>CM043726.1:7141747-7483705 GCA_023969325.1 Oryzias curvinotus | reverse complement strand
ACCAATTGAATTGCGCTGATGCCCAGTTTAATTTAAATGTTATTTATTCTGCCTATGAAAATCGTTTTCACATTATATGAAATTGGTCAGACATGTTCATTGGTCCTTTGGAAGTGACGTCATGTCACATCTATTACCACAATGCACAGCACCTTGACCTGGAAATTAGGGAAATTATAACAGTCAATCAGTGGAAGAAAATGGAGGAAGTATGTGATTCATCAGCAGCTGCGAGCAGCACAGTCCAAAATCAGCCACAGGATCAAGAGCACCCGTGGCCGTATCTTCGCGAATTCTTTTCTTTAAGTGGTGTAAATAAAGATTCATTCAAGATGAAATGTGTCCTCTGTCTCCCGCTTAATAAAGAAATATCGGCCTTCAAAAGTTCGCCATCAAACCTAAGGAAGCATATTGAGGTAAGTACATTAAGTATTTTGTTTTACTGATAGTTTTTTTTTTTTTTTTTTTTTTTTTTTTTTTTTTTGGGTGTGCATGTTTTGACGTTGATGGCGCGCCTTTTATATGTGTAGTAGGCCTATTTTCACTAATGCATGCGATTGACAATATAAGGCTCACGTAATAAAATGCTAAAATGCATTTGTAATTGGTAACGTTAGGTCCACGGGAAATTTGGCGCCTATTGCAGCTTTGAATAATCATTATCATTCCGTGCTCTCATTGTGTTTGAATTCATGCAAAACACAAGAAAACCAAGCGAGAAATTTTTTTCCAAACATGTTGTATTGTCAAAACGGTAACACTTTACAATGAGGTTGATTAGTTCATGTATTAACTAACATTAAATAACCATGAGCAATACATTTGTTACTGTATCTGTTAATCTTTGTTAACGTTAGTTAATAGAAATACAGATGTTCATTGTTTGTTCATGTTAGTTCACAGTGCATTAACTAATGTTAACAAGATATAAAGTATTAGTAAATGTTGAAATTAACATGTATACGTGCAGTTCATTATTAGTTCATGTTAACTAATGTAGTTAACTAACGAACCTTATTGTAAAAGTGTTACCATCAAAACTAATGTAATGAAATCAATTCACCCTGTCATGTCAGCCTTACAGTCCTGTGTTTTTGTCAATATAATCAGAAATAAAATTAATGTTTGATTGTCACTAAATGCTACTGTATTTCTAAAATCAACAAGTATTTAACATTATAAAGTGTGCAATTGGCTGCAAATGTCAGTTTTATTAAAGGGTTAGTTCACCCAAAAATGAAAATAATGTCATTAATGACTCGCCCTCATGTCGTTCCAAGCCCGTAAGACCTCCGTTCATCTTCAGAACACAGTTTAAGATATTTTAGATTTAGTCCGAGAGCTTTCTGTGCCTCCATTGAGAATGTATGTACGGTATACTGTCCATGTCCAGAAAGGTAATAAAAACATCAAAGTAGTCCATGTGACATCAGTGGGTTAGGTAGAATTATTTGAAGCATCGAAAATACATTTTGGTCCAAAAATAACAAAACCTACGACTTTATTCAGCATTGTAGCGTCACTGCGAAGTCGTGAACGCGGATTGACAACAGACCCGGAAGAGAATACAATGCCGAATAAAGTCGTAGGTTTTGTTATTTTTGGACCAAAATGTATTCGATGCTTCAAAAAATTCTAACTAACCCACTGATGTCACATGGACTACTTTGATGTTTTTATTACCTTTCTGGACATGGACAGTATACCGTACATACATTTTCAGTGGAGGGACAGAAAGCTCTCGGACTAAATCTAAAATATCTTAAACTGTGTTCCGAAGATGAACGGAGGTGTTACGGGCTTGGAACGACATGAGGGTGAGTCATTAATGACATCTTTTCATTTTTGGGTGAACTAACCCTTTAATGCTGTAATCAGAGAGTGTATGTGTAATTGTTACATTTATTGCATACAATATAAATATTTATTTGTTGTTTTTACAGAGAATGCACCCAAATTACCTCAAAAACTACTCTAAATTGACAGCACAGAAGAGAAAGATCGGGACCTCCACCCATGCTTCCAGCAGTAAGCAACTGAAAGTTGACTCAGTTTTCCCAGTCAAACATGTGTCTCCAGTCACTGTGAACAAAGCTATATTAAGGTACATCATTCAAGGACTTCATCCTTTCAGCACTGTTGATCTGCCATCATTTAAAGAGCTGATTAGTACACTGCAGCCTGGCATTTCTGTCATTACAAGGCCTACTTTACGCTCCAAGATAGCTGAAGCTGCTCTGATCATGAAACAGAAAGTGACTGCTGCCATGAGTGAAGTTGAATGGATTGCAACCACAACGGATTGTTGGACTGCACGTAGAAAGTCATTCATTGGTGTAACTGCTCACTGGATCAACCCTGGAAGTCTTGAAAGACATTCCGCTGCACTTGCCTGCAAAAGATTAATGGGCTCTCATACTTTTGAGGTACTGGCCAGTGCCATGAATGATATCCACTCAGAGTATGAAATACGTGACAAGGTTGTTTGCACAACCACAGACAGTGGTTCCAACTTTATGAAGGCTTTCAGAGTTTTTGGTGTGGAAAACAATGATATCGAGACTGAGGCAAGAAGGTGTGAAAGTGATGACACTGATTCTGAAGGCTGTGGTGAGGGAAGTGATGGTGTGGAATTCCAAGATGCCTCACGAGTCCTGGACCAAGACGATGGCTTCGAATTCCAGCTACCAAAACATCAAAAGTGTGCCTGTCACTTACTTAACCTAGTCTCAAGCGTTGATGCCCAAAAAGCTCTCTCAAATGAACACTACAAGAAACTCTACAGATCTGTCTTTGGCAAATGCCAAGCTTTATGGAATAAAAGCAGCCGATCGGCTCTAGCAGCTGAAGCTGTTGAATCAGAAAGCCGGCTTCAGCTTTTAAGGCCAAACCAAACGCGGTGGAATTCAACTTTTATGGCTGTTGACAGAATTCTTCAAATTTGCAAAGAAGCAGGAGAAGGCGCACTTCGGAATATATGCACCTCTCTTGAGGTTCCAATGTAAGTGTTTTTCCCCTCTATCGATGTAAACAAATGTGGGTTGTTTTTGTTTAATACTCTTTGATTATGCTGATTTCTCCTGTAGGTTTAATCCAGCAGAAATGCTGTTCTTGACAGAGTGGGCCAACACAATGCGTCCAGTTGCAAAAGTACTCGACATCTTGCAAGCGGAAACGAATACACAGCTGGGGTGGCTGCTGCCTAGTGTCCATCAGTTAAGCTTGAAACTTCAGCGACTCCACCATTCTCTCAGGTACTGTGACCCACTTGTGGATGCCCTACAACAAGGAATCCAAACACGATTCAAGCATATGTTTGAAGATCCTGAGATCATAGCAGCTGCCATCCTTCTCCCTAAATTTCGGACCTCTTGGACAAATGATGAAACCATCATAAAACGAGGTAAATGAATGCAAGCAACATACACTTGACGAATTCTAATCTGGGCAACCTTTGAGCCATACCAAAATTATTCTTTTATTTATTTATTTTTGCACTTTTTAGGAATGTTATATCCCATCTTTGGCTGTGATCTCAATATGAATATTGATGTAAAGTATTCTTGCAGCAGGTTGTAGTTATCCCTCAGTGTTTCTTGAAACCAAACTCATATGTATCATATGTGGTTTGGAAATGCAGTTAGATTTTATGCTAAAATAAGGGATTTGCATGATTTTAGATGTAGATGACTGCACGTAAATGTAGTTAATGACAAAATCCATAAAATTTGTTCCCAGTCAGAAGCCCCTCAACCAAACTTTTCTTTGTGTCTGCTCACTGTGCTTGTAGGCATGGACTACATCAGAGTGCATCTGGAGCCTTTGGACCACAAGAAGGAATTGGCCAACAGTTCATCTGATGATGAAGATTTTTTCGCTTCTTTGAAACCGACAACACATGAAGCCAGCAAAGAGTTGGATGGATATCTGGCCTGTGTTTCAGACACCAGGGAGTCTCTGCTCACGTTTCCTGCTATTTGCAGCCTCTCTATCAAGACTAATACACCTCTTCCCGCATCGGCTGCCTGTGAGAGGCTTTTCAGCACTGCAGGATTGCTTTTCAGCCCCAAAAGAGCTAGGCTTGACACTAACAATTTTGAGAATCAGCTTCTACTGAAGTTAAATCTGAGGTTTTACAACTTTGAGTAGCGTGTACTGGCATTAGATTGTCTGTCTTATAGTTTGATAATTAAATACAAACAGTTCTAAAGCAGGATAAAACCTTGTATGCATTTCATTTAATGTTTTTTGAGATTAAAAGCTTAAACAAGAATCTCTAGTTTTCTTTCTTGCTTTTACTTTTACTTCCTTAATACTCAAGTACAATTTTAATGGAGTACTTTTTTACTTTTACTCAAGTAAGATTCTAGCCAGATACTTTTACTTTTAATTGAGTAAAATTTTCCCTAAGTACTTGTACTTTCACTTGAGTAAAATTTTTGAGTACTTTTTACACCTCTGCTGAAACCCTTAGACTATCAGCAGAACCAGCTGAAACCCTTAGACTACCAGCAGAACCAGCTGAAACCCTTAGACTAACAGCAGAACCAGCTGAAACCAGTAGACAAACAGCAGAACCAGCTGAACCCCTTAGACTACCAGCAGAACCAACTGAAACCGTTAGAATACCAGCAATAACCCTTAAACTAGCAGCAGAACCAGCAGAAACCCGTAGACTAACAGCAGAACCAGCAGAAACCAGTAGACAAACAGCAGAACCAGCTGAAACCCTTAGACTACCAGCAGAACCAGCTGAAACCCTTAGACTACTAGCAGAACCATCTGAAACCCTTAGACTATCAGCAGAACCAGCTGAAACCCTTCGACTAACAGCAGAACCAGCTGAAACCCTTAGACTGCCAGCAGAACCAGCTGAACCCCTTAGACTGCCAGCAGAACCAGCTGAACCCCTTAGACTACCAGCAGAACCAACTGAAACCGTTAGAATACCAGCAGAACCAGCAGAAACCCTTAAACTAACAGCAGAGCCAGCAGAAACCCATAGACTAACAGCAGAACCAGCAGAAACCCTTAGACTACCAGCAGAACCAACTGAAACCGTTAGAATACCAGCAGAACCAGTTGAAATCCTTAGACTACCAGCAGAACCAACTGAGATCCTTAGACTACCAGCAGAAACCCGTAGACTACCAGCAGAACCAGCTGAAACCGTAAGAATACCAGCAGAACCAGCAGAAACCCTTAAACCAACAGCAGAACCAGCAGAAACCCTTAGACTAACAGCAGAACCAGCAGAAACCCTTAGACTACAAGCAGAACCAGCTGAAACCCTTAAACTAACAGCAGAACCAGCAGAAACCCTTAGACTACCAGCAGAACCAACTGAAACCGTTAGAATACCAGCAGAACCAGTTGAAATCCTTAGACTACCAGCAGAACCAACTGAGATCCTTAGACTACCAGCAGAAACCCGTAGACTACCAGCAGAACCAGCTGAAACCGTAAGAATACCAGCAGAACCAGCAGAAACCCTTAAACCAACAGCAGAACCAGCAGAAACCCTTAGACTAACAGCAGAACCAGCAGAAACCCTTAGACTACAAGCAGAACCAGCTGAAACCCTTAAACTAACAGCAGAACCAGCAGAAACCCTTAGACTACAAGCAGAACCATCAGCAGCTCCTCTTCAGGGCCACAGTCAGATATTTTAGGCCTCGTGGATCCTCATGTTTTAAGGCCCTTCTGCAGTTTAGAGATGTCAGGAAATAAGCAGTATTTTGCTTTGCCCCCCCCAGTGCGGGTAGTTAATAAATTCACCTGTTCTGCGTCCTATTTAAGTCCAGGTGTGCAGCCGTTCATTCCCTTTCTTACCGCAGCGCTGCATTCGTCGCCCCTCCCTCCTCCCCGGCTTCCACCTGTAGGCTCCGTTCGGGGTTATTACCCAAAAGTTTTATGGAAAAATTATCTCATGGAATTGTACGGAGCCTTATGCCAAACGAAAAGATTGTGAATGCCAACTAAGAATGTGGAAAATTAAGTATGTGAAAATTAATATTTTACTGCATGAGTTTGTCTGACTGAAATGCTTTTAAAGGAGAACTAAAGACTTTTTCAGCTGTTTTTCTGCAATGTGATCATTTGAAAATGCATTTTACAATTTAGGATTAAGATGAAGAAATACAATTTCATCAGACATTTTCTAAATGGAAGCTTTAAATCTATTGGATTGTAAATCTGTAGTCCTGAATAATTCCTGATGATCAATGACATTTCAATTCAATTCAATTCAATTTTATTTGTATAGCCCAAAATCACAACAACAGTCGTCTCGATGGGCTTTGAAGTAAAACATGAACTCAAAAGGATCATGAATACAAAGAGTCAATAGAAAAATACTAAAATAAACTAACAAACTGACTAAACTATACTGGCTTCCCTGCCCTTAGACCCCCCTTCGCGGTAAGGAAAAACTCCTAAAGAACCGGATTCCGGAAAAAAATGAAGAAACCTCAGGGGTGCCCACATGAAGAAGGGATCCTCCCCCAGGACGGACAGATGATTTACCAGAACTCATAGAGAAGAATTAACTTATCTAACTCTACATCTATATATTTAAAGTCCAGCAGACGAGCTTCATCCAGCCGGGGTTGGGGACAGTCAGGGGCGCGAGTCGAGCCGGAGACAGGAACCACAGCCAGATGTAGGAGCAGGAGCAGAGACGAGGTACACAATCAGGAACAGGAGCGCGGATGAACCAACTGGAGTCTGGAAGCACTCCCACTCCCCAGGAGGGGAGAGAGACAGAGGGACAATACATGAATCGTACTGCACCAAACACAGGCATGGATAACTAAATGATAAATGATGAACACAGATAGAGAAGAGAGGAAGTGTAGAGGTAGATGAGAAAAGAAAAGTATTGGAAAAGGACAGAAAAGAGGACAGAGCCCTAGTGCACCATAGTTACCCCAGCTTCAACTTCTAGCAGCCTTTTAAAACAAATAGTTATTGTTATTTAGTTTAATTTAAACAAATTAACATTAAGTTAAATAATCTCTGAATACTAACTAGTCTGACAATAAGCCTGTCCACAGAGGAATGTTTTCAGTCTAACTTTGAATGTAGAAACTGAATCTGCCTCTCTTCCATGAGCTGGGAGTTTATTCCATAAGACAGGGGCTTGGTGGCTAAACGCTCTACCTCCAACTGTACTTTTACTAATTCTAGGAATCACAAGCAGTCCTGCATTTTGCGAGTGAAGTGTTCTGATTGGATGGTAAGGGACTATGAGGTCATTAATATAGGGCGGGGCCATTCCATGTAACGCCTTATAGGTTAACAGGAGGATCTTGAACTTAATTCTAGAATCAACTGGGAGCCAATGGAGTGAAACTAACACAGGAGTGATGTGATCTCTTCTGCTAGTTCCTGCTAACAATCTAGCTGCTGCGTTCTGAACAAGCTGGAGACTTCTTAAGGAACTCTTAGGACACGCTGCTAACAAGGAGTTACAGTAATCCAGCCTCGACGTAACAAATGCATGGATGAGTTTTTCAGCATCACTCTTAGAAAGTATATTTCTGATCTTAGCAATGTTCCGCAGGTGAAAAAAGGCAATTCTACACGCCTGAGATATGTGAGCCTTAAATGATAAATCCTGGTCAAATAAAACCCCAAGGTTTCTAACTGTGGAATTGGGGGCTATACTTACACCATCCAGGGAGACTATCTGAGCAGACAGAGCATCTCTCAGGTTTTTAGGGCCTAGTATAATAACCTCAGTTTTTTCTGGGTTCAAGAGGAGGTAATTAATTGTCATCCAGGTCTTGATGTCACTGATGCAGGCGTTCAGTTTCTCTATCTGGTCATTCTGGTCAGGTTTCATGGATAAATACAACTGAGTATCGTCGGCATAACAATGAAAATTAATGCTGTGTTTCCTGATTATGTTTCCTAGGGGTAGCATATATAGCGTAAACAGGATGGGTCCTAAGACTGAGCCCTGTTGGACTCCGTAGTTAACTCGAGTGCACTGAGAGGAATGTCCATTTACATTAACAAACTGATACCTATCTGACAGATAGGATTTAAACCCCTGGAGAGCAGATCCTCTGATCCCTATGTCATGATCTAATCTATGGAGTAAAATACTGTGGTCGATCGTGTCAAAAGCTGCGCTGAGGTCTAACAGGACAAGAATAGAAAGTAGTCCCTTTTCTGAAGCCAATAGCAAGTCATTAGAGACTAACTAGTGCAGTTTCCGTACTGTGGTGGGGTTTAAACCCCGACTGAAAGTCTTCAAAGTGGCTGTTGTCCTGTAGGTGGCAGTAAAGCTGCTTAACTACAACTCTTTCTAGGATTTTAGAAATAAAGGGCAGGTTTGATATCGGTCTATAGTTGGCCAAGATGTTAGGATCCAAACTGGGCTTTTTCAGAAGAGGTTTAACAACTGCATATTTAAAAGACTGTGGCACGTAACCCGTTTCCAGAGAGGTATTTATCATTGTTAATATGGAATCATTAATTAGGGGAAAAGTTTCTTTAAAAAGTCTAGTGGGAATTGGGTCTAACAGACACGTTGAGGATTTGGAGGACGTAATAATTGATGTTATTTCTACTTGATCCACAATAGTGAAGCAGTCTAATGTTACAGAGGTTTCTATGGATGCCTCCACTTCTACCGCTTCAGCCTGCTCTGGGCTGATAGTAGGAATAACTTGATTTAACTTATGTCTAATATTTGAGATTTTACTATCGAAAAATGTAAGAAAATCATCAGAGCTGAGAGAAACAGGAACATGTGGTTCTACTGAGCTCTGACTGCCAGTTAATTTAGCAATAGTGCTAAAAAGAAATCTGGGATTGTTTCCATTCTCTGATATTAAGGTTGAATAGTACTGGCTTCTAGCTCTACGCAGAGCTTTTTTATAATTTAATAGGCTATGTTTCCAGATGTTCAGAGACTGTTCTGAACCGGAGCGGCGCCATTCTCTTTCTAACTTACGGGTTTCTTGTTTAAGAGAACGTGTTTCAGCGTTAAACCACGGTGCTACTCGGTTTTGTCTAACGAACTTAGGTTTCAGGGGAGCAACAACATCAAGTGTACTCCTGAGGGCTTGTAGGGCATCATTAACAAATTGGTCATTTATACTAGGACTGATGCTATGGGAGCTGGACTCAGAGTATTTGCTCAGAATGTCACTAAGTACTGGCTGAACTGTGAGTTTAAACTTAGACACAGAACGGTCAGTTAAGGTTCTTCTAAGTTGTTTCTTATTCACTGGGGCAGTAGCATGTTCTAAATTAAACTGGAAGGTAATCAGAAAGTGATCAGAAATGATGGGGTTAAGAGGAAGGACACTCAGCTGGCTGATCTCTATCCCATGGGTTAAAACGAGGTCCAGGGTGTGCTTGTGACAGTGAGTGGGTTCATTTACATTTTGGGTGAAACCAACATCATCTAATAAAGCTGCAAAAGCCTTTCCTAGACAGTCACTGGGGTCATCAACGTGAATATTAAAATCCCCTATTATTATAGTTTGATCAGAATCTAAGACAATAGTCGATAGGAAGTCGGAAAACTCAGTTAAAAATTCTGAATATGGGCCGGGGGGGGGGATAAATAATTAAGAATAAAACAGGTTTTGGAGTCTTCCTGTTTGGGTGATTTATAGAAAATATGATACTTTCAAATGAATTACAAGCATTTTTAACTTTAGGGCTGAGAAGTATGCTAGACTGTGATATTACTGCCAAACCACCTCCTTTCCCTGAAATTCTGGATTTCTGATAGTTAGCATAAGTGGGGGGGGGGGGGTTTGCTTCATTCAGTCTAACATAGTCATCCTGTTGGAGCCAAGTTTCTGTTAAGGCCAGTAAACTAAGGTTGTTATCAGTGATTAACTCATTGACTAAGAGGGACTTAGAGGAAATGGATCGAATGTTTAAAAAACCGCATTTAATGACATCATAATTCTGCTTGTGAGAACTGCTGTCTGTCACTTTAAGGTTTCTATGACGCGCTCCTTTCATTTGTCTTTCATCACATAAGCTAAAGCTAGGACCTGCTTGACTTTCCCTGCATGGGTTTTGCACCAGCACTAAGGGAGGCTCAGAGGAGCGTTTTACACTGCTGCTCTGTGCCCGGGTCTCGTCTCTGGATTGTCAGGTTGACAGACTAAGGCTAGCAGAAATGTTTCTAGAAAGAAGAGCGGCACCGTCCCGAGTGGGATGGACACCATCTCTCCGCATGAGACCGGGCTTCCCCAAAAATGCGCTCCAATTATCCACAAAACCAACGCCGTTTTCTGGGCACCATCTAGAAAGCCAGCGGTTGAATGATGAAAAGCGGCTGTACATTTCATCACTGACTAAGTTCGGCAGGGGACCAGAGAAAATTACAGTGTCGGACATCGTCTTAGCCAGTTTACACACCGAAGCTACATTTAACTTAGCCACCTCTGATTGCCTCCGTCGGGCATCATTACCGCCTGCGTGAATCACGACTCGACGGAACCTGGACTTACTCTGAGCTAACATCCTAAGGTTCCCCTCGATGTCACCAACTCTGGCCCCCGGATAACACCTGACTGTAGCCGCTGGGAGCTCCACGTTTCTAACTTCAGAAGAGCCTATAACCAGAGTTGAGGATTCAGCGGGTGTGTCGCTGAGGGGGGAGAACCTATTACTAACGTGGAGTCTCGGGTGCTCTAAGTTTTTGCGCTTAGCACTATGTTTCCTCCCAACCGGTACAAACCCCTGACTGTCTCCCGGCTGCTGGGAGAACGCTGGGGTGCTAACATTTCAATTCCTCGTCTGTTTGAACTTCATTTCTAGTAATTTCTCATCTATGTCATTTTCATTCCTGATCATGTTTTTGGTTCCAAATCCCAAAGAAATGAGCAAACATTGAAAATGTCATCTGTCAGTCTGTCATCAGGGCGGGTCCCACCTGACTGAATGGACCAAGTTCCTGGACCTCCAGCTGCATCACTGCTCCTGAACACACTTTTCTGTCTCATTGCAGGTTGAGGAACTGCAGTTTGTCAGAGATCAGCTGTGAAGTTCTGGTCTCAGCTCTGAAGAAAAACCCCTCTAATCTGGAAAAAGTGGACCTGAGCAACAACAAGAACCTGCAGGATCCAGGAGTTGTTCATCTGTGTGGTTTTCTGGAGAGTCCAGACTGCAGACTGCAGACTCTGTGGTGAGTAAAGAAGCTGAACTCCCTGAAGGATGAGAAGAACGGATCAGGAGAAGAACTTTCTGATGTTTCACTGGAAGATTTTCTGTCTGCAGCCGTGAAGAAAATAGTTAGAACAGATCTTTAACTATTGAATCTAGAACAGACACTTCCTCTGAATGTCACTAGAACAACAAAAACACACAAAGTGTTCTTTGGTCAGAGCATCATTCAGTCTGAAACCAGAAATGACAAATGCAGATTCATTTACCACTAGAAATGAAAAACTGTCACTAAAAAATGACTCTTTATTTTTGGAACTTTGGATTCAGAAAAGTTTTCTGGAGACTAAAAAATGCTGAAAGTTAAAAAGTTCAACTCAGAGCCAAAGACAACCAAAGGACATTTAGAACAGAGTTCAACACTTCATGAACACAATGAAAAGCTGCAAACAACTGATGGACATGAACCAAAAAGAAGTGTCATTGAAAGTTCACTGACTGAATGTTAGACGTTTCCATTCAACTGAACACACAACTGTGTTGAATCCAGCAGTGGAGGAAATCCAAGGAGATCTACAGATGAGTTTCAGGATTCTCCAAAGATGAAGTCCAGATCCACATAAAGAACAATAGTCTGTGTAGAGCATCCAGAATGGAAGTGAAAGAAGACTTTCATGTACTGTTCTAGCTTTCTGCTTTTCTGCTAAACTGCAGGAACAAATGGATGGCTGCCCCCACATTTCTGGCTCTTTGCACTGAGCCACTTCCTCAAACACACAAGCCTCCTGATCTGTTCAGAGGAGAGAGAAGCTCTCTGTTTCTGAACCACATGTCCAGAGAGGGACAATCATCTCTCTCAAGGCACTGACGGGGTTGCTGTCTCCAGGTACTTTATGTTTGACCCCCACTGAAGGGGCCAGTCCTCCAAGCTGATTGGGGGCTCTGCCTTGTAGAAGATAAAGAAATAGTTGTATTTTGACAGAAATCTGATCCCCATACGTTCCTCCATATGGATCCAGCTGTCTGTGTTCAGAATCCACTGTTGTCTTCAGCATGGTGAGGGCTAGCTTCACTATAACTAGCAGCATCATCAGCTAGTTTGGATTGACGCGGTCAGAGTTCATGTGTGATTACTGTGTCAAATGTTCTACAGTTCATTCTGGAGATTACAGGTGGACCTGGGGAGAAAGCTTAAGTTTCCGGAGCACATTGCAGAGACTTCCCTCAGGCCAGACCTGGTTTTAACATCAGACGCCACAAAGCAAGTGGTACTGCTGGAACTTACAGTACCCTGATGTGCGAGGCGAACATCGTGGGATAAATACAGTGTACAAAAAAAAAAAAAGTTGGTTTTACTGTCAAAGAGAAATGTGGTTTGGATTTTCACCACTGAGGGGCGCTAGTCGTAAAACAGAGATGAAGATGACACCCCTATTATCAACAATAACATTAAGGCGGTGAACAGAAATCAATATTGACCATGATTATCAATGATATAATGATAAATAAAAATCAACGTACATATATTTAAATCACATTTTGAACTAAAGACTAAATCTGCAGCGTTTTAACTCAAATTCTAACTTCTACATGTATGATTGAACACATTTTAATCCTCTTTTCCATGACTCTGCCATGTTTCTCTGACAGAGTCTGTGATCTTTTGTTAGTTTTAGTCCAAGTCTGTTGGTGACGTCACTTTTCTTCCACTTTGATGCAGAAACAATGTCTTTCAGCAGCGACTCTCAGAGGGAAAGTCTCTGTAGATCCAGAGAAAATGTTGCTGATGGTTCCACAGTGGGAGTCATCACGTGCTCAAAGCATCACTTTAGCACAGAACGCTGGGATGAATGATGCATTATGGGAAGTCTGGGTCAGCTTTAGTGATGGTTGAATGAAGAATGTCCATCATTGATCCTTCCTCATCAAAAACCTTCATTTCTGATGCTCTGAGAAACATTTCTGAACATGTAAAGAACATGTGATTGATCAGCATCAAGAGTTTGATTGATTTCTTCAGAGAAACTGACTGAACCGTAGTAGGAGAGTCTCTCTGTGTCTCTGAGTCTGAAACCAGGAGTCCATGTTTCCTCCTTCAGTTCAGAACCACAGATGCTGCAGTGATTTATGCGTCCAGCTCAGCGCCTCAGTCCAGACTTCTTGATGATCTTCTTCAGCGTTTCAGGCCACTTCCTGGTGCCCCCAGACACCATGTTGGTGACCCCTGGTTTAGACTAGCAGCAGAACCATCAGCAGCTCCTCTTCAGGGCCACATTCAGACATTTTGGGCCCCGTGGATCCTCATGTTTTTAAGGCCCCTCTACAGTTCAGAGATGTCAGGAAATGCTTTCAGAGGAGAACTAAAGACTTTTTCAGCTGTTTTTCTGCTATGTGATCATTTGAAAATGATGAAGAAATACAGAAATACAATTGAATCTGACATTTTCTAAATGGAAGCTTTAAATTTATTGGATTGTAAATCTGTAGTCCTGAATAATTCCTGATGATCAATGACATTTCAATTCCTCGTCTGTTTTCACTTCATTTCTAGTCATTTCTCATCTATGGCAGAACTTCTTCTTTTCTTCCTGCAGCTGCTTGTTCTCTGCTCACATCAAAGCTCCCAGCAGCTTCTGACTCTTCATTCAGAGCTGAAGTCATGCTTGATCAGGGATCAATGTCCAACATTTGCTGCTGACTCTTCCTCATCACTTCCTTCTTCTCTCTGCTTTGATCTGTTGGAGCTGAAAGTCTCTGCTTGAAGGGCTGCAGCAGAGAAGGACTGGAAGATCATCTCCTGAAAACTGGGAGGAAGACTTTCCAGCATCCTGCTGCTGAAATTCTCCCATGATTCAGTGCTGTTTGGAGAAGAGCTGAGCAGAGAGAGGAAGTGGACTTTTTCTGCTGTTGGTTTGGATGCAGCCACAGGCTGATGTTTGACTTTCACACATCTGGACTTCTTTCCTGAAGCAGCTGCATGTTGTCCTGAATGTTCCTGAATGTTCTTCTTCTCTGCTTCTGCTGGACTCTTCTGATCTGCTGCTGTTGCTTCACATCTTTGGACTTTTTCTAAACTTTCTGATTTTCTTCAGCTCTGAACTCTTTAGAAGAAGTGAAGGATGAAAAACAGGAACTTTGTCTTTAAACTCAACTCTTTGTTCTGGATTCAGGTTGAGGAGCTGCAGATTGTCAAAGACCAGCTGTGCTGCTCTGGTCTCAGCTCTGAAGTCCAACCCGTCCCACCTGACAGAACTGGACCTGGATTTAAACAACCTTCAGGATTCAGATGTTCAGCAGCTCCAGGATCTGGTTTACAGTCCAAACTCCAAACTGCAGACTCTGAGGTCAGTAGAGGGTTTGAGTCAGTCCAGCTGCTTCCAGATGTTTGGTCCTAAAGTTAGTCTGAGAGCAAATATGCAGAGTTTCCTGTGAAGCTGCATGTAACCGTTACGTGTATCAATATCTGAAACACACAGTAGGTATTTAACAGACACGGGCTAGATCAGAAGATCTCTGTTCGACTCTAGGAGTGGAGAAAGAGACAGAGGCTGAATTGCGTTTGTTGGTACCATATAATTGGATAAAAACAAAGAAAAGAAACTAATGCATTCACAGACACATAGCATTTATCAATACCTTATGATTCTTAATTCTGTCTGATAAAAACTGGGAACCGGATATTGATAATTCATGTAATAAAATGGTTATAGTATAACGGGGTGGATTTATATAAGTTCGCTTCCTTCCACTCCCTTTCAAGCAATATTTATTAATATGCCTAATTATCCTAAGTTTGATTAGTTACTGTATGAATGTAAAACTGCAGATTGTATTGCTTTTGTGTATTGTTCCTACTTGATTGCTTGAAATAAACCATTTCAAATCAAATCAAAAATCAAATAGCATGGCCATACAATATTTACAGGAAAAAATAATTCACACGTGTAAATGATACTTTTTCCTCCTCCAAGAAAGTTCAGTTTCAGTTTCAGTTTCTCAAGATTCGACTCAATAGTTCATTTGCAAGAGTTCATAGTCCGTTACAACGGCCAAGTGTCCAACAGAGGGTAATCCAGAGTGAAGGATGGGGATTGTAAGAGTGAAAATATGAACTGCCGCGTAACTGAATCGCAAGAAAACTGAAGAGAAGGAAAAGAGGGTGGCTGTAAGAAGCCTCCTACCAGCCCGACCGGAGCAGGTAGAGTTCATAGGGTGCTCTGGACTAAGTGTCCAGAGTTCCGGTTTGGTTCTAGGTCCTGGGCTGTAGCTCACCATCCAAAGTAATCACCTGACCTAAACAGAAAATAATAGGTCCCAGTTCCGTGTGCACACAAGGGTAATTCATTTCCCAACATCACTAATAAATAAAGCTGACTGCATTATAAATAAGTGTCATCTTCCTTAATTGTACAATTGTAAGGTGTGTAAGGTTCATGATAAAAATAACAATGAAATATAAACATATTCATTGACCAGTTCATTTATCCTATTAACCACGATTTAAAGTGCAGAATGCTAATACACAATGACATGTCATGATCAATTCATCAATACAAAAGTTCTGACCAACATGTGGACCGTAGAAATTCATGCATGTAAAACATCACAGTCAATGAAATATTGGCTATAAGTTATGTTTCAAATAAGGTAACATTTGGAGAAAGTTGGTTGAAAAACATTGCTAACCGCTCCATGTAATGTAACGGGACGGTAGCTAAGCTAAGCGCTAGCTCACTCACCAGTTCTGTTCTCCTAAGGTCATATTTCGCTCGTCTCCGGACAAATCGGCGCCAGCAGTCGGCTTCTGTGTTCCGACGTTAGTTACATTAGTTTCCGAAATGTTTTAAAGTGAAATGACGAAGAAAAAACCAGTTAACGTACCTCCAGCTAAACACCCGAGCCTTCCCCACACGCTTCTTCCGGCAACCTACCCACAGCTGTTTTTAAAGGGTTCCGATTGCACGGCCCGAGTCACATGACCGTGTGACGCACCGACGCACGCAGGGTGATGATGCCATCACGTAGGAGATGCGAGAGGAGACTAAATGCAGTATCTCACCCGGGTTACATGCAGCTTCTCAGTGAAGCTCTGAGGAGAATGATGACAGGATTCAGGACAACAGTCAGCCAATCAGAGCAGCAGAAGCTCCAACAGGTGAAGATGACAGGAAGCTGCTGCTCTGAACAGGACTGAAGCTCCTGCTGCTCTTTCTGCTGCTGTGCTGCATCACTGACTGACAGACCAGGATCAGGAGACACTCCTTCATCTCTGGCTCTACACTTTCTCTCTGCAGGTGGAGACGGAGAGTCTGATCAGAGAGTCTGAGCAGAGAGGAGCAGCAGCAGGAACTGATCTGAGATCAGCTCCACTGTCTCTCTCAGCATCAAGTGGACAGTTATTGTGCTGCAGCTCCCCCGGTGGACTGATGGAGAACTGCACTTCCTATTCTCATTCTAACTTGAAGTGTTGATCTGAAACATGGGTTGGATTCAGATGTTCAGCAGCTCCAGGATCTGGAGAAAAACAGACCTGCAGACAAACAGATTATTTTCTAGATCATCACTTTCTTCTTTGATCTCCATTTGATGGACAGATGTGAGTTTGGGATGGACCAATCAAGGATTGAGGGAATCATTGATCAGACAGAACATTTCTGGATGGCATAGATCTATGTGTGGGTAAGGCGTTGGATCCTGGTTCTGTCTCTGGAACAGGGACAGAACCAGAACTCTGGATCACAAGATTCTGGTTCCAGATGTTTCACACTTGATTTCTGTTCTCCAGAAACTCTCATTGACAAACAAACACAGAGTTTCATTCAAAAACCTCCAACATGGTCATGTGACCAGAATGTTCATAGTGGAGACACGGACAAACGCTGTGGTCACATGACTCACTGGTCTGGATTAAAGTCCTTTGAAGTCAGTTTTTGGAGCAGAAATCCCATCTGATATCAGTTAGTGAACAAAAGTCTCTCAGTTGAATCATTTTTCTATCATCTCTGTTCTGTTGATGATCAAATATTGACTCATGCAGTTTGACAGACTCAGAGTTTTGCTTTGATTGATGTTTTCCACAGTTTTCTGACTGAACTTCCTTTTTCTTTGGTGTTTTGTGGGTAAAACTCTGTTCTTTTTCATGCTGACAGCATTTTTAGCTGCAGTTTTAAAGAAGTTTCATCTAAATCCAGTAGAATCTCCTCATTTTCTAGAATGTCTAAACTAGTAGAAACTTTCTGAGCATAAAGCCTGTTTTCTCCAGAGGACATGAATGAACAGAGTGGATCTTAGTGAGGAATGACAGCCTCTGGATGCAGAGAATCACTTTGATGCAGCTGCTGCAACAACACCAACTGCATGGAAGCAGAAGGGAGAAGGGAGACACCTTCTGGCTGTTTGCAGAACTGCATCTTAGTGTCAAAAGGCTTCAAACTGAAAGCTGTCTGTAAAATTCCTGCAGCCTGTTTGGATCTAATAAATGCTCTTTTGAATCAACTCTGTGTTTTCTATTGATGTCTGTCTTCATTCTATCTTTGACTCACAAACAGACTTGAATCTTTAGCCTTCCCCCTCATCCTGTTCCAGCTGTTCTCATCTTCATGGGTTTGGTTCCTTCTCAGTAGAAATGGGTTGGAAAAGAGCTTTGGAATGTTCAGGTGGTGCTGATGTCTTTCTAGATGGGGGTGGGCAGAACAGATGAGAGCCCCTCCCTCCTGATTCAGAGGGGAACAGTGGGCAGCAGCTGAAAGGAGGGAGTGGAAATGGGAAAAGTTCTCTGCAGGTTTCTCCTTTCCAAGAACAGAGGGACACAACTCCATGAACAGCAGAAGCTACAGAGTTGGAAAACATGCCCAAAGCTGCAGCACCACCTGCAGAAAGATGCTTCCTCTTCAGGCTCCGCCCCTGAAGATCTGATCTCAAGAAAGATCAGAGTTTCTGCTGAGCTGCTATTGGAGCTTTTAGGGGGTCAGATCTTTAGGAACATTTGCTGTCAATGAAACCAGGAAGGAAAGTGTTTTGAAAGATCAGATTGATGACATCATCAGTTGTGGAAACACTGGAAAATGGAAATCTAGCAGAGAAGTAAACATCAGGAACTTCCTGCAGGACAAACTGTTCTAGACTGTTGGAGACAGGAACAGCTTTGGTCTGGGAGTTGTCCGTATTCTCAGATGAAATCTTCTCCTCCAATATCTGCTGCTTCCATCACCTGAGAGACTTGTTCTTCCATCCAACATCAGCACCTCTGAAAGAACCGCCTACGATGGATCAGAACCAGACTTGTGTCAGCTGGACCTGGGGCTTCGTCCAGACCATGACATGTTGTTCAATAAAGTTCATTCAAAGCGTGACTGATTCATGAAGTGGTTCCTTGAGCCGTGAGTTTTGCCAGCAGCAGGAATCCCTGAGAGTTAGGAGACAGTTTGTGGAGAGAGTTTGTAGATTTAGGAGAAACCAACGTTTGAAATGAAACCAAAGTGTCCTGAACCAAAATCACTGAGCACATCTCAATGTTCCACAAACAGTCATTTTCCACAGTGGACCGTCACCACACACTTTACAAGACAGTTTCTCACAACTTTATGACAACAAATCCTGAAATTGTTCCATTCAAGGAAACATTGACTAATATTTGGATTGATGCTGTTTTCCATCTGTGTTTTCAAACCTGCATCTAGAATTAGCTCATGTTTATTGATTCACTTTCTGTGGAAGTTTGGCTTCTCTGATGAACCACCAGAGGGCGACAGAGAACTGTTGATATTATTAACACAACAGTCAAAGAAATCAACATTTAGCACAAAGTGAACAAACTTAGGTCACGAGCTAACGTTCTGATTCTGTTGGAAAAGCCTTTTGTTTTGATTTCTTCAGAATTTTGGCTCAAAAATACCAATGACAAATGAAACTCCAATAAAGTTGCTTTATAATGAGGAAATGAAATGTTATTTTTATTGAATTATCAAATGGAGACTCAGCTTCAGGTGATAAAAAAGGTTGGTGCTATTTCCAGTTTTAGAAAGAACATGCCTTCTACACAGTTTGCAGTGAACGTTACTCATTCATGTCAGTTTTTAATGAACTGAAATACCTCCATACAGGAGAAGAAGACATTTAATTTATGACAACATAGTTTTTACCTGACAAATGAAAACACTATTTTACACTGACAGACCTTAGACAATTTTACCTTTTGAACTTTTCTCTGATGTATTTAAAAAAGAAAATATCCTCCAAGTAATTTCTTGGTGTGAACTCGTCTTTATTGTCATCTAACTGTAAACTCCAATTCAAACATGCTGACAAAATAAGGACAGATTTCCTAGAGATTTCCTAATTCTGCTTCCATGTGATCACATGAAAACAGTCCAATGTTTTGGATTCTTCTTCTTCTATATCATTGACATTAAAGCTGCAGCTCTGTCACCAGGAAACAACATGTGACAGGTCCCAGTTTTTGGTGGAACACCGTCTCTGTGATGCTACAGACGCTGCTAAAACACTGTGGATTTCATTCTGTTCTATGGAGAAAAGACTGTTTGATTCATGTCTGATGAATTCATCTTGGAGTATTTATCCTCCACATCTAGAAGTCCGGTCCGTGAAAATCCTGTCCCACTTTAAAGCGGTCCGTGTTTCCATGGTGACAGAGGGAACAGCTGGTTAGCATCTTTCTAACTTGACTGAACTGAGGGTTGGGGCTTCCAGCACAGAACCAACCTGAGAGCAAATGAACATTCAAATCCTCCACAAGCTCATTCTTCAGATGGAATCAAGCTGTAAATGTTGTCAGCATAAAGCAAGTTTGGACTAAACTAAAGCAGAAAGTGGCTTTGAAGATGGTCAGGAGAAATGAGGGCTTTTTTCAGGAATTCTTGGAAGAGGAGGACTTCTCCAAACAACCAGAATCTAGGAGGAGGTTTTTTCAGCATTGAGATCAGGATTTAGCAGGAGCTTCAATCCGATTTTGGTTCAATCCAAATGTTTACCGTCATATTCAGGAGTTCAACTCTGAAAGCCACCATGACATCATAGACATTAAAGACCCTGTTACCTAGCAACCAAACACAACAAACTAGACTATTCAAACTGGACATTTTGGGGCAACAATTCTTTTCTAACTCAAGTTTTTATGAAAAATCCAAATGATGGAAACAGATTGTGTAAAGGAAATGAGGATCTATTGGTGAGTCACAGTCCTGGAAACATGAGTTGTGCTCTGATGAAGACGCCTGATCCAAATGTGGATTTTTGAAATGTTCTTCATGAGATTCAAACTGATTGAAGCTTTGAATTAAAGGTGTCAACACATTTCTGCATTGGATTCATTCTGTTTCAGCGTCTAAGGTTGGTTTTGTGGCAGAAACCAAGTTTTTGTTGAACAGTAGCGTTTGAAAAAGCAGAAAGTGGCTTTGAAGATGGTCAGGAGAACTTCTTGGAAGAGGAGGACTTCTCCAAACAACCACAACCTTAGAGGAAGTTTTCTGAGCATTCAGAGAATGCTTTTACAATGACTCATCATTTTCCACTAGAAGCTAATGAGTTTTTCCAAATGCATGCTGGGTATTCTTAGTTCTAGCTTGGAAAGCACTTTGTTGGTATTTCCCTGAAAAACCTGCTTTATCAATCATTTTGGTCTCTTTTTCTTCTTCTAAGTTCCAGCTTGGTGAGTGTGCAGGTCGCCATGGCAACCAGTGTCCAGGTCAAAGGGAGGACCACGGCCATCCAGTCTCCAGGCTTTTGGATTGATTTGGATTTGATAAACATTTGTTTCCCACATTTTAATAGTAGAATTCAACACGGGACATATAGTGGATTGTAATCATAGGAACAAAAACAGCAACAACAAAATAATCCTCCTCCCCTTAAAACATGCATTTGACTCTGAACAAGTCTAAACCAAATCCAAGCAGAGACCAGCGCTGGGGCTCCTGCTAGTTTCTTTTAGCAGAGCCTGCCTCTTCCAAACATAGAATGTTCAACAACTAGAGCTAAAAATGTCTGTTGGTAGATTTCTGGATGTTGGCCGTATCCCAGCGAGCAAGGCCAAGTCAGCCCCAGATGGTTTCAAAGTGGAGAGAAAATGTTTTTAGGAGTTTCTAGAATGTTCAACAACTAGAGCTAAATGAAACTAGTGCATGAAATGACAAAGAACTTCCTGTTTGAAAGGAAGATCATGATGGCTTCCACCTGTCTCTTTGCTTTTCCTTTCTTTTTTGTGTTTCTGCTCTTTGGGAGGTTACACAAAACTGCACTTTAACCCAGAAGGAAACAACAACCGCTCCACAATCCCTGAATCCCCTACAGGCTTTATCTAAACATTTACATTGACCATTATCACACATTTGATTGCATTTTCTCAGAACAACAAGCACAACTTCACGTTTGTTTGTGTGTGAAATGATTCCAAAAAGCCATGTGTCATCCTGGAGGGACTGGTTTCTCATCAATGCAGACCACCAAGTTTCTCTGGTTTCTGACTATTTGGTGGCTGGTAGGCCTTTTGGGATTTTTGTCAGGGAAAGAAGTGAACCTGGGCTCCAAATATTGGAAGACACTGATCTAAAAGTACTAGGACATCTGGAGAAAGCTCTAGTTCTGCTCCAACTCAGTCCAAAGCACTGAAGATAGATGGAGTTGGATTTGGGAGAGGACTGAGCTCATTCAGATGAAGAAAGAACAAGTCAACAGATGAAGAAGATTTCAGGAAGTTTCCCATTCAACAAGTTCAAGTTTCCAGAGAGCTAGTTTAGCATCCGTGTTCTGGACCAAACCACTGTCCCTCTGAAGGTCCAGACACAGAGAGGCCCAGAGTGACCCCCATTTCTCCTTGTTGGTCTCTCCAGTGGCTGACTCCGCCCCTTAGGACATCCCCCTGTGTGGATCAGTGGAACCTGCTGCAAATGCAGGCTCTGGTTCTAACTGCTGTATCAGAAGTGGAATGTGAGCTGTAGTGGTGTGTCTGCAGCTGGATGTGGAACACATGAGGGAGGGGTCAAAGGTCAATCTTTCTTCCAAACAAATGTTGTCAGTCTATTCTCCAACAATGCTCCACCATCTTCAAAGGTTTTTGGACCCAAATCCAGAGTGGAGCTGGTAGGACGTGATCATTTCAGCCTCAGATTTGGGATCTGTCATCTCTCTGCCACCGTGACACCGAGTGATGAGTTCATGCTCCAAAGCGGCCCCATCGCTGGCTTTAGGGACTATTCCAAAAGCTTTCAATGATGGCGGGGAATGAACATTAGGAACAGATGACGGCTTGAAATGTCTGCTGTTGGTTTCTGATCCAGACAGAAATTCAATCAAATGTCTGTGAATCCAGGATTTCCTTAGAATCTTTGACTCTAGATTCAGATCCATCTGGTTCAAAGGATGAAACTGCAGCTAAAAGTCTTTCAAAAGTCCAAATCCTCAAAGATGAAACAGAAAGTTCCTAGAAAGTCAAATGAAAAACAATCAGATTGTCTTAGATAAACCCGTTTGGAAGTTAAAGCATAGAAACAAAGAAAGTTCCAAAAGCTAAAAGCCTTAAATCAAGAAAAGTCCAAAGAAAAACAGAAATCCCACATTTGGATCAGTAAAGACATGAATTCTCCAGAAACATCCAGAAACAGCTCTGAGCAGCAGCCATGAAGGGACTGAGAACAGACGGACATCAAAGCAGAATCCAAGCAGCACCTTCATCCTGATGAAGCTCCGCCCTCTGACCTTCAGCAGTCATCTCCAGGCTCCGCCCCCAGTCTGTGACGGCTGGATGATGCTGTCCTCCACCTGCAGCTGGACCTGGATGTTCTCTCAGACCATGTGGCCTCATGGATCAGAAGGTTGAGGGTTCAAGTCCGATGATTTATTTATTTTATTTATTTATTTTTAAAATGTATCAGTATATTTTTCCTGAATTTTTGTCTTTGAAAGTCACAGTGTTAACAAAAGTTTATTATTATATTATTTGTAAACTAAAAAATCTAGAATATTCTGTTTTAAAACATATAATTTTCTATCCAAATAAATAGTAACGTGTGCAGAAACTGGATGTTTCTTTTATCGTCACCTTCTGACCACACAGAGAAAACCATAGAGATCAACCAACGTGAAAGAGACAAACAAGACATGAAGCTTCAACAAGGACACTCTACCATAGCAGCTGGATTCCAGTGAGTCTGAAAGGACAACAAAGAAAGAAATGAATCCTGGATGTCAGATAATTGACTATGTGTCCTGTCAGGAAGCTCCTCTCTCCCCCCGACTGCTAAATGCCAAGTTCTCTGGTAAAGAACATTATCTAAATCCAACCATGAAGGGACTTGAACCCTCAATCTTCTGATCCAGACTCAGACGACTTGTCCATTAGGCCACATGGTCTGGAAGAAGCCCCAGTTCCAGCTGACAGAAGTCTGGTTCTGATCCATCAGATCTCACTAGCAACAGAACCAAACCTTCACGTGTTGCAGCAACAGTTTCCATGTTTGGGAGGATCTTCTGAAGAACAGCTCAGTTCCAGATCACATCATGATGTTTGATGTTTTCTTCATTCCAGGAAATCATCTGTGTCTCCTTTGATCTGTGCTGAGTCAGCACTTTGACTTCTTTTCAACTTTAGATCCATCATTTACAATCAAGGATTTATTGATAAATGTTATTTATTGATAGAAAATAAAGAGTAAATGTATTTATCATCCAGCAGTGATTGTAAGTCTTTTATTTTGAAATTCCTCAAGGATGATCATCATGGTGGGATTTCTAGATCTGCATGAACTCATCCTGAATCCAAAAGACACTGGAGCATCAAAGAATCCAACCCATCTCTGCCAACATGAGGCTCTTACTTTGAAAAGTCTCAGACTTCCTGCAGGGAAACAGGCTTTCTGCTGCTGCACTGACAGATGTGCACCAGCTTGAAAGAGCTTCCTGAATGAGGAGCTGCAGACTTTCTCCTGCAGAGCAGCAGCTGACTTCAGCGTCGTCATGGGAACACAGTCTGCTGCTGCTTCTGGAAACGTCTTCAAGGCTGTGGTGGGACTTGTTGGTCTGGAGGACAGATTCTGGGAGCAAATGCTGCTTCAGCTTCAAGCTTCAGCTCTTTTCTTCTGGCAGAGCTTAGAAGAAATGGAAACCTCCTTTGTTCTGACTGTTGGCTCCAAATCCCAGATTCAGGAATTCCTCCAAGAAGTTCAGCTCAGAGATCATCAGCAGAGAAAAGCCTGAAGTTCTGATGACAACAGAACATGATCAATATTATTGATCCCCATGGAATCCAGAAGAAACTCTGAGGTGAAGACATGAAGACACAAGCTTCAGAGACCTGAGGACAAGTCAGAGTGGATTCATTCTGGACTTTCTTCTCACATCTTCTCTTCAGAACATCTTTGTCTTTGATCCTTCAAATCTTCTGAAATCTGATCATCCATGGATTGTTTTTGTGGATCAGATCCAGAGTTGCTGAAAGTTCTGCTGCCCTCTGCTGGTCAAAGTGTCCAAACAGCAGAGAGGAGATTCTCTGGGATTCATTGGAGTCCAGATTCTCCTGGATGTGAACAGTCTCTGCTTCTGGAACAGAAGAGTCCTTCTCAGAGCAGCATTGAGGATCTGTTCTGTCCGGCTGAGAGCGCTCCCTGCTGGTAGGAGACAGAAGCACATCAGCTGCTTTTCTGTGGCCGTTCAGAAACAGTCTGGAGACTCTAAAAAACCTCCACTTCCTGAAGCAAACGGATGCAGAGCATCATGTTTGATCCTCTTCCTTCAGAAACGGCTCCATTGTTCCATCGCTCAGCAGTTTGACTAAAGCAGCTGAGAGTCTGGATGCAAACAGACCTCAGCAGCTCATCCAGAACGCCATGACAGAAGCACATGCAGCAGCACGTGCACGCTCCCAGAGAACAGCAGCTGATCCAAGTCCTGACTTTGAGGTGAGACCTTTCTGTTCTGCTTGGAGCACACTTCAACATGAACTTCATTTCCCATCATTCCATCTGTCAGGAGAGAACAGCTGCAATGAGCTTCCTTCAGGAATGACTGCAGCTAGAAGGATCTTTCATTCTTCAGCACCACCAGGACCCACATCCAGCCCATCAACAGCCAGAACATCAGTGACATCAGCGTCTGATCTTCATCACATCATCATCATCATCATCAAAGGACCACCTCTACGTTTTTACAATCTGATGGATTTCAGTCTTTCTGCAGCTTCTCATCAACTGGATTGTCAAATAGTTTATTTTCCTGTTTTATGTTTTAAATGTTGAAGAAAAATCTTTCCAGTTTCACAAAGATGAGACTAATAAAGTTATTGGAAAGATCCTGTCTGCTGCAGGAACTGTGCAGGTGCATTGTGGGTAATAATGTTCTGTTTGGGATATTTGCTGGATTCTGGATGTTGACAGTTGTGTTGGTCTTGATTGTTTACCGTTGTGGTTTGGATGTTTGTTGTTATTTGTAGCACAGCTGAGTAGGTTCTTCATAGACAACATGTTGCTCTGCCAATGTGCCTTTGGGCCAACTTGATTGGGCTGTTTGGAAGAATAATGAGGATAAATGAGAGCCTCCATCAGATCATGTTTCTGCTGTTTTTCAGAACTGCATCTGAACCTGAAAGCTGTCTGTCATATTTATGCAGCCTTTTTCAATAGAAACTGATCCAAACTGCAGATTCTATTGATTTCTCCATCAGATTTATATCTAGGGGTGTAACGATACGCTAAAATCTCAATTCGGTTCCATTCAGAGTCTCATAGGGCTCTGTTCCATACGTTTCGGTTCGGTATGGCTGTTTAACAAATCTGCCTGATATGAACTTCTATTTTATGAACTATTATTTTGTTATTTATGGTGTGTGTTTGTGTGACTTTTTATCTTCCACTATGAAGCTGTCTAACCTGATCATGGTTGGTGATTTTAACATGCACATTAATAATGACTCTGACCTCTTTGCCAGAGGTTTCAACGGTCTCATGGACTCTCTTAATTCTATTCAGCTTGTGTCTGGGTCCACACATGTTAAAGGTGGAACACTCAACCTTGTTTTTACATTAGGTGTGCATTTTGACTCTATAGTTTCTGTTGACATTTTTATTTCTGAGCATCATTGTATTTTTTTAAACTTGTCTTTTTCTGTGTTGCTCTTGCCTGCACATAGAGAAGTTAGCTCAAGTTTTCACACGTCACCCGGTTATTATTCCAGCTGCACTGACTCTATCCGCTATAGAAACAGCTCTCAATAACCAAGCACCGTTCTACTTAAAAGACCTTTTGCAGCCGTACACTCCCAGCAGGTCCCTGAGATAATGTAACCAGGGTCTGCTGGTTGTTCAGAAAACCCGGTTAAAGACTTAAGGTGACAGAGCCTTTGCAGCAGTGGCTCCATCCCTCTGGAACTCCCTTCCTCTCAGCCTCAGATCTGCAGAAACATTTTCTTTTAAAAAGCAGCTAAAAACCTGTTTAAATCTGTTTAAAAAAGCTTTTTCTTAACTATTTTTTTGTATTATATTCTGTGTTTTACTGTGAAGCACTTTGCGATTTTTATCTTGAAAAGTGATGTACAAATAAGGTTTATTATTATTAATAATATTCTTAAAGTGGTCAAATAAAAACAGGAATAACAGTTCTTCTAATGTGCGATCTAAAACAGGGATTAAAATATTAATGAAATGATCATATTGTGCCTGAAAATAATTTAAATACAACATTGTTTTATTTCTCGGCGGTGAGGCCTTTTGATATTCTCTGCATTTTGGTTCTTAACTGCACTGTTTATCTGAGTTGTTACCTACAAATACACATTGGTATTTATTGATCATTTTATTTTAGTGTAAACTTAAAGAATACCAATAAGGTACCAGAGTGAAAAGCAGCATATTAAAAAGAGTTAATAGATAAAATCTTAACGATACCTATCTCTACTAGATGTTAGCTCTAATAGTTCAAAACAACTTAGTTCTATTAACAGGTACATCTAAAATAATTCATTTTATGAACATTTTACTTATGTAGTTTTATTACATATAGATTGAAATCAGTGACGTGCGATGAGGATGATGACTGGTGAGGCACTGACTCCTTTGGAGTCAGATTTGCAATTGCAAGAACTGAATATTTCAGCATCCAACAGCACTTAACAGCTTATAAAAATACACACAAGAACATTTTTATCATACAGAGAATATTTCTTATACAGACATGGATAGAACACAAATATTGTGTATAAATTATTCATATGTACTGCAACAAATTAAAGTATACATATGTGTTCAGCACACATTTGACCCTCTAACTATTTCTGATATTTTTCCAACTTCAAATTCTGGTGCTTTAATCATCTATCAAATGTTGTCTGTGAAAAATGATCATAACGATAAAATAAATGATTTTACTTACATTTTTATCCACTTACTCCCATGTTGTTTGTAAAAGAAACAAACATTGAAAAACGTGTTTGGCCTTACTTTTTGAGTCCGTGTGTTGATCCTTCTCTACAAAAATCTCTATGATCTGCTGAAAAAGCCTTCTTTATTTTTCTTTATTCTTTATTTTATGAGACAGGCGTTCTTAGTCTGTTTTTCTACGGCAGCAGTGTAGCTACAAAGCAGCTGTCAGCTCACGTCTGCCCCCTGCTGGTGAGGCTGGCTTTACCTGAAGCCTATTATGCTGGCCTACAGCAGGGTTCTCACCGCACGTCTGTGTTAACATTGAGCCCTACTGCCAGAAGTGAGGCACAGCAGCTCCAGAGCCTCACCCGGAGTTTCAGCTCCGTCTGAGATCGCGCAACACTCAAATTCGGCGATTTTAACATCAGAAACTGTGGAAAACGTGTTGAGTTGACTAAAAATGTAGATTTAACACAGATCAGTGAAAAATGATATTTACTTAATTTACCTTTTTCTATTTTATCACGATCATGACAGGTGAGGCTCTGCCTCACTTGCCTCACCTGACCGCACGTCACTGATTGAAATGTATTGATCCTTTACTTTGTTGCTGTAGATAATTGTGGCTTAGAGAAGATGAAAACCTAAAAAAGCTGTCCAAGAAAGTCAGGATAAGACAAGACAAGACTTTATTGATCCCTGGAGGGAAGTTCAGTTGTTACGGCAGACAAACAAGAAATATAGCAGTTAAAAAAAAACAATTAGTCAGTAAAAATTAAAATAGTAATAAAAAGTGGAAGTAAAAGTACACGTCATAACTGAATAAGTAAATACAGCAGCAGTTTCAGCAGTCCTAAACTGTGTCATTCTATAGTCTAACTGCTGTTGGGACAATGGACCTCCTGTAGCAAATCATATATCAAAACAACCAAAGATTTTTTTTTAAAGAAAAATTCATTTCTATACATTCAACACTCACTTGTGCCTCCCTCTAATGAAGTTACTGCATCAATATGGTATGGAGGCCATCAGCCTGTGGCTCTGTGTACATGAAATGAAAGCTCAGGTTGCTATGGAGTTCATTAGAACATTGGGGTTCCACCCCAGAAGTTTTAAGCATTAAAAACCTATTTTAAAATATTTAATTTTTCTGAGATGCAGAACTTTTCCCCCTGTAAAATAAAGTCTTCTGCTGTGGTACAGAGGTGAGAGGTCAACCTCTTATCAGAAAAGTTCAGAATTTAGAGTTTACATTAAATCCTTACATTATCAAGAAAAAGTCTTACAAGTTCTCATGTGTGTTTTGAGACTAGATACACGACTAAAACTTTTTTTACATTCTTTACAAGAAAAAGGCTTTTCTCCTGTGTGAGTTCTCATGTGTGTTGTGAGATGATATACACGACTAAAACTTTTTTTACATTCTTTACAAGAAAAAGGCTTTTCTCCTGTGTGAGTTCTCATGTGTGTTTTGAGATCACATATACGACTAAAACATTTTTTACATTCTAAACAAGAAAAAGGCTTTTCTCCTGTGTGAGTTCTCGTGTGTCTTTGGAGATTAGATATACAACTAAAGCTTTTATTACATTCCTTACACGAAAAAGGCCTTTCTCCGTCATGAGTTCTCATGTGTGTTTGGAGATGAGATGCACGACTAAAACTTTTTTTACATTCTTTACAAGAAAAAGGCTTTTCTCTATTGTGAGTTCTCATGTGTATTTTGAGAGTAAATCTGTGACTAAAGCTTTTATTACATTCCTCACAAGAAAATTGCTTATCTTCTCCATGGATTCTTGTGTGAATTCTGAACAGATATATGTCACAAAAGCTTTTACCACATTCTTTACAGATATAAAATCTTTCATCAGACCCAGTTTCCATGTAGTCAGACGGGTTAGTGATTATTCTTGAGTTTTTACCAGACCTGATAGAGGAAAGTTTCTCTTCTTTTTGAGATTGTTTGTATTTCTTACCAAGATTTGTCTTCTTGGAATTTTTTCTAACATCAGAGTCACAGTGACCTGCTGACATGTGAGAGCTGTCCACACTTTGGACATGACTTCTGTCTCTTGTCTTCCTCTGATCTCTGTTCTGTGGGTCTGTCTCTCCATCTGTAGTTGATGTTGATTCTGTCTCTTCATCTGTAGTTGATGTTGATTCTGTCTCTTCATCTGTAGTTGATGTTGATTCTGTCTCTTCATCTGTAGTTGATGTTGATTCTGTCTCTTCATCTGTAGTTGATGTTGATTCTGTCTCTTCATCTGTAGTTGATGATGATTCTTCATGTTGATTTCCTTCTTCATCCTGACTATCAGTTACATTAAAGCTCTGCTGATTGTTTAGATCTGCTTCACTGTTCTCATCTTCCTCATAAGTAGGAATTTCCATCAAGGTATCAGTCTCCTGCTTCAGATCAATCTGATCTCCATCCTGACTGATGCAAAGTTCCTCTGGTTCCTCTTTAATCTGTGGAGGTTCTGGTTCCCCCTGTTCCTCTTTAATCTGTGGAGGTTCTGGTTCCTCCTGTTCCTCTTTAATCTGTGGAGGTTTTGGTTCCTCCTGCTCCTCTTTGGTCTGTGGAGATTCCGGTTCTTCATGTTCCACTCTGAAGTTCCTCTGCTGGATGCAAACATTTTCCTCTTTAGTTATCCAACACTGGGGGAGGTCTGCAGAAACACAAGAACAGGTCCTTGTATATGCTATGGTGACTTTATTCATTGTTAAGTACCAATACCAATGATTGCAGTAGGGTTGTGCCGATGGACGATATCATCGGCACATCCCGATGGAGAGACCACCATCGTGATGCCACACCCCCGCCACATTGCGAGTCAACACCATAAGCCGCGGTTACATGTACAAAATATATTGATGGGATCAATGGTCGGATTAGAATCCAACCGTGTACATGGGCATACGAGACGATCTTCTAAACGTACTTTTAATAATGTTACGGTTATTATAACACCTGTTTGCTCATCATTTGAATTTTAATCCGTGTGGTCAGTGCTTTTTCTGAACGAAGCCAGGATTAGCAGTATGCTAACACAGGCTAACAACATTAGCTTTGGGTGGCGCTGCATGCTGTGAATAACATCAGCCTTTATTTAATTGGGACACGACTGGAAACGCAAATCCACGTCATTGTTTGAATGTTTTCTAAGGACTGAGCGACATTTCTGCTTTGAAGCTCAAACCGCTGTGTCTGCTGACGATCCGAGCTGTGCTCAGACACACACTTAGACCCGGTTCTGAGTTCGGTAGCTCGTACCCCTGGAGCTGCGGGACGGATCGCAGTCTTAAATCTCCCACATATACCGCTCATGTACCCCCCCCCCCCTTCCCATCAAACACAAAGCTGTAAGTCCGCACTCCGCCGGTCCACTTCGCTAGTTAAGTGCGGGAGCGGACTACTTCTTTTCTATTTTGTTTGTTACTTTTTTTGTTAAGGTCACTTCCCTCAGTTTATACTGGATCATCGCGGATGAGTCATTAGTTGGGAAATAAAATGAAAAAAGCAAAATAACGAATAGCAGTTATATAAGAACGAAAAATGTAAAAAAATACCCCCCCCCCGACGATGTCATCGTCCATCCCGATGGTTGACAGCAAACATCGTCAACGGCCAATTTAGGGGACATCGCCCAACCCTAGATTGCAGTATCATTCAGAATACCCACAAAAACCAACTTAATTTAAAAAAAAAAAGGTTTTTTGTCCTCTACAACTACACCGTCCTCTACACCCCCCCCCCTATGAGGAAATTTTTCAGTCAATAACTGAACCAGTTAAAGATAGAAAATAATATTTTCTTTGTTTTTTTTTAGGGAAATTAATTTGCAGATTAATAATTCATAAATGAAACAGGTCTTTAATCTCATCTAACTGTATACTCAAATTAAATCATGCTGAGATAGGGGATGGAGGGATTGACAGAAAATGTCCTTTTCACCTGATTCTGTCTCCAATATTTTTTTATATGAAATTATAAAAAAAGGAAAACAGTTTAAAAACAAATATAAAGTTTTGGACTCTTGCCAAATTTTGACAGTAAAGATGCAGGCATCTATAGTAAATGTTTGACACAGTCTCTGAGGCTTATTTCAGCACAACACCAGCCGTGTTATGTTAGGAATATGCTGCTAATAAAGTTACATTCACATTTCTGTTATTGTATTTATTTTATTTAGAAATCATCTCCAGGACCGAGGTCTGGGGCCCCATCAATTGGGGTCAGAAACTTGCCTGTGGTGGTGTTGGTGGGTGTGTTTATGTGTGAGTGTTAGCCTGGAGGTGATGCTGGCAGCTCAGACGGTAAAAATGTGTCAACATGGATGAGCTTGAAGATTTGATGTGAGAAGTTAGAAAGACAAAATAGAATGTAAAAATCTTTTGCTGTAAAGTTAGAACTAACAAATTAACATTTGCATGTGTTCATTAGAGTTACAACCTCAACTAAGTTATTTCAACTGCTTGAATCTGCTGCTGTGAATCACAGCACACTACAACTGAGTGAACTACAAATACATTTCAAAAGAATAAAAAAAATTTTTTCCTGCCTTTTATTATGAAGTGATCTCTTTGAGGTGTAAATGGAGACACAGCAGAGAGACGGCTGCCAAGAGACTGTTGTCAACAAAGTGCAATATCTGAGGAAAGACCATTCTGTAAAAATCCATCATCTCTCAAAAACAAATGAATTTCTACATGTATAGGATATCGAAGACTCATCAGCATATTCATGCTACAATCAATACTTTGTGAGAAAGTAAATCTTTATTTTATTGTATATATTTTATCAAATTTTAATAGAGAAATGACTCATAATTAAAATGCTCAATAGTATGGAAGCGATTGTGGGGCATAAATAAAAAGCAAAGTCAAAACTAGAAATGCTTTTTCATTTTCAAAATGAAGCTGCATTTTTTGACTCAAAATTAAAATGAAAAAGCAATCCACCAAAATGCTTTTTCATTTCCTTCCTCAACACAGCTTATTCTGTCACTTAATTAAAATGATATTGAAAATGGCATTTGACATTTCATTTTCAAGACGTTCTCTGGTAAATGTGTAGCATAATTCATTTAGAAATGTCAATTTTGACATTTAAAATGGATTAATAGAAATGCTTTTTAATTTTCAAAATGAAGCTGCATTTTTTGACTCAAAATTAAAATGAAAAAGCAATCCTTCAAAATGCTTTTTCATTTTATACTTCAACACAGCTCATGTGATGGTTTCTCAGATTGCAGCAGCATTTCCGCCTTCAGCGATCATCAGGAGCTTCACGCTCCGCTATGAAGGCAGCTGGTGGTCCGAAGAACAAAAGCTTGTCCGCGGTGCATCAGGAGGAGGACCACAGAAGGTGGACATGCTGCTATGTAGTCCTGAGAAGCTGTGTACAATCATCAAAAGTTCACAACCAACTCAAAGCCATTTTCTCTGCCGCTAACACAGTCTGCTCCTGGGTGTGTGTGTCTCTCAGCGGCCGGACAGACTACGAAAGCAGTGACAACATCGCCCCACCTCCCCTCTGCTAATGCTTAGTGAGAAAGAATTTTGCAGATTGAGCACGTGGATGTTAAGATGCAAATGCAATCCCCTCTTTGCATTTTCGTTTTAATTATGCAACAGAATAAACGGTTTTAAGTATAAAATGAAAAAGCATTTTGAAGTATTGCTTTTTCATTTTAATTTTGAGTTAAAAAATGCAGCTTCATTTTGAAAATGAAAAAGCATTTCTGGTTTTGACTTTTACTTTTATTTATGCCCCACAATCGCTTCCATACAATAGCTCTGAAGATACTGAAGCTATTTTCACCAAACTTTCTGTCCAACAACATCAAAGATTACTGTATGTCAATTAATTAAGTTTTGTAAATATGGTTCATGATTGGTCCAAAATGCTTAATAGCTCTAAAAGATACTGAAGCCAACAATGTAATGTTCTGATATAATCTTTTTTGTCAATAACAACAACAAATCTAATCACCATTTTGAGCCAGACAACAGTGATTAGTCAGGTGGTCTGAGTCACGTTTTTAGAACAACCAGTAGCCAATCATGATAATCTAGTTCAAAGTCTAAGCCCCCATCACTGAAAGCTGCTCGGAAGAAGCTGTCAATCAAACGTTTGTGGTGGGGCCAGCGGGCACCACACCTTTCACTGAGGCATCTGATTGGTCAGTTTATAGCTTGAGTAACTGGCAATAAAGAAAAAATGTTATGAAAAAAACTAAGATTACCCACAAGATATTAAGAAAAGAATAATTTCACAGCAAGAATGGTAATTCTGTCTATTTAAAATGACTGAGTAACAGCTGCCTATTTATCTATAGAGGTCTATTGGAGTTTGGCGACAGCAGCTACTTCCTATTTGGAAGTGGGGGGGGGGGGTGACTCTAATGTCCAGTGATGATATAGTCTATGCCTTTTAGCATACTTTTGGACAGCTCCTCATAGTTTGACTACTAACAATAAACAGTGTTGGGGGTAATGAATTACATAGTAACAAGTTACTTTAATTTAGTTACTTTTGTCAGTAATGGAGTAACGTAATGAATTACTACGGAGCCCGTGATCTGCCATGGGTTAAAAAAAAGTTTTTCGTTTCCACTAAATCATTAATTCATTCCAACAAAATAATAATCTGATCTACAGTCAGGTCCGTAAATATTGGGACAGGAACAATACCATTAGACTGTCAGCTTTAATGTGAGGGTATTTACTTCCAGATCAGGTGAGCGGTGTGTGAATTACAACAGTTTGCATTTGTGCCTCCCACTTGTTAAGGAACCAAAGGTAATGGGCCAATTGGCTTCCCAGCTGTTCCATGGCCAGGTGTGCGTCATTCCCTTATTATCGCAATGGCAAACGACACGGAAGATCACAGAAAACAACTGAGGTGGATGAAGGAATAATTCTGTCCCTGTTGAAGAAAACTCCGTAAACGAGGGGTTTACCACAAGATGTAAAACCTCAGTGAGCCTCAAAAACAATAAGGCCAGACTAGAGTTTGCCAAACAACGTCTAAAACAGTCTTCACAGTTCTGAAACAACATCCTATGGACAGATGAGATTAAGATCAACTTGTACCAGAGTCATGGAAAGAGAAGAGAATGGAGAAGGAAAAGAACTGCTCATGATCCTAAACATACCGTGTCATCAGTGAAGCATGGTGGTGGTAATGTCATGGCGTGGGCATCTATGGCTGCTAATGGACCTGGTCCTCTTGTATTTATTGATGATGTGACTGCTGATAAAAGCAGTAGGATGAATTCTGAAATGATTCCTGACAATATTATCTATGGCCTGCATTTGTTGAAGTTCATTTTCTTCCTCAACACCGCTTATTCTGTAACTTAATTAAAATGATAAAGAAAATAGTATTTTACATTTCATTTTCAAAAAGTTCTCTGGTAAATGTGTAGCAAAATTCAGTTAGATATATCTAATTTGACAATTAAAATGAAACAAAAATGCTTTTTCTATTTTCTACTTAAAAACCGCTTATTCTGTGTCATAATTAAAATAAAAGTCCAAAGAGAGGATCGATTTTCATTTTCACATCCACCCTGCGAATAGTGTCGCATAACTCAATTCCAGTTAGCATTTCCAAGGGGAGGTGTCAGTGCGTGTTGATCCAACCAGCAAACGCCAAAAGTTTAGCATGGTGCTGTTAGCATTCTTCAAGGGGCTATAGCTGTCCTGGAACAGCAAAATCAGCGTGAAGTAGAGGTGAGATCTTAAGCCCGAGCCCTAGTCAGAACCCAACCCGGCCCGAAATTCGGGTCAGGTCTGGGACTAAAATTACAATCATTACATTCGGGTCGGGCTTCTCTCTCGCTGACTTTTTTATGAAATCAATGTTTATAATAATGTATACTGTTAGCAGCTTAGCTTGCCCCCCCCCTTGTTGCTATGTTTCTGTGGTGTGACTGCGGTCGTCAGGGAGGTGACGCAGCGACGGAAGGAGGCATTGCCTTGGGGAGCTCAGCGATGACGCAGGCGCACGAGATGGAAAAATGCGCGGGACAGGAAAAAAGGAGGGGCTGTGCTGCTGCATGCGTCCGTTTGAATGAGATGGTGTTTGGAGACGTTGTGCTGCAACAATTGATCCGACCAAAGAAAATAAACGGCTACAGGCCTTTTCCGAAGCAACGGTGTCCCGCTGAATTTGTTACCGTTTAAGTCCTGACCGGACTGGAGATCATAACAGCGGTTTCTGACTACGGTCCGAAGCCTCAAGCTGAAGGTAACAATACTGAAAAGGATGTGTGGATACTAAACTAAGGAATACTTGTTATAAACAAATAATTTGGTTAAAACAGAGAAGGCGCTGTAAGGTCATTGCTATATAAGTACTACTAAACAGGAAGCGCAGACGCAGAGCCAGGGCTGCAGTATGTCTCCGATTAAGGGAGAGTGCGCATCAAGATCTCTCTTTTACTCTCTTTGGCTGGCCTCTTATTCTGTGTTCCAGCGTTATTTTGTTGTGCAAATGCATTTATCATAATCATAAAAATATGTAGATTGTTTTAACCTTTAGAAATCTTGCATTTTTTCCGCCAAAAATATTATGGGATAAATTGAAATTTCGGGTTTGCCTCGAGCTCGGGCCTGCAAATCAAGTTAATTGGTCGGGTTCGAGCTGGATTTTCTAGGTCCGATCTTACCTCTAGCATGAAGCTGGAGGAGCCGATCTTCTAAATGTGCTTTTATTACCGTTATGATTATTATTAAGGGCCTCCTCGCTCATAATTTTTTTAATCTGGACAGCCAGTGCCTTTTTTCTTGGCTGCAAGGACCAGGAAGAAGGGTTAGCATTAGGCTAACACGTGCTAAAAACATTAGCCGTGGAGGAACACATCTTGTTCGTTTCATTTCAAATCCAAAAATGCTGGGATTAAGTCGCTGTCCTAATATTTATGAACCCGACTGTACATTTATCCTGCTGTATATGAATGCACCACAGTTAAGGGACACGTTGATTAGCCTAGATGCATTATGGGAAATGTGTGATATACGATGGGATAAATAGCATGTAGCCCTCAGATGTAAAGTTACTGCTAATTCCTAACAAGTATGTTCATAAAGAAGCGTTACCTCAGCATGTCCTGAATAATATAATTCCTGTTTGACCCTAAAGTAACAACACCCCATACTGGCCTTCATGAACAGCAAAAGAGCTCTGAGGCCAGAGCTTTGGAGCTCGCCCGTGGCCAGCAGACGAAAATAGCTCATTTGCTTAGTTCTGGAAGGAAATAGAAATACTTGAATCCATTTTTTTAACTGCCAGACACGTCAATGAACCGAAAACACCAAAGTCCAATCTCAATCATTTCATTCATTAGATGCAAAATGACTGACATGACCAAAAAAACAGGTCTGTAGTCATAAACATGTGCAACAGATCTGCTTTGTGCTTTTACCACTCATGCACTCACGTTTCATCCAAAGATGAGCCCACATCTCTGCGTCTGTCATGTCACCAGCAACAGTTTCAAAACACAGGATCATTATTACATTTTCATTTCACAGAGGGAAACGCTTTTTATTCTATCATTTAAATCGCCCGTTCCTAAAGGCCAACATGGAAAGTGATGTACATTGTGTAAAACTTTAATTTTATTGAAAAGAAGTGGCAGTATTTATATAGGTGGGCGGGGTCACAGTAACAGCAGTGAATGAATGGACCCCTTATGACCCCATTGGGGGAAAAAAGTCATTTTGAGAAGAAATGATCATTCAATTCAATTCAATTTTATTTGTATAGCCCAAATTCACAACAACAGTCGTCTCGATGGGCTTCATTCAAACATACGTTTTTTTTTTCCAAGTCTAGAAACTGCAAACAGACGACAGATCAGGAGCTTCTTTTTGTCACCTCCCAGCGTTCCACTGTTTTTTCCTCTGTGTGTCCCAGGTTGTTGACCCCTGATATGTATTGTAGTGTTAGGAAGTGTGAGGTCAACATTTCTTTAGATTGCTCAGAAAAGTGTTCCTACTGGTTTTTATGTGTTAAATTAGAGACTCTTGACTTGATGTTTGCTTCTTGTATTTTTTTCTTGATTGTTGGAGATTAAAAAAAAATACTCCTTGTTGGTGAAAACGTAGAGACTTGAAGTCTGATATGATAAGAAACATAAAAAAGACGCTTTTTTAGTTGTAACTAAAACACCAATATTTCACAGATTTCAATAAAAATACCTAAAAATCAGGCTTTCACAGCAAATATTTGGGTTAGGTTAAAAATAGATTCATTACATTACTTAATAACAGGTAATGATTGATTAATCACAAAATGAATTCATCTCATGACAGTTCTGATAACACTGTCATAATTCATTTTTTGGAAATATTTTAAAGCTACATTTTATAAATGATTGTCTTACCAGCCAGAAAAACAGAAATAAAAAGTATTTTGTTAAACAGTGAAGTGGAACTTTGTGGCTCTTGTTGGGTTTTGGTCTGGAACAGGGCGGATCATTACGTCGATCGCGATCTACCGGTCGATCTTCAAGGACATGAGGGTAGATCGCGGGACAGAGAAGATTAAAAAAGAAAAAAAAAGAAGAAAAAATAATATTTCTCAAAAATCCACCAGCCAATTAAAAGCCTCACCGAGAAGTATGGGACTTGATTGACATGCAGAACGACCAATCGGACATCCTCTGATGCATATGTCACTGCAGACACGAGTTTAAATTCACTCAGCGCAAACTCTGTCATCAAAAAGTCATATTCCGCCCCGCGGCACGTCAAGTTCCCGGCAGAAGACCGATCCGCACAAGCAGAGTGTTTATTGAAGCCGCCCCGCGTGTCCTCCTGCTATCAGCTCTGCAGTTCTCGGCCGATAAATACGAGCTCATAAAGAAGCTGTTTTTTCCCGTGGCACGCGCTTTGTACGGAGCCAGCAGCGCCTTTGAGATGCCATGATGCTCCCCCCATTGCACGGTTTACAGCAGAGCAGCATGACATACGATGGTTGCTGCTTTCTGTCTTTGTGATAAAACGCCTCATCTGTTAATACTACAGTGTCTTTCTGTGTTCTCCCTGTGTAGTTTTTAATCATCAGTACATAAACAATAATGTTACTAATAAACATAACTAACAAACATTTACTAATAGTTTATATATATATATTTTAATGGTAGATCTTCAAGACATTGTTGATTCAAAAGTAGCTCACATGCCAAAAAAGTGTGAGCACCCCTGGTCTGGAAGAAACTGGATCAAATGGTTCTTTTAGTGTTAAAGGTTCCAGACTCTTGATCTCCACTGAAGCTGTGAGTATGAAATGTCCTTCCACAGACAAACCATCAACAAAATGATCCTGATGCTGCTGAGGTTCTTCTGGAAGTGAAGCAAATCTCAGCAGAGATGCAGTTTTTCTAAACTGAAATCACTGACATTAAACAGCCTGAACATTCATGGAGCTGAACTGGACACAGAAAAACCTCCCTGTTGTGTTTCCACCCACCAATGAGGAGCAGTTTGATGAAGATGAAGCTGCACTGGAGGAAGAATCAGTCCAGAAAAGATGGAGAACAATTCTGACACTAAGCAGTTTTTCCCTGATGTGTTCAGGTTGGAATCTTTTCTGTCTGCAGATCCATGAGCAGGACCCTGTCTTTGGGTTTTAGCTTGAAATGGAGTTTTGGAAATAGAATCTGTCTGAATGTCTGGAATTGGAGACATGGAGACATCAAAGAGCTTTAGATGGGATTTTGGGTTTGACAGAGAAATCTGCTGAAAAGAACTGAACTACAAACTTAGAACCACAGACGACTAAACAGATTGGACTTTTTTATCTGCTAACAATTTTCTCTTTGATCTGTTAAGGTTTCCTGTTTGTGGTTAGCTGGAGGGACTAACTAAGATCATCTGATTTGAAGAATGTTGTGGGCTGCACTGACCAACAATGTCTTCTGTCTTTTCAACTGGAAGGGACAGAAGAGACTCTTCCAGGACACGCTGTTGATGGACTGCATGTTTGGAGAGCTTGAAGCTCAAGATAGAACCGTTGTTGAAGTGAACATACCGATAGTGTGGAGATGAAGATCAGAGTCACACTGACCTGCTGACATGTGAGAGCTGTCCACACTTTGGACATGACTTCTGTCCCTCCTCTTCCTCTGATCTCTGTTCTGTTGGTCTGTCTCTTCATCTGTAGTTGATGTTGGTTCTTCATGTTGGTTTCCTTCTTCATCCTGACTATCAGTGACATTAAAGCTCTGCTGTTCCTCTATAACCTGTGGAGCTTCTGGTTCCTCTTGAATCTGTGGAGGTTCTGGTTCCTCCTGTTCCACTTTAATCTGTGGAGGTTCTGGTTCCTCCTGTTCCTCTTTAATCTGTGGAGGTTCTGGTTCCTCTTTAATCTGTGGAGGTTCTGGTTCCTCCTGTTCCTCTTTAATCTGTGGAGGTTCTGGTTCCTCCTGTTCCACTTTAATCTGTGGAGGTTCTGGTTCCTCCTGTTCCTCTTTAATCTGTGGAGGTTCTGGTTCCTCTTTAATCTGTGGAGGTTCTGGTTCCTCTTGAATCTGTGGAGGTTCTGGTTCCTCTTGAATCTGTGGAGGTTCTGGTTCCTCCTGTTCCTCTTGAATCTGCAGAGGTTCTGGTTCCTCTTTAATCTGTGGAGGTTCTGGTTCCTCCTGTTCCACTCTGAAGTTACTCTGCTGGTTGCAGAGATCTTCCTCTTCAGTCTTCCAATGCTGGGGGAGGACTGCAGGGACACAAAAACAACACTTAAACATTTTCTTTAAACCTTTTATAGTTTATACCTTTTATGTTTCCAGGACTTTTGGGTTTTTTCAAGCATCAATAAACTCTGTGATCATTGGAGAAAATGTCTAAGGAGTCTGGAGGACCAGAAGAGACTCAGTGAAATAAATAAACCGAATATAAATAATTGAATAAATGCATCATTCATTCACTTAAAATTTTTAATAAAAAAATAAAATTTGAAATCAAAACATAAATGCTTAATCAAATAGTAATTAAAAAACACCTTAAAAGTTTTCATGACATTTTTAATAATTGTATGGTCCAGTGTGGGACAAATTAAAATAAATACAATGCTCAGCATAAATTAATACACCTCACTAAATGTGTCAAAAAACTGCATCATAAGAGGCAGTTGATATTAGATGTATAGAAGATATAAAGATGGAAGTACTGACATCTGAGTAGGTTTCATTGCTGTTGAATATTGGTATCAAAGGACAACCAAAAATTGGGAAGGACAACCAAATATTACTTGTCAGGTTGTCCGGAGGACAACCCCCCCCCCCACCCCCCTTATTTCTAACGCTGGATATTTGCTCTGCTGTCAGTTTTGTCTGCTTTAAAAGGTGTGTTCTTTAAGCTAAATCTTTCTATAAACATTATATGTCATGCTGAAGATATCAGTGTTTACTCTGCCTCACAGCATCTGTGTAGCTTCCAATTGAACTGGACCATTTTCTTGATTATATTCCTTATTATTATTTGCTCTGCAATGATGCCTCCCTTTCTTGGATGGGACAGTAGTAAGAAGGTTCTGAAACTAACTAGAACTCTTATCTTTGATTCTGGTCACAAACATTTTATTGTTTTGCTTTTTATTCAGAAATGAAATTAGTGATCATGTAAAATGACATCACTTTATCTGAAAGATCTTTATACCATTGGAAATGTATTTAAGCCTGTGGAGGGGAACTGGGGTTCCAGCAGATTTTTTGCAAGGGCCCCCTACGAAAAAGAAAATGCCCCCCCACACACACCGTGGCGAATATAAAAAGGATCAGTATCTCTAAAATAGCGTAAGCATACCTACAATTGTATCTTTTAATATTAACTAAAGAAAAAACACAATATAAATCCACTTTCAACAAAAGTTAACTTTATTTTGCTACACAGAAACCCCGTTCTGGTCTAAAACAAAAAAAAGCTTTAAGTGCCAGAAATAAAATAAAAAATCTGTCATTCCTTATTTAAACTAAAAACATTTTAGACCAACTGAACCATTTAATTCTGATAAAAATAATTCAATCAAATAATATGAAATGTCAATTTAATGATATTGTGTGGCCCATAGAGTGTGGCCCATGTGAACGTTTGTTCTAATCGGAAAAAGGTTTTCTGATCCCATGTGCACGGTTGAATTCTAACCCGACCATTGATCCGATGAAGATATTTTGCCCATGTAAACGCAGCTAAAGAAAGGACGAGGTGGCAATTCACAGGTTTCAGGCTGGTACAAACTCTGTCATGTCACAGACCAACAACAACCAATAGAGGCAAATATTTATTTCCCCGGGCACTGAGCCGCCCCTGTTAAATCTGCGCCCCGGGCAATTGCCCATATGGCCTGTGCCTACAACCATTACTAGTACGCCCCACTATTTAAGAAGCAAATTTCTATGTTAATTTTACTATGCATTTAATGGATTCTATATAGTCATGTATTTTGTATTGCAGAAATCTGCTTGATTCCTGCCTTCAGTAACAGATAATAGGTACCAAGGTCACCAGTAGGCCTGTGTTGGACTTTAGTCTCTGTTTTCTTTCTGTACTGGAGTGTTTATGGAGACACAACACCTGCAATGCAGACTAGACACAAACACACCATTCTAATGACGTATCTAGTATGTTTACATCTTCCCTTACTGGATAATAAAGAAGCCTTTTAGCCTTGAGGACAGAGAGAGAGGACAGCCACAGAGACTAACAGGTCGTGTTTCTCCACCTCTCCCCTTTTGGAAAAGGTTTGAACATTCATGCAGACTCTGAGTGTCTTTTCATTTCTGCTCATTTCATTTCTGGACGTCCTGAACCATCTGAATCTGTGAAGGCCGGACGAGACGACAACAATCCCTTCCAGTGACATAAAAAATATCAGGGCAACCAAAAGAACTTAAAATGTTTAGTCACGTACCAACTACGTGGAGCTGCAGCTGCGGGTTCCAGCTGCTATCCAGCAGTCTGCGCTGACGACAGAGCTCCTCCTCGTTCTGGACGATGGTTCCTTCAGCAGCAGAACGTTGTTCTCTGACAGAACCTTCCTGAGGTTCTGAAGACATGGTTCCTGCTCCGATCTTCAGCTCCAACTCCCACAAACACCGCCGTCCTCTTCACTGCAGCTCCGATCGATCATCTGCTAGTCTCACAATCACAGCAATCCACGTTGTCTTTCCGTTCAACACTTCTTCACTCATTTACGACACTTTGGAAAATGCTGAGAGTTCCACACGAACCACGTATCGTCCTTTCTGTCCAAAAACCTCACAAACGTCCCAACTAAACACCACCGTCCTCTCAACACAAGCTAACGCTGCTAGCCTGTGTGGCATTATGGTTTCCCCGATGAATGACGCCAGCAGAAAACTAAAAACCAAAAGCACATGACTCTCCGACACAGGAAACCGAGACTGTGCTCTTAAAGAAATAGACAACTTTTATTAGAAAGTATGTTAAAATTCCTATTCTAAAAAGGTACCCAAAAGAGTCAACCAAACCATAAGGGCGATCATGCCCAGCTCACAAAGTCAGCTGCACCCAGCTGTGCGCTCTGTTGCGGCGCACCCGGCTCAATGCCACGCCCCTTGCATCCAGTGGCTGTCACCAACGCCAGTCCAAGGTGGTGGGACACTTGGCCCTGGTTGTGCCTGGGGCGATAGAAGGCTAGAAGGGGGGGGGGGGGGGGGAGAACTCGCTCCAATGGCTGTCAATCCCGCTCCGTCACGCCGCTCGCCAGTGCATGGATGGACAGCAGTCACTGACACTCTGTATGCAGCACACACGATCCCCAGAAATGCCGGCCGTGGCGCCGCTCTTGGACCACAGTGCACCAGGTTGGGGAGAGCAGGAATGAAACAAACAATGGGAACCAAAACAGCGGCACCTACAAAATAAGTGCAAATTAACACAAATAACCAAGTATAACATAACACCCACACACACATACCTGCTCCCGCAGCTTAAGAGGACTCTGCGCAGGAGTTGCATGAGCGGCCAAACACTGCCTGCGATCTACACAGTGATAACAATAAGAATGGTGCGGCAGCAACTTGGAGGTGAACAAAGCACAAACCTACCAGGCTATGGTTAGGGCCCTACACACAGCCAAAGGCTGCACCGCTGCTGCACCTTCCACCTGGAAGCAGCAGGTCTCTGTCTGAAGCTCTACTGACAGAGGCTTTTATCAGCCCTCTGCTAACGAAGCAGCTGGTGTGCCAGGTGATCTCAATCAAGTGGCCCTCTGCCTGCCACACCTGCTAACAAGCTAACGCTGCTAGCCTGCTAACTAGCTAACGCTGCTAGCGCCTCGTGCTGTTTACTTCCGGGTCACGTGCAGGAACTTTGTTTTAAAACAAACGTATAAACTTTTTAACTGAACTTCAATATAGTTTTAAAAAGAGCTTCTAATACTTTAAACAGTTTTAATTCAGGAGATAATAAAGAAAAGAAAATCAAAATAGAGAAAAAATGTATCGAGGAAGCGTTTTGAGAGCTGTTGTGACGTCATCACACCGTGTCTCATTCCAATGTTCAGATTTGACTACAAAACCCATCAGAGACTATCTAAACCTGATCACATTCGTTTATTGTATTTCTAAACTACAGTCATGAATAAAGAAATTTCTTAAGTAAACAAAGAAACAAAAATTAAAAAGAAGAAATTTTCAACCAAAAAGATTCTAAACTGTTTCTAAAGAGAATAATTATGACTGTAAATAAACATTAAACTGTATAGTTAATAACAAAAACAAGCAATAATTCTGAAATTCTTAGTACAGTGAAAAAACAATAGAGAAATTTACTTAATTTAATTAAAATTAGATTAACAAAATTATGAAGTATATAACTGAGATGTAACATAATAAAAGAAAAGGGAAAAAATTAAAGATCTTTGAAATCCAAACATTTTTCACCAACAATCTGCAAAGATTTTAATGCTGTTTCTAGTTTCTGTGTCTTCTTCAAAGATTTTTTCAATAAAAAACTGGAAAAGATTTAAATAAATTCACAGATTTTTTCAGGTTAAGACAAAAAACACTTAACATTTTTATTTACAGTACAGACCAAAAGTTTGGACACACCTTCTCATTCACAGAGTTTTCTTTATTTTCATGACTATGAAAATTGTAGATTCACACTGAAGGCATCAAAACTATGAATGAACACATGTGGAATTCTATCCATAACAACAAAGTGTGAAACAACTGAGAATATGTCATATTGTAGGTTCTTCATAGTAGCCACCTTTAGCTTTGATTACTGCTTTGCACACTTTTGGCATTCTCTAGATGAGCTTCAAAAATGTTGAGAAATGCAGAAATGTGTGCTGCAGATCCCATGTTTGCCACTAGAGGGCAGCACAGCAGCTTCAGTCTTTGTCATTGTTGCTGTGTGAGCCTGAAGGAGCTTCAAAGTGAACTAGCTGCAGCTTGGTTCAGACAAAGCTCCACATTCACACACAGATGTGATCCTGATTCTGGGGCCCTGGCTTCGTCCTTGGCCCTTGTCTCGGCGTCCGGCGCCCGGCGGCCCCCGTGGCTGCCGCCTGGTACGGCTAAGCGCTCCTGTCCTGTGGCCTGGGGGCCGGACGCCGGGTTCGCTTATGCCTCTGGGCGTAGTGGGGGCCCCTGTAGGGGGGCCCTCTCTGCGCCTGGCTGGTCGGGTGGGCGGTCCCCGCCTCCCCCCCTCCCGGGCTGCTTGGGTCCGGTGTGGGGGGGGGCGCTGGCCTTGGGGCCTCTCCTCCCCTTTCCTGGTCTGGCTGCTCTGGCTGGGTGGGATCTGGTTCCCCACAACACAAGGTTCACTTCGGCAGCATGCATGTATCTCCACCCCCACGTGCACGTGCACACTGCCACACTGCTCCCTGTCTGCTTCATCCCCCCTTCTAACCTACAGTGTATTGATGGACAGATATTTTCCACTCATCTTCGTGTCAGATTTTTACCCATGATGGAATATTTGTCTTTCCAGCAGATCTGGTATAATTGTTACAGCTTAAAAGAATAACTGATCCAAATCAGTGCTTGTATCCCCCCTTTTTTCACCCTTCTTCCCTTTACTCTCTTCCACCCCCCCCCCCCCCCCCGACACACATTTTCCCTCTTCCTCCCCACACACACTAAATATAACAAATAAAGAAATAAATAATTCAACAAAAAGGGGTTAATTCAGATCTACACTCTGGCTTCTAAAGTTCTACAACCTCTTTTTGTGATAGTAAAACCTGTCCAACACAAAAGGCCTGCAGCTCTAATCTGTTTGCTAAGTTGTTGGACAGAACAAGTGAAAAAAAAAAAAAAAAAAAAAAAAAAAAAATAAAAGATGTGATCCTGAAGAAGTCTGAACAGAACATTTCAGGAGAACTCTTCAGTCCAGAACATGAGCCTGCATTGTTCCTGAAACTGGGATCAGAGTTCTGCTCTCTGCTCCAACAGAACCACCTTCATGAGCTCCTGGTTTCTTCTGGATCCTCCAACATTCAGACGCTCTCTGACTGAGTTCATGTCTGCACAGAAACCTTCAGGATTCTCTTCTTCCACACGTCTTTCACTCTGAACTCCTGAATGTGGATCATCTCAGTCAGACGTTCAGCAGCATCAGAGCCGTGCATGTGCTCCTCCTCATGAGTCCTGAAGCTGCACCGTCAGCTGCAGAGCTTCAGAGCTGCTTCCTTCTCAGACTTTCCACTTTCTTTGGCTCTCTGGCTCTGATGCTGCTGCTGCTGCTGCAGAAAAACCAGCAGCTGCAGAAAAACTCTGCAGAGACTCACAGAGAGAGGATGGAGGCAGCAGATGAAGCTGCTGCAGACTGACAGCTGATGGAACTGAAGCACTTTCTACATTCTAGTTCCAGATGTTCTACAGAATCCATCAGAGGTTGAAAGTGTTCCTCAGTACTGGAGTACTTTAGTTCAGCAGCTCCTCTTTTCCTCTAAGGTGAAGCTTCATGTGGACGACTTCTTCTTCTTCTTCTTCTCTCCTCTTTTCTGGAGCTTGGGCTCCATGCAGTCTGATCAGCTCTGATTTGGGCTTCAGTTGATGTTTGTGATCAGGAACTCTGGATTCTTCTTAGAAGGAGACGTTCTGCCTCTTTAGCAGAGAGCAGAACGTTGATCTGATCTGTTGGAAGCCACTCCATCCTGAAGCTGCACTGCTGAGTTCCTGTCCACCAGGGGGCAGCACTCCATCCATCCAGCTGCAGGAAACCTTGATGTTCTGCAGAATCTGCAGCCGTTCAGACACGCCCTGTTACTGAGGAACACAGACGGCCTTCAGTCAGCTATTTTGGTGGTGAATAGGAAGGGGGGCAGCACGGTTCCCTGAGGGGCTCCAGTGTTGCTTATCAAGGTGTCAGACACACAGCTCTGCAGTCTCACAAACTGAGGTCGACCTGTCAGATAGTCCTCAATCCATGAGACCAGGGGGGCATCCACCTGCATCTTCTCTAACTTCTCCCTCATCAGTCTCGGCTGGATGGTGTTGAAGGCTGAAGAGAAGTCAAAGAACATGACCCTCACTGTGGTGTTTGGCTTTTCCAGGGAGGACGACCCCCTCTGCAGTAGGTATATCAGTGCACCCTCCACTCCCGCCTTGAGTTGGTATGCAAACTGCAAAGGGTCTTGGAAAGGGCTCACCAGGGGTCTAAGATGTGACAGCACCAGCCGCTCCATGACCTTCATAGCATGGGAGGTCAGCGCTATAGGCCTGTAGTGACTAGGGGCCTCAGTATGGTTTTTCTTTGGCACCAGCATGAGGCAGGAAGTCTTCCACAGCACTGGGATCCTCTGAAGGTTAAGGCTCAGGAACAGTTTTTGAGTACCCGGGGACTGATGCCATCAGGTCCAGCAGCCTTCCGCTGGTAGAGCCTCTCCAGCTCTCTCCTCACCTTAGTGGATGTGATGAAAAGTCCTGTTATAACAACCACCATTGTTCTGAAGTTCGCCACTAACTTTTTTGAGTTAATAAAATCATAGTTTAAGCAGAGGTAAACAGAGGAGCAAATGGCGATGTTTCCTGAGCAGTTCAGTTCTATTAGCTCGTGTGTGCGTCCATGAGAGCGGTGAGCCCATTTTCTGTGTTTATATTAGGGTAAAATATGTTGTTTATTGGTGTGGACATTTTCTGCTAACTTAACAAGTTAGCTAGTTTTGGTTGGAAGTTTATTGGATTTATTTAACTCCTACTGTTAATATCATACGTTTTCTTGGTATAATATTTTGAGTATTGATGCTATTGAAGTTTGTGGAATGTTTGTGATATGCAGATTTGATTTGATTTGATTTGAAATGGTTTATTTCAAGCAATCAAGTAGAAACAATAAACAAAAGCAATATAATCTTCAGTTGTACATTCATACAATAACTCATCAAACTTAGGATAATTAGACATATTAATAAATATTGCTTGAAAGGGAGTGGAAGGAAGTGACCTTATATAATTCCACCCCGTTATTCTGTAACCACTTTATTACATGATTTATCAATATCCGGTTCCTAGCTTTTATCAGACAGAATTAAAAATCATAAAGTATCAATAAAGCACATGACAAAGATGAATTACTTAATTATTGTGTAAAAAATAACTATTTTAGAAATCAACATGTTAAATACAGATCAGTTATCTAAAATATATGCAGATTATGTTACTTATAAAAGTCATTCATATGATTATAATGTAACAAGTGTTAAATTTATTAGTTTAATTCCACCAAATCCATGGTAAACTGCCGTTTTCATACATATGCACCAGAGTATTTATTTGTCTGAGGGTCCTTGAACTCACCACGAGCACGCTAGCAGGTGCTAATGAGCATGCGCACTTAGACTGCTGGGAGCCGTGGCTGAGGTAAGATGTGAATCGCCGAGTGTCCACCCTTATTAGTTTTATTTCTTTGTAAATTGTTCGTTAGTGTGTTGCACTCATAACTCACAAAGTTGGGAATCGTGTGGTGTCAATTCTACGTAATTTGTGTTGTTTTGTTTATTTTTGGCTGCTCTATATTAGCAGATCTGCACTGCTTCACCTGAACTAGTTGAGGTTCGCGCCATTTTTCTTTGATGTTTAAATTAACTTTTCTTTCTTTCTTTTTTTCATTTTTCAATTGTTTAAGGGGAAAAAATCACACAGAAGAAACTCCAGACAGCATTCTGAATTTGTATTTTCTGTTAACCAGGTACAGATTAAAAGAGTTTGACTCGGCATCCAAGTGTGGTCTTTCATTCGCCTGAACACAACGCAGAGCAGAAAACCCCAGTTACAATAACATAATACTATATCAGTAAAATAGACACAACACTGTTTCAGAGATTTTCATAGTAAACTTTCATCAAGTATCAAAAGTTAAAAACGTGCAAAATTATGTCACATTAGGAAACATTTTTGAATCAATTTATCAATTTTTGGAGCAAGTGAAGTAATATCATTAAAAGTCAAGCAATTTAATCATTTTCAATAAGTGAATAATCATTTGTTTTACTTTTTTTTATATGTTTTTATTTTTTATATAATAAAGTAATGCTGTAAGGGAAAAATTAAAAGGGTCCATAATCTGTCGATTGTCCAAGGTTGGCATTTCTTCTTCTGCTGATTAACAGCTGATCTTCTGGGTTTCAACAGACTTAATAGTTCTCTTCAACATTATGTCTGCAGACATTAAATTCAGGTCCATATCCTTCTTCAGCTGATATCAGCTCAGTGAAAGTTGAGGTCAAGTTGTCTGCAGGTCAGATCTCTGCTGTTATTCAGGTGACGTCAGACGATGGAGAAAGTGATGAATCCACGTGTCATATTTCTTGAAATTATTTGACTCTTTGGTTTATTACTGCATGTTGTTTCAGACGACCGAAATAAGACACATCTCAAAGTCCTTCATGGTGTTCACAACCAGAACCTTGGACCGGTCCGGTGGACCGAGTGGTTTGATGTAAATCCTGCAGCCTTTAACCCAAGTGTTCTCAATCTGCTTCTGCTTCCTGAGAAGCCGTGCATGTTTGGAGATTTCAGCATTCCTCCTGGTCAGATGGTCGTTCAGATAAACAGCCGAACCTTTCAGGTTCTTTCGTTGGTTCATCAGAGCTAGCTTGTGATTCACAAACCTGATGAGGATCTCTGGTTTATCCGTCTCCTTTCTCCTGGGGAGCAGGTGGCAGGTCTCCATGGTGTTGAGATCCAGGGAAATCCCTTTAGATGTGAGAAATGAATGTATTTGCTGTTCCAGAGACTCTCCACCGCTCTAAGTTTAAGAGGGACTGCTAGCGCTATTAGCATTAGCAGTGCTAGCTCAAGCTGCATTTAGCTTTGCCCGAGGTTTGATCGGTACTCCAGTGAGAAAGAGCTTATTCATCCTTTCTTGTTGTTCCACATCGTCCAGTCTTTTCTCCAGAATGTCGACCCGGTTTTCTCGTTGCTCGTTTTGAGCCCGAAATCTTCAGAACTCTTCCATCATCTCCCACAGTGGCTTTAGCTTAGCGGACACCTGATCCATAAAACTTCTCAGCGTAATTTGAAAATCGTCAAGAGTCTTTTTGAGGTCTTCAGATTTTCCTGGGTTTTCTTAGGGGCCATGGTCAGCTCTCTTTTTGGAGAAAATCAACTTTTTAAGTCATTTGAAGATAGTTGTATCCGCAGAGAGCCGCGGCCACGCGCCCTGTCCGTAACCTGGAACCGGGTTACCAGATATAACAGGCTAAGTTATTATTAAGATTTATTATTAGTGAATTTGGTTTATTATAATTGTATTATTTTTTTTCTTCATTCTGTGTTTAGAACCACACACACACACACAAACCCAACCCAGAAATATACATGTGCTGGACTGTAAAGCCAAATCCAGATTAAAGAAGGAACAGAAAAAGTCATCCTCTGGTCTGTCATTGCTGGGGAGAAAACACACACTTGACCAGTGTGCTCTCTGTGATCATCCATATCCAAACCCGTAGTAAAGACTGAAGTCTTCAGTACAAGTCCATTTTGGGAGGATGGGGTGGTGGAGCCTGTTTTTGGGTCTGTGAAAGATGTCAGCTGTGGGGAGGGGGGTGGGGATTTCAGAGGTGCTGATGATGGCCGTGGAAGGTGAGTGGAAGGAGTCCAGTGGTCGTTCAGAGGAGAAATGGGTGGACTGATCAGGGCGGGGGAGCTGGTGTCAGATCTGTTTAAAAACTGGTTTGGATGCCATGCAGGGAAGCTGGGGGAGGGAGGTGGGGGCAGTGGCGGTTCTACACTAACTTACTCCCTGGGCGAGTGACCCCACCAGCCCCCCCCCCCCCCCCCCCCGCACACATACTAAATTTGACAACATCCTGTTGTGTTCCTTATCTTCTATTTAGCCATTTTACACAATAAATGCATGAATTTTCTAGACTCTTATTACAGGGGGGTCAAACTAAGTCACACAGGGGCCTAAATTAAAAACACGCTTAAGGTTTTGGGCCGAAGAAGATAAACATTAACTGAACACACTAAAGCTAAACTTTTGAACCTTTTAAACTGAACTTTTTGAACATAAATATGAATGAAAACAGGAACATTAATCCAGAGTAACTCACGTTAAACCTTAAATAACTTGTAATATTTTGCTCTCCATAGAAATATATTCTGTCAAAATTATACAAATATGAAGATGCTGCAGAACAAAACAAAGAAAGCCTGGAAATAATAATAAGAAATCAAATAATTCAGTTTTTTTTTTGCCCTTTTATAATTTTTCAGAGCTTTTTTTTTAGAGCTGGACTCCTGCTTCATTTTCATCAATAATTTCTTAATGTGTGACGTCCTGTGTGTGTCTTTGTGAAACATATCAGAGGGAATAGATCTAAAAAATAAAACTTATTGTGATTAATATGTTTAGGTCTTATAAAACATTAAAGACTAAATCATAGAACTAATCAGTGGGATTACTCCAAAAATATTTGGTCTAAATTTGTGCTACACCAACAGTAGAAATCCTCAAAAAAAACCTCAATCCATAAAAAATCGTCTGCACCCACCACCCACACAGTCTGTTAGTCCATCCAGGTCATCACCATGAAGTTCATACAGACTGTTCCCACTCTTACTTCAATCTGCTCCTTTCTCAGCTTCTGCTTCACTTTTAGGATCTTGTGGATTTGAAAGGTTGTGATTCTAACAGACATGGAAAGAAAAGCTCCTCAGCTTCACTGTCAGCCATTTTCCTGAGCTGCATGTGAACAAACTCTCTGTTCCTCTGAGTCTGACTGAGGATCAGAAGGAGCTGTTTCCAGGAAATAGTCAGGCCCCTCCCTTCAGCTCCATCAGAGTTTCTGCTTCACTGTCAGTAGATGACAGATGAGGGGGGGTCATGCACGTCTGGAAGCAGAAGGTCACATGACCTCACCTTTCTCAGTCACTGAGATCAACAACCTGTCAATCAGCTTGAAGCTCCGCCCCTCCTCTCAGCTGCTGTCAGGTAGTGTCAGGTTTCTGGTTGAACCTGTTCTCTGTCTTTAGTTCAGGAAACAAACATCCTGCAGCTCCTGACAGTCATTTCACCTCCAACAACAAGCCCCGCCCCCTTTTCCATGTCAGGACAAAACCTGATCAGATCCTGATCCTCTGACTGTGGAGCAGTGGCTGTTCACTACGTAGACAACAGGCAGATTGAGGGTTTGATTCCAGGAAGGCTCACAGTCTGAATCTGACATCAAAATTCCACTTCAGCTGCTCCACCTGCTGCCCCGCCCACATGTGGTGCCCCCCCCACCTGGGCTGCCCCGCCCACCTGTGCTGCCCCGCCTCCATCCAGGTGGACTCTTCCTGGTTGTGAGTCAGTGATCAGTGCTGCAGCTGCGTTGACACGGTGAGGGAGACTCTTCCTCCTCTTCATCTCTTTGCAGAAACTGAAGTGAGTTTGTTTCTGGAACTTTGTCTTCACTAACTTGACTGTTTGTTTCTGAATGTTTGGAGAAGATCTTCTTCTTTCTCTGCAAACTCTCCTCCCTCTGCTGTTTCCAAAGCTTCATCATTGTTGGATCAACAACATGGAGGACTCTTCTTCATCACCTCAACAACAATCAGCTGATGCTTGTTGGCTTTTTTCATTTCTGACTCCAAACCTTCCTGTTCTCCTCCATCCAAGTCTGTGTGTGAACTCATTACTAAAGTAATAGATTACAGTTCCAGGTAACTGTGTGCAGGAACACAGTAGAGTCATATTTCCTCATTCCATGTTCAGGAACTCTCAGATTCCATCAGACAAACCACATAGAATAGAAATGTTTGTAGCAGAGAGACCATGAGGCGTTAGTGGAAGAAAACAAAGATTTTTCTGCTTTTCTTCACCAATTATAAATTCTACTTTTCACATCATCTCAAATAACTCAGTTTAATCTGCTGTTAGTCTTCATGGACCCTAAACCTTACAGTAGTTGTTGTGATCCTAATGGGTGTGTTTCATTTGTTTTTAGCACAGAGCTGTCTGTCTAGTTTTTCTAGTTCTGTCATTTGAACTTCATGACAGATTTTTGGAGCCACCTTAAAAAAATAAAAAAATAAATACATTTAACAGAATAAAGTAGCACAATTATGAGAGTATTTTCATTTTATGTGAAGAAACTCGTAGGATTATGGGATAAAGTGTCCATATTTTACTATATTAAATGAATAATTTCTTAAGTTATAAGTTGAAAACGAAAGTCTTAAATTTATAAAGTAATTGTCGGCTCACTAAGAAAATTCTAGTTAACAAAAAGCAATCAGTTTGGTGACAGATTTAGAGAACATCGTCTTTCATTTAGAATTGGTTGCACTAAGAAGGAAACATTAGGTCTTTTACTGAGTCGACATTGTTTTATTATAAGTTGAAGGACACTGAAAATAATTTCAGGGCACTGGACGTCTTCAGAAGAAGATTCTTGACCCACAGGAACTGGATTTCTGGCAGAACTGTTTACTGCAGTCTAGCTGCAGAGGTTTAAAGGCATTATGCTATAGGTTTACACAATCAACTCTATTTTTAAAAAAGAATGGCTTATTACTGTGTAAATTATGAGTCTTTCTCATAATACTACCACTTTATTTTTGTAGAATTACGACTTTTCTCATAGATTTATAAATGTATTCTTGTAAATCTATTGTTTTATATTTAAGGTGATCCTAGTACTCCGTGGTAGAATCTGCATTAATGAAACATCTTCCTTTTCTGAGGTCACTGGCCTGTAGTTCTCTGTTCTTTTTTTTATAGAGATGCATTCAGCCTGAAAAAGTCTGTTGCTAGAATTGTTTTCAGCTCTGTTAAAATAAAATAAACAGTTGGACCTTTTTCTGTCTGATAACACGACAATCACTGCTTTACATTTGTCTGCAGCTCATCGGTTCCTTCATTCCCAGATCTGAAGATCCTGATCCTTGGAGGGAAAACAGAGATTGGATGTTTGTAAAGATGTTGGTCAAACTGCAGTGATTTCTCCTCCTTTTTTACATCTTTCTCACTGTTGGAATCTGTCAGAGTTTTTCATAGAAGCTCTGACAGATCTGGAAGATCCACATTTTTCAGTTTCAAAGTCAAAGTAAACTTTGTGGTCGATATTTTATTGTCCAAAGGAGAGTTGAGGCCCAGCTGAGTCAGTTTGCGAGTGAGCTGCTAATGGTGTTGAATGCTGAACTGAAGTCAATGAACAGCATCCTGACATATAAATCTCTATTCTCCAGGTGAGTGAGTGCAGAGTGAAGAGCAGTTGAGATGGGATCCTCGGTTGAGCGGTTGGACCCATAAGCAAACTGAAACAGGTCCAGGGAGGGGGGGGAGGAAAGACTTGATGTGCTGCATGACTAGCCGTTCCAAACTCTTCATGTTGATGGGGGTCAGAGCAACCAGACGGTGGTCATTAAAGCAGGAGGGAGATGGCTGTTTTGGTGTTTGGTGAAGTTTGATGTTTTCTTTGGGATCAAATCTCTGCCTCAAATGGCTGTTCTGACTTGTTCACATTCAGACCTCAATCTGCTCCTTTCTTAGCTTTTCCAGAGCAGAGGGATCATCTAAATCCTAAAAGCATCTAAATCCTAACAGAATCCGACAATATTCTTCTAAAAATCCAATGGAATCTGTAAGCAAACTAATAAATCTACATCATCAAATCCATTTGTTCTTCAGTCATTTTCCTTTTGTTTTTGGTGAAATGACAGGAAGGCCGGCTGTTTCTTTGTTAAATCAGGATTTTTTTCCCCTCATAATTTTATGACTTTATTTTTGTAGAATTACAACTTTTTCTCACAAATGTATAACTTTTTTCTCGTAAATATATTGTTTTTATTTTGTTAGGACAGCCCCATAATGCCATGGTAGAATGTCATGTCAGCTTTTTTCCTGAGGCTCACAGGTCTGTTGTTCCAGTTTGTTGTTTCTTTGTCAAAGTGACTGAATAGAAATGTTGCTGCTGCAGCTCCATGTCTCCACCTGGTGGAGGGAGAGCAGAAGTGCAGCAGCTGATGGCAGCTTCCTCTGCCTCCCACTGCTGTCTGACTGCATTCACCTGAACTTGAGAGGAAACACAAGAGAAGAGAAGAGCCAATCAGTGGAGGAGCAGCTGATCTGTTGGTGCTGATGATGAGGAGGGTTTCCTCTGCAGGTGAAGGTGGAAGGTGTGTGTGAGCTGATGTGGATCCAGTCAATCCAGCAGCATGGATCAGTGGGAGGAGCCACAGGAGGGAGCCCCTCCCTCTAAAAGCAGAGATGGTAACCATGACAACCAGAGCAAAGCTCAGAGGTGAGATGAACATCTCCAACTGTCCATGATCTTCTCCATGTCAGAGCTCAGGACTCAAACCAGCAACCTTCATTCTACACAGGAAACAACCTGAACCTGGACCTGGACCTGGATCCAGTTGTGGGTCCTTCAGGAGTGACATATCAAAGGGTCATAATCCTAACTTCAAAGACATCCATTCAGAAGTGGAACAGTGAGTGTCTGTCATAGTTGAAAGAGCAAAGCAGAGCTCAGGACTCACACCAGCAACCTTCATTCTTCACAGGAACCAACCCGGACCTGGACCTGGATCCAGTTGTGGGTCCTTCAGGAGTGACATATCAAAGGGTCATAATCCTAACTTCAAAGACATCCATTCAGAAGTGGAACAGTGAGTGTTTGTCAGAGTTTTTGGAGGCTGGATTCTAGTTCAGATGATCAACAGTTTTCAGATGAAGGACTTGAGGTCTGGTTCAGTTCTGGATCTCTCTGATCAGACTCACTTGGAGCATCATGTGTGTGATGAGATCTTTTCAGTTGAGTCTTCTGAGAGTCTCTGAGAGACATCAGAGATGTTGGAGAAGAAAACATGTTGACTGCTGACTCTGACTGACAGCAGCTCCAGTCTAATGAGAAGAATCACTGCAGACTCCTAGGATTCAGATTTGCATGCTTTCCAAACATCACATTGTTCTAGTTGGACTTTCTGCTCTCAGAATGTCTCCATTTCTACATGGAGAATTGGAATCAGCTTTTCTAGAAAAAAGTCTGGATTGACTGACAGAAAATGCTGAAAGCTGGAAACTGTTGATCCAAACATGTCATGTTATTCCAGACTAAACAGCTCAGTCTGTGTTCATGTCAAAGTCCATCAGCTGTTCATGAAGAAGCAGATCCTCCAACACTCTGATGGTTTGGTGTTTGCAGAGGTCAACAGGTCACTCAGAGAGTCCAGTCTGCAGCCTCCAGCTGTGGATCCATGAAGAGTGACCGGTCCAAAGGTTATCCTCCAGCCTTCAGAACTGAACCAGGACCTTCAGACTCACAGTAAGAAGCAGTTTCTAGTGAACAAAGCAGAGTTCAGCTCTCAGCAGGAACAACAATGTTCTCATCAAGAACATCAGCTGATCCATCCAGGAAGGTCAACCATCTGCTGTGATGCTTCAGGTCTGAGAGGAAAGAAAAGAGTTGGACAACTCTGGAGGACACAAAGCTCAGTCTGTGAGGATGAAGCAACCAGCTGAACTTTTCTCTGAGCTCAGTCCAGACATGAGCTCCAAACACAGCTAACGCATCATTTAGACCTTCAGATGGACTAGATCTGCTCTGGTTTCACCTGGAAACACATTTGCTCACATTCAGCACAGTCTGGATCCCAATATCTGAGTCTGAAGATCAGAGAGGATCTGCTCCATGATCAGAGTCAGTCTGGAACTTCCCACTGACTGCTGTGATTGTTGTTCACTAACGTTTCTCCTTAGTGTCCACAGAGAGAAGAAGAGGAGCGGACCCCAGTCTGCAGAAAGACCCAGAGCTGGTGAGTCAGAGCCTGATCCTCTGCTGATGGATTCTTCTGGAAACATGTGGAACACTCATGAAGGAGCTTTCTGCTCTGCTCTGTCAGCAGATGTTGGTCTGCAGGAGATGTTTGGAGAACATCAGATCAGTCTGAGGAGCAGAAGTGAACATGTGGCTGAAGGAACTGAAGAAGCAGGAAGAGAAACGCTCCTCAACAGGGTCTACACTGAGCTCTACATCACAGAGGGACTGAGACCAGAGGCTCACACCCAACATGAGGTGATGCAGCTGGAGACCACCACCAAGACCAACCAGATCCATGACACTGCAATCAAGAACCCAGACATCTTCAAAGTCCTCCCTGACCAACACAGATCCATCAGAGTGGTTCTGACCAGCGGAGTTGCTGGAGCTGGAAAAAGCTTCTCAGTGCAGAAGTTCACTCTGGACTGGGCCGAGGGCTTGGAGAACCAAGACATCAGTGCTGTGGTTCCTCTGTCCTTCAGGGAGATGAACTTGATCAGAGATGAGCAGCACAGTCTTCTCACTCTGATCCAGCTGTTCCATCCAACACTCCAGAAGATCCCAGCAGAACAGCTGTCTGTCTGCAAACTTCTGTTCATCTTTGATGGTCTGGATGAAAGCAGACTTTCTCTGGACTTCAACAACAGTCCGCTGGTGTCTGATGTCACACACAAGTCCTCAGTCAACGTGCTGCTCACTAACCTCATCCAGGGACGTCTGCTGCCCTCAGCTCTGGTCTGGATCACTTCCAGACCTGCAGCAGCCAATCAGATCCCTCCTTCATGTGTGGACAGACTGACAGAAGTGCGAGGCTTCAATGATGCTCAGAAGGAGGAGTACTTCAGGAGGAGGTTCCCAGATGGAGAGCTGTCCAGCAGAATCATCTCCCACATCAAGGGCTCCATGTCCCTCTACATCATGTGTGAAGTTCCAGTCTTCTGCTGGATCACTGCTGTGGTTCTGGAGAACCTGCTGACCACAGAGCAGAGAGGAGAGCTGCCCACCACCCTGACTGACATGTACTCCCACTTCCTGATGGTCCAGACAAAGAGGAAGAAGAACAAGTACCAGCAGGAACATCAGACAAGTCCACCAGAGCTGACAGAGACTGACAGGGAAGTTCTTCTGAAGCTGGGGAGGCTGGCATTTGAACATCTGGAGAAAGGAAACATCATGTTCTACCAAGAAGACCTGCAGCAGTGTGGTCTGGATGTCACAGAGGCCTCAGTGTACTCTGGAGTTTGTACTGAGATCTTCAGAAGAGAGTGTGAGATCTTCCAGAAACCGGTCTACAGCTTTGTTCATCTGAGCGTTCAGGAGTTTCTGGCTGCAGTCTACATGTTCCACTGTTACTCCAACAGGAAGGTAAAGGTCATTGAGGACTTCCTGAAGAACAGCATGAAGAACCCATCCCTGGATGAGTTTCTGAGTAGAGTCATGAAGAAATCCCTGCAGAGTCAAACTGGACACCTGGACCTGCTGGTTCGCTTCCTTCATGGTCTCTCTGTGGAGTCCATCCAGAGACTCTTAGAAGGCCTGCTGGGACAGAGAAAGAAGAATCCAGAAACCATCCAGAGAGCCATCAACAACCTGAAGGAGATCAACAGTGAAGGAGTTTCTCCTGACAGAAGCATCAACATCTATCACTGTCTGATGGAGATGAAGGACCTCTCAGTTCATCAGGAGATCCAAGAGTTCCTGAAGTCAAAGAACAAATCACAGAAGGAACTCTTATTGATCCACTGCTCAGCTCTGGCCTACACTCTGCAGATGTCAGAGGAGGTTCTGGATGAGATGGACCTGGACCAGTATAAGACATCAGATGAGGGTAGACGGAGACTGATCCCAGCTGTGAGGAACTGCAGAAAGTTCAGGTGAGTCCAGAAGTGATTGTGATGATAAATCAGATCAGTGTTCAGATTGATTTACAAAGAATGAAAGGTTTGAAAATGATTAGAAATAAAAACATGAAAGAAGAAAATCAGTTTGTTTTTAACACTCAGATGATCTTTTAGCTAAAGATCAAAGAAGGATCATATTTGTCCAAATGAATCCAATCCAGAACCTTCTGAAAGGTTTGAACCCAAAGCAGACGGTCCAGAATGAAAGGATGTCTTCATTTCCACAATGTCAGTCATTCTAGAAGCACATTTCTACAATGTCAGTCATTTTAGAAGCACATTTCTACAATGTCAGTCATTCTAGAAGCACATTTCTACAATGTCAGTCATTCTAGAAGCACATTTCTACAATGTCATTCATTCTAGAAGCACATTTCTACAATGTCAGTCATTCTAGAAGCACATTTTCTACAATGTCAGTCATTCTAGAAGCACATTTTCTACAATGTCAGTCATTCTAGAAGCACATTTCTACAATGTCAGTCATTCTAGAAGCACATTTCTACAATGTCAGTCATTCTAGAAGCACATTTCTACAATGCTCTTTCTTCTGTTCATCATCTTCTTTCTAGAGAAATCATTGATCTGTGAATGAAACAGTTTGACGACTAAAAGAAGAAACTGAAGCAGAAACTTGATTTCTTAGGTTCTTCTATATCAGACACGGTTGTTTTTTTCACACACCGTATGTTCACCACTATAGGGCTCATCGGGTTACAGGGCGCCGTCTCAGTTATGGGTAATCTTTGGGTATTTGGCACATTCAACACATGCAGCGGGTGTTAAGTTAGCTGAATGTGTGCTCACACACTCACTTGGCTGAGTGCTGTGCTCCCTACTTTTGCTAACGGGGGAGTATTGCACGCAGGAACTCAGCATACAGACACACACACTCATTGTGGAAAAAAGCAGTGGTAGAAAAACTGAGTTGGTTCTCATCGTCTTCTACTACTCCTCTGCTGAAGTCCCACAAACACACATTAGGTGCACCGCCTCATAGGGCGCCCCCTACAGTTTGGAGAAAATGTAAGACTTTGAAGTGCGCCTTATAGTCGTGAAAATACGGTACCTGACATGTTTAGACAGACGTCTTCTTCATAGTCAAGGAAGACTCTGGCTGTACAATGAAGCTTAGCATCACAGCTAACTGTCAGTTTAGCCTCTTTGTACCAAGAAGAGCTTCTGGAAAGTTCTGCCTGAAGGTCGGTGCTGCTGTGGTTCTGTTCATGACGGGAGACGTGGACCTGAGGAGGAAACTGGATCAAAGTTCTGCAACAGAACAGGAAGATGAACTGTTATTGTATACAGCTTCAGAGCTGAAAACATGAAGATATCATTTTGGAAATGGAAACAGAAAACTCTCAGAAAACTGAACCATAACTAACATTTAAAAACTGTCAATCCTCATCCTCATGGTCAGAGTGACAGCTGTCAGTCTGTGTGATCCAGATGTTCTACTGTTAACTTTGGGGTTCAGACCTCAGATCAGTGACAGACTGAGGGCAGCATGAAGCTCCATGGAGCTCCACCTTCTCTCCTCCAGCTGCAGATGAAAGAAAGATCTGAGAGAGACTGATGAGGAGGACTGCTTCATGATGAAGATGAAGCTCTGATGAAGAGAGAAATGTCCAACTGGACCTTCATCACAGCCTGAATTCATCATAGATCACCTGTTTCTGTCTTTCTTTCTCTTCACAGACTTCCAGGATGTAGACTCTCAGAGACTCACTGTGAAATTGTGGCCTCAGCTCTGAAGTCCAACCCGTCCCACCTGACAGAACTGGACCTGAGCGACGACAGCCTGGAGGGTTCATCCATTGTGGTTCTGTGTTCTGGACTGGAGAGTCCAAACTGCAGACTGCAGACTCTGAGGTCAGAACATTAAAGCTGCTGGTTGGTTCATTTCTACATTTGTAGTTCTTCACTGAAGCTGAAAGGTTTGGATTCAAAGATTTTCTGGATTTTCCACAAATTGAACATCTTTGGTTCTTTGAAGAGTCTGCAGTGGAAGAAAACAGCTGCTTAGATTTTCTGTAGAACAAAGTTGTTTCCATGGCAACAGAAGGTTCAGCTGTTGAAACATTTGACAGATTTCTGAGTTGAAAGAGTCAGAAAACAAACCAGAACTGAAACAGAAATCAAACCTGCGTGAAAGCTGACCGAGGTCAAAGTTCAAATCAGACACAGCAGAGCATGTGAGCATGCACGTGCACAAACACACACAAACACACACACACACACAAAAGTGTGAGTCAGACTAGAGAGGAAAATCAGAGAAAGGAGAGTTTTGGTGCAGAAATGAAAGAATTGAGTAAACCTGCAGAGGCAGATCTGTAGCTGCACATCAGTTTAATGTCAGACAATATTTTCAAGGATCAGAGTCTAGCAGGTTCAAGTTATAAGATTAGCAATATTTGATAAAGGATTAAATAGTTTAGCGTCAGCACGCTGCACCACAGCAACACTTCTGTCAGAGATCAGTGGTCCAGAGTGTCAGCATATCTCAGTCTTCTCTTTCTCCAATGGTTAACTCAGTGGTTCCCAAACTGGGGGGCGCGGGGGCGCTGAGGTACTGCAGAGGGGGGCGCGTTGGAGTTTAGAAACAAAGGATTTGTATGTTTGTGTTAGTGTGGGGGGGCTCGAAAATATTCTAATCTTCAGAAAGGGGGCCCTGCAGAAAAAGTTTGGGGAACACTGGGTTAACTAGACTCCTCCTGAGGGTTTTCCTCTGTGTGGATCAGTTTCCATGGGAACCAGAGTCTGGGAGTCAGAAACTGGACTTTATTGTTGAAATGAAACATTTATTGTTCACATTTAGATTAGACATTTACATTTAGATAAACAGATGATGTTCATTTGTCATTGTCTCTGATACAGAACATTATAGAAACTGATCTTAGGTCAGAGCTTCATTTACTGGGTTCTGGAATCTGGGTAGTAATCTGATACTAAATATTTACTGGGTTAATATCCCGGATGTTGAAACCGATGCGTTTTTCTTAAATTTGACTCTAGAATAATCTTGGAAATACAAATGTAACACCCGTGGAGCCCTCCTGTTAGTTTAGAGTAGAAGGGTGGGTGCTTGGGTTCCAACAATGTCCAGGTGGAGTCCAGAAAAGGTGCACCTGATAAATCAAAGCGTGTCTTCTAATAAGAAAATAAAGAGACTCCAGAGATCTTTCAATATTTAGCCAAATTTTGCAAAGGCTTTGTTTAATAAATTATAATAATTTGGTAAATAAAAAATAAATTAATACCAGCAAAAATATAAACCACTCCAATTAAGTAAAAAAAAAAGTATGAAATTAAATTACACCAGCTACCCTAAACATACACAAAATGTCCCCTTTTTGCCAAAATTAAACAAAGGTAAAAACTGGTTTTTATCCAATTAACAAAATTAATGCCACAAAATACAAGTTTGCCAGATATCACTACTCCTTAGTTAACAAAGTCATTGTATACCATTAACAACTGTGGAACATTAACCGTTTTACCCGTTTGGAACCCTTTTCTCGTGCGCGCGCGCTCACACACACACACACACACACAATTCAGTTTACACACGGTACCGGCACCTCAAGAAACAAAAGAGAAAAAACCGTTGCAGGCCTGTTGCTTCTCTTTCCAAACATTGAGCGCGTTGAAATCCTCCAACCGGATCCAGGGATAACAGAAAACACGACTACTTCGCCTCAATGGGATCCATCGTGATGCACACTAGCTTAGCAGCTCCGCTCCCGACTCCCGCGCCGTCCTCTCCGACCCAGAAAAACGGCTCGCTCGCTTCCAGCTCACCCGCCGTTCGTCGACTCAACAGCCATGATTTTCTCCTGAACTCTCCGTTCCAAACTTTTGTTGTGTCCCGGTTTTTGTCTCTTCGAAAACTCAGACTTCTCTCCCGCAGATCTGGAGGGAAAATCCTTCGCTGTCCACCTTCTCGAACTTTCTCCTTCCTCATCTCCTCCGTTCTTTTCTTCACTGACCCCGCCCCCTCACGTATCCAGAGCCAATCACAATTGGCTAAAACGAGGGACTTATAAACGAACCAATAATCAAAATCATAAATGAGATTACCCCTTCTTTTTTTCTGTCTTTTACTTATACCATTTAAAAACAATAGAAACCCAAACCCTATTATTCACTCAAAATAATAGTTATATGCATACAAAAAAAAATAATCTTCCACTTTATTTATTTAATTATTTTAAATAAAATTACCACTGGGTTACACAAATATGTGTGTAAATTAACTGTATAATAAAACAGGACAGATCTTTGAGCAAATAACCATGTTTATTAAGTATTTACAATAATCTGAATTGAACAACCATCACATATAAAACATGTACATTAATAATGGTAGAATACAACAATAATAAGAAGAAAACAGTAACTATAGTGTAAAATCTAAAAGAGCAAAAATGTAACAGAAATGTTAGAACAACAGCAACACAAACGTAGATTAGAAAACATAAAGGCAAAGATAAATTCACTCATCACTTTCTCCATCGTCTGACGTCACCTGAATCAACAGCAGAGATTTCTGACCTGCAGACAACTTGACCTCCACTTTCACCACAGCTGATATCAGCTGAAGAAGGATATGGACCTGAATCTAATGTCTGCAGACATAACATGGAAGAGACTAGAAACTGTTTTGAACCCAGAAGATCAGCTGTTAATCAGCAGAAGAAGAAATACCAACCTTGGATAATCGACAGAATATGGACCCTTTTATTTCTTTTTCCATTACAGCATTACTTTATAAATATTTTTAAAAAAAAGACGGGAAAAAAAAGAAAGACATAAAAAAAAAAAAAGTAAAACAAATGATTAATCACTTATTGAAAATGGTTAAATTGATCGATGTTTAATGATATTACTTCACTTGCTCCAAAAATTGATAAATTGATTCAAAAATCTTTCCTAATGTGACATAATTTTGCACGTTTTTAACTTTTGATACTTGATGAAAGTTTACTATGAAAATCTCTGAAACAGTGTTGTTTCTATTTTACTGATATAGTATTATGTTTTAATCATATGAATGACTTTTATTAGTAACAAATATTTTAGATAACTGATCTGCATTTGCCATGTTGATTTCTAAAAGAGTTATTTTTATTTTTAACATAATAATTAAGTATTATGTTGCTTTATTGATACTTTATGATTCTTAATTCTGTCTGATAAAAACTAGGAACCGGATATTGATAAATCATGTAATAAAATGGTTACAGTATAACGGGGTGGGATTATATAAGTTCACTTCCTTCCACTCCCTTTCAAGCAATATTTATTAATATGTCTAATTATCCTAAGTTTGATTAGTTACTGTATGAATGTACAACTGAAGATTATATTGCTTTTGTGTATTTTTTCTACTTGATTGCTTGAAATAAACCATTTCAAATCAAAATCAAATCAAATAAAATAGAAAAGTCACTAGTGGAAAAGTAAACAACAGTAACACTGTCATAAATATGATCTATGATATGTTTGGTGAAAATATGAGGCTCTTTAATGACTCTGTCCACCCCCCCCATGAATCAGGGAGGGGAGGGCCAAGGTGGGGGCAGTGGGGGTAAATGGTCTGGTGGAAGTGTTGATCTCTTCCACCTCAGTAAACTCAGTATCATATCTTGATCGGATCAATGGTGGGGTTAAAATTCACCCGTGCACATGGGCACAGAAAACCTTTTTTCGATTAGAACAAACGTTCCCATGGCTCACAGTTTCGGTCGGAATGAATCATTTGGGCATGAGCAGTACTGTTAAAAAACCAGGAAGGAAGTGTCCCGTTGTAAACAATCCTTTGCTGTCACATACATTTATGCAGTAGCTCGGTAATATACGAGACGATCTTCCAAACTTGCTTTTATTAATGTTATGAATATTATGAAGCGTCTATTCGCTCATCGTTTTATATTTAATCCGTGTGGTCGGTGCTTTTTTGTGCAGGGGGAGCTTGAAGCCAGGGTTAGGAGAGGCTATAAACAAGGGCTAACAACATTAGCTTGGCTGCACGTAAATGTTTTGAATAACTTCTACCTTTATTTTGTCGGGACACAACTGGAAACACAAATCCACATGATTGTTTGGACAGTTTCTAAGGACTGAGCGACATTTCTGCTTTGAAGCTCACACACCGACCCAAATGTGTGAGCTGACGGGCCGAGCTCTGCTCGGTTCTCGTGAGTCCTGCAGCCGCTAACCCAGAGCTGCGGGTCGGCTCACAGTCCGAATTCTCTCACATAACAACACAACAAAACGCACACGTAACAAAGCGCACCCCCCCCCCAAACACATTAATAAATCCTGCTGCTTTGCTCAGAGAGGTTCACTTTGTCTACTGGCACCAGAGCCCGAACGCAGAGCTCGGGTGCCGGGTCCAGACCTCAGTGGGCACGAAGCGCTCCTCCCTGGCAGCCCCTTCGTGAGGGGTGAAAGAGAGGCAGAGAGCCAGCGGGGCGAGAGCCAGGGGGCCGCCGCACAACAGCTGGTCGGTCCCGTATGCGCTCCAAAGCTTTCTCTCAGCGAAACACCGTCTATGAATGACGTAAACCAGAGCAGAAGTGACACACGTTCGGAATGACCGTTTACATGAACCACGATTGGATAAAGGATCGGTATAACCCACCTATCTCGATCGGAAAGAAAGTTTGATCCGAACAAGTCTGATCGGGGCAGAGTGTTCCGAACGGCGCGTTTACATGACACATTTTCTTTCCGATCGGGCATTCTTTCCGATTACTTTTGCCCATGTAAACGCGGCTAGTTACACATCAGCTTCTCTGTCAGGAAACATTCCAGCTCCAGTCACTGAGAAAACTGTCTCTGTGGGATGGGGGGGCATCAGCAGAATCTTCTAGATCAGCTGCTGCAGCCTCATTTTTCTGAGAGTCTTTATGAATGTAGACGGCTGCAGTCCCAGAAGCTCCTGGCTGCAGTCTGCAGGGTGTGTGGGTGGGGTTAAACGCATAGAGTCCCGCCCACTGTGTGTGATTGATGGGCTCAGTAAAGGTTGACATTCAGAAACACTAAGTGTCTCATCTTTGAGAAGCTGATCTGGTTTCTTCAGTCAGTCATGATCTGCTCTGTTCAGGAGAAGATGCTCTCAGTTCTCAGGTCCAGGTTGGTTCTGATCCGGTTCTAGATGGAATTGTTTTCTGGCAGACTCTAGATTCTCTTTTCACATCATCAGTTAAAGTGAAGTTTTTCTGGATTCAGCTTCTTCTTCCAGTGTCTCTGTAGGTTGTTGTGTTGATGTTGTCTCTTCTAGTCTTTTGTTGCACTTGGTGCTCTATTCCATTCAGCTTTCACTGCCCCTCCCCCGCTCAGCACCAACAGCTATTGACCAATAAAGAAGTGAGAAAGAGTGAAGGACACAGTTCAAATGGTTTCCAGGAAGAAGTTGGTTCTTGTTCTCTTTTACAGCCATTCTGTCTGCAGTCGTTTCCTCAATGGAGGTTTAGTTCAAACTAATGTTGTTGGATTTGCCTGTGACTGTGATCGTCTCCACGGTTTATTGATAACATGATTGACAGCCTGATCATTGACTTGCTGCAGCTGTGAACTCTGAGGAAGAGGAGGGTGGTGTGTTCATCCACTGAGCAGAAACAGGAAACACAAAGGAGAAAAAACAGCAAACTGCATTTTCTAGTCTGGTGTCAAATATGAGATATAATTCCATGAGATAAGAGCCGTTTGTACCCGACCGACACATCACAGTTTGTTCAATTGTTGCCTTTCTTGCTCCTGTAGCCAAAAATAAAAAGGGCTGTTTGAACTGTTAAAGCAGAAGTGTACAGATCCTAAAATAGTAGATCTGATCTTTTCCTAAATTCAAATATCTACATGGTGAGCCTTCATTTAATCATCTCAGGAAACACTGGTATGTGGCATTATTGCACGTGGAAACTGATAAAATGCAAATTAAAAATACAGTAATTGAAGAATCACATAGAGTGGGTGGAGCTCAACATATTTAACCCCACCCACATTGAGCCACGCCTCTGTCTGCACGCTGCAGCCAGGAGTAGTTGGGCAGTCCGCCGTCAGTCTGTCAGGCGGGAAAGACACCATTACAAAATGGGGCCACAGCTGGGGGGCCACAGTGGGATCGGTGCCCCAGCAGCTCTGACTGGACGATGTGTAAATGTCTCTGGATGACAGCCGTCCTCATCAAGTATCACTGACCACCAGCCGCCTCATTCCCTGCAACAGTGAACTGTATGTGGAGCTCACCAAACAAAACTACCGTACGTACTTCTGACACACACAGTAGTATTATTGACATCTAAACACTATCTGTAGTTACATGTACAGAATGTCTTTGACCGGACCAAAGATCAGATTAGAATTGAACTACATGGAACCAGAGAAACTTTATCCAGTTATAACAAACGTTTACATCCGGTTCAGTTTCTGCAGCAATAAATCACATTGACATGCATAGAACGATCTAAAATACTGGAAACTACCATCTATCTATATACCCAGGCTGTGTCCCACCAAGGTGGGGTAGCCTAGACAGGGCACACAATTTTAACTCCCTCCTTCTCTTCCCCAAACCCTCCTCCTTCAGTGTGTGTGCGTGTGCGTGTGTGTGTGTGTGTGTGTGTGTCTGGTCTAAGGCCTGCTCTAAGCCACACCACACTGCACCAGGGTCAGCTGCACAGTCCAGTGTGGGCACCTCCACAGGAGGGCCTCAGCCAAAGCTGGTTTCCCCTTGCCGCTTCATCCCAAGACCAGACCTCTACCACACCCATCCAATCATTCATTCATACACAAACTCTCTCCATCCCTCCCTGTCCTGAGCAGCCTCTCTCCCCTGCCCCACAGTCATCCCTCTTGCATTTAGCGCTCTTTTTACACCCTCTGTCCATCCCATTCGCGGTCTTCCTCTCATTCTCACTCCACTCACATCCGATTCATAAACCTTTTTCACCAATCGCTCCCTTTCCATTCTTTCAACATGTCCAAACCATCCCAGTGCCTTTTGCTCTGCTCTATAGGCCAACTCTTGCATCACACCAGTTCTCTCTCGGATAACTTCATTTCTCACACGATCCATACGCGTCACACCACACATACTCCTCAAACATCTCATCTCAACTACATTCAGCTTCCTCTTTTCCACCACTTTCAGACTCCATGTTTCAGCCCCATATAACGCTGCAGGCAACACCACACCCTCACACAATCTCCTTTTTGCATCCTTTCCCAGTGACCTACATTCAAACACTCTCTTCATTTCCCCCCATATCTTTCGTACTTCATTCATTCTAAACTCTACCTCTCCCCCCATTCCACCATCCACACAGACACACGACCCCAAATACCAAAAACACTCTACCTCTTCCAACAACTCCCCATTTAATGCCACATTCAATCTACGTTCACCCTTTAACCTCGTACACCTCATCACCTTACTCATTTCCACATTGACTCTCAACTTCCTTCTGTCGCACACCCTTCCAAACTCCTCAACCAGACGTGCCAAGCTCTCTTCTGTGTCAGCCACTAGTGCAGTATCATCTGCAAACAGCAACTGATTCACACTCCACTCACTGCCGTCAGTATTCACCATGCTCACACCCGTACCTAGCACCCTTTCATTCACCTTTTTAACCACACCATCCATATACACGTTAAACAACCACGGAGACATCACGCATCCCTGACGCAGACCAACCCTCACAGGAAACCACTCACTCATGCTATTTCCCACTCTCACACACGCTCTACTGTTTCTATCAAAACTCTTCACACCTTCCAACAATCTACCATCAATACCATACATACTCAACACAACCCACAACGCCTCTCTATCAATCCTATCATACGCCTTCTCTAAATCCATGAATGCCCAAAACACCTCCCTCCCCTTAGCCAAATACTTTTCACACACCTGTCTCACAACAAACACCTGATCCACACACCCTCTACCTCTCCTGAAACCACACTGCTCTTCACCAATCATACACTCAGTTCCCTCCACTATCCTATTAATCAGCACTCTCCCATACACTTTGCCTACAACACTCAACAGACTAATACCCCTAAAACTACCACACTCATACTTATCACCCTTACCCTTGTACAGGGGAACCACACATGCACTCATCCAATCAAGCGGCACCTGCCCACTTACAAAACACACATTCAACAATCTCACTAACCACTCGATCAGGATGGCTCCACCACACTTCAGGCATTCCACAGCACACCCATCCACACCTACCGCCTTTCCTACTTTCAACTTTCCCACAGCTTGCTCAACTTCCTCTCCCGTGATCAATGCTTCATTCAACTCTCCCAACACATTCAGTCTACTTTCCCTTCCATCCGTCCCAATCACAGCATCCCAATCGTCCTCCGCATTCAACAGCCTCTCAAAATACTCCGCCCATCTTTTTCTTACTGCATTTCCCTCATTCAGCATCCTTCCATCCTCTGTTTTCACTTTCTCCTCCCTCCCCGACACTCCCTTTCGCACCCTTTTCACCGCCTTCCAAAACATTTTCTTGTTCTCTCGAAAATTATCCGTCAACTGTCTGCCCCACCTTTCTTCCGCAGCCGCTCTTGCCTCACGCACAGCCCTCTTAGCATCCATTTTCTTCTCCTTATAACACTCATATGACTCTCTGTCCTTTCTCTGCAGCCATACTTCGTACGCACATCTCTTCTCAGCCACAGCCAACCTTACATCCTCACACCACCATTCACTTCCCTTTCTTACATCACCCCCAACACGTCTCACACCACACACTTCCTCTGCACATCCAACCACTGCACTTTTGAACTGTAGCCGTTCTTCCTCCACTCCAACAACCATTTGCTCCTTCACCATATTCCACTTGCCTGTCGCAAATGCTGCAAACTCAGCTGCCGAAAACTGAGGGCCGTTATCTGTAATCAGGATTTCAGGAACCCCGTGCCGCGCAAAAATTGCCTTCAGTTTGTTAATAATTGGGATTGCAGTAGTAGTGGTAAGGCTTGCCACCTCAACGTATTCGGAAAAATAATCCACTACTACCAGATACATGGCACGGTTCCACTGGAACAGATCGGCTGCAACACGCTGCCATGGTCTACTAGGAAGTGGAGTTGTCATGAGAGGCTCTGGAGCAACATGAACCTCCCGTGCGCACACTGTGCAGTGTTCAACTGTGTTTTTGATTTGTTTGGTCAAACCAGGCAACCATAAGGACTGTTGTGCTCTGGCGATGCATTTCGTCATGCCCTGGTGACCTTCATGGACTCTTTCCAGCATTTCCATATTGACTGGAATAACAAGTCTTTCATTTTTCATTAATAGTCCATCCGCAACAAGCAGGTCTTGGTGGTACTGCCAGTACACTTGAAGCTCAAGTGGAAGTGCTTTTTTGCTTGTAGGCCACCCTGATTGCACCAAATGTTTTAGTTTTTGGCATGTAGAGTCCATTTCCTGTGCCCTTCTGATTTGTGTTAGTTTATTTTCAGATGCTGGCAACTGTTGCAAAATTTAATTGATAGAGACACACACATCTTCTTCCAACTGTTTATCCTGCATTGTGGGTGGAGCTTGGATGGGTGCCCTGGACAGTGCATCCGCCGTGATCAAAATTTTCCCTGGAACGTGTTCGATTTTGTATGTAAAACGGAGTAGTCATAATCTGAATCTTAGAATACGAGCTGGCAGATCATCAAGAGCTCTGCTGCCTAGTAAGGAAATGAGAGGCTTATGATCATTTTGGATCAACAAGTCCATTCCTACCAGGTAAGACTGAAATCGCTCACACGCCCATGTCAGTGCGAGTGCCTCTTTTTCGATTTGGGCATATCTGCGCTCTGCATTCGTCATGCTGCGTGAAATGAAGGCCACAGGACGCCATTCACCCGTTGGTTGTTTTTGGGATAAGACTCCCCCTAATCCAAATGGGGATGCATCTGCTGCTACTTTGGTCTCTCTGTTTAGACAGTACTGGGCGACAACTGTGGGTGAACTCAGTTCCTGGCGTAGCTCGTCAAAAGCCCGCTGTTGTGCTGTTCCCCACTCCCAGCTGGAGTCTGCTCTAAGGAGCTCTCTTAATGGCTGTGTGAGTTCAGCGACACGTGGGGAGAACTTTCCAACATAGTTCACCATGCACACAAATCTTTTCACATCAGCAGCATCTTTGGGTGTCGGCATCTCCGTGATTGCTCAGATTTTCCCAGGGTCTGCTTCAATGCCCTGTGCCGAGACGATGTGACCCAGAAACATGACTTTTTCTACAGCAAAGTGGCACTTGTCATTGTTAAGAGTCAGTCCTTCCTGCTGAAGACGCTCTAACACTTTGTGCAGCCTTTTATCGTGCTGTTCCCTAGTGGACCCGAACACTAATATGTCATCTGCATGACACACGGTTCCATCCAGGCCTGACAGCATTTGGGTTAGTCTCTTTTGAAAGTGTTCCGGTGCAGATGAGATTCCAAACGGCAGTCTTTTATAACTGTACCGGCCAAACGGGGGGATGAATGTAGTTAAAGGGACCGAATCTGGGTGTAAAGGTACTTGCCAAAATCCTGCTGTAGCATCCAGTTTTGTGAATACTGTTGCACCTGCAAACTTGGCCAACGTCTCATCCACAGCCAGCAGTATGTGGCGCTCCCTGCAAACATATTCATTCAGGTGAGTCATGTCTGAGCAGATCCTGACCTTCTCATTTGGCTTGGGGGCTACCACCATCCCAGCGCACCACTCTGTAGGTTCCTCGATAGCCTCAATCACTCCCATCTTCTCCATTCTTTCCAACTCTGTCTTTACTTTGTCATATAAGGGCAAAGGGACTCGTCTGGGCAGCGACAAGGCATAAGGTTTAGCACCTTCTTTGAGTTTTATCTTTCACTCCCCCTTTAGGAGGCCCAGCCCTGTGAACACTCTGGGGTACAGTTTTTTCATGTCAGTCTCCAGTTCTTTAACGTTGTCGACGAGGTGCAGCAGGCCCAATGCTGAAATAGCTGGAAAGCCCAGCAGAGGGTTGGACAGTCTCTGTACGACATACACTGGCTGCGTTGTTATCCTGTCTTTGTGTTGTAGGACTGCATCAAACTGACCTTTCACTTTCAGGGCTTCTCCACTGGGGCCACACAGGGTTTTGTCTGCCTTGGTGAGTGTGCCATGGAGGTCCTTTGAGTAGGTGGCAGCTGGTATCACTGTCACATCTGCTCCTGTAACCAGTTTGATAGTTACATTTTTGCCGTTTACCTCTAGTGTTTTTTTTCCAGTTATCAGGCTGTGTTCCGGCTGGAACTGCTCCTAGAAACAATGTGTTGTCCTCATCTTCAATAACTGCTCCAATTCTGCTCGATCTGCACACTGCTGCAAAATGCCCCTTTTTCTGACATTACCTGCATGTCAGCGTCTCGCGCTGCACAAATGTTTTTGGAGTGTCCAGGTGATCTGCCACAGCGCCCACATTGCTTGTAGTCTTTTTGGTGTTCACTCTGACCCTTTGTCTCACAGGTTTTTCGTGACTTCTGGTCTTTGAAAGTCTTTTTCTTAAACTTCAATATGTCCACATTAGCTTCTGTCGTGTCCTCAAGATTTGTTTCTCTCACTACTGGTTGTTGTTTCTTTATCTCTTCATGCTGTCTTATCTGTTGCACTGCCTTTTCCAGTGTTAATCCACTGTCCATCTGCAGTTTTTCTGACAGGCCTTGGTACTATGTTCCCACCACTAGCCTATCTCTGATCATTTCATCCTGCAATGGCCCATACTGGCAGTTTTCTGCTAACTTGTAGACTGCAGTTATGAAGGATTCAGCGGACTCCCCTGGTTCTTGGCTTCTTCTGTTGAAACGTGCTCTCTCATAAATGACATTTTGTTTGCCTATAAAGTGCTTATGAAAGGCTTCTTTCACACACTTGTACGTTTTGAGTTCATCCTCACTCAGCCCGAGCGTGCTCAGAATATCATCTGCTTTATTGCCCATGGCGTACACTAAGGAGTTAACTTGGTACCTTTCTTCTTTGGCATCCAGTCCTGCCGCAACATGAAACCTTTCGAAACGGCGGATCCAATTGGGCCATGATGAGTAGTCACCAAAGTCAAAAATGTCCGGTAAGTTGATTGAGAACAGGGAATCCATCATTTTACTTCACTTGACCAACGTAGCGCGCCGTTAGCTTATTACCTCGTAGTTAGCGTCTCTCGGCTAGCGGCAATAGAGTCTGGATTTCTGCTGCGTCGTCTTCCGATCTCTGCCTGAGACGGGTTTCTTGACTTCTGACACCATGTACTATTATGTCGGAGCATGCACGTTATAACCAAGGATTCAGGAGTCTGTCGTAGCTGTTCAACTCAAGCTTTATTAACACTCTCTTAGCTTATTACATGCGCCTCACTCTCAGTCTGTCCTTCTATATCATCCCCCTGGATGTCCACCACCATCACATTAGTTCCTACACAAATGCCCTCATTACACTGACCTGCAGACTTTGCAGCCTCCTCCCTGATGGCAGCCGGAGGAAGTGTCTCTGGGATGGGTCCCCTGCAATCCTGATCACTTTGTGGGTGAAGAGGGAGGGATAAATGTCCGAGAGGCCAGGGACCTTGGCCCAGTCCGGTGGACTGAGTGGTTTGACGTAAATCCTGCAGCCTTTAACCCAAGTGTTCTCAATCTGCTTCTGCTTCCTGAGAAGCCGTGCATGTTTGGAGATTTCAGCATTCCTTCTGGTCAGATGGTCGTTCAGATAAACAGCAGATCCCTTCAGATTTTTACGTTGATTCATCAGAGCTAGCTTGTGTTTGTGATTCACAAACCTGATGAGGATTGCTGGTTTATCCGTCTCCTTTCTCCTGGGGAGCAGGTGGCAGGTCTCCATGGTGTTGAGATCCAGGGAAATCCCTTTAGACGTGAGAAATGAATCCACTTGGTGATCCAGAGACTCTCCACCGCTCTCCATTTCTGGACTGCTAGCTATGCTAGCGCGATTAGTATAAGCAATGCTAGCTCCAGCTGCATTCAGCTCGCCCGAGGTTTGATCTGTAGTCCAGTGAGAATGACATTATTCATCCTTACTTGTTGTTCCACATCGTCCAGTCTTTTCTCCAGAATGTCGACCCGGTTTTCTCGTTGCTCATTCTGAGCCTAAAAACTTTGGAACTCTTCCATTAGCCCAATCAGTGGAGCTCGCTTAGCAGACACTTGTTCCATAAAGAGATAAAGCATCATCATCAAGAATCTTTTAAAGGTCTTAGTATTCCTGAGTTTTCTTAGGGGCCATGGTCAGCTCTCTTTTTGGAGAAAATCAACTTTTTAAGTCATTTGAAGATAAATGTATAGCCACTGTGAGCCCCACGCGTCTGTGCTGTAAATAACTAAAGAACCACTACATTGATTAATAATCAATGTGGTTGCATTAACAAAACATGTTACCATGTAGTGTAAACATCAACGTTGTAGAAAACAGAAATTTGGCATCGAAATCAAATCAAATCAAATCAAACTTTATTTATATAGCACTTTTTCAACAACATATGTCACTCAAAGTGCTGTGCATAAAATACGATCAAACTTAAAAACAAGATGACAACACAGACAGTGCAACCCCCCCCCCCAAAAACACACACACAACGATTAAAAAATAAATAAATAAATAAATAAATAAATAAATAAATAAATAAAAAAGGGATAAAATGATAGAATGTAGAGACCTGGCATTGTCCTGAATTGGGGAAACGATATTTTGCGGACATGTCCACATCAGCGACCCCCCCAACCCAAGTTCACGGAGAACCCTACCACAGGACCCCCCAGATCGAATCAAAATAGTCAGACCCGGGAGATCCCATTGCAGCAACCCCGTTCACCGAGAAGGGTCAGTCACCGATGTGGAGGATCCCTCAGAGGAAAACACTGGAATTTAATAAAATGTAAAAGGAATAAAATTAAAATATATATAAAACATGAACAAGAAACAAATAAAAACTACACAAACCTTAAAAATAAATAGAATGAACAAATAAATAAATAAATGTATTTACATACACAAATAAAACTAGTAAAAAGAATAAATAAATTAAAATATCTAGTAAATTCCACTTCCGGTTTCCGGTCAATGGAGTAGGAGTGTGTTGCGAGGAGCTCCGAGCATTTTCTTCATATTTTTTCCTGTCAGCCCTCTACAAACATCACGCACGACAAAACCTCCACAGAAGCGTCTGTTCCCTCAACAGTGAAGGGTAATTTAACTTAATAATGGCGTCAAAGAACACTAAATCCAAAAAGGAAGAGGCCGGCCTGACGCTCGAGGCCATCACCACGCTGCTGGAGCAACACCGCGAGGCGCTAGCAACCGAGTTTAAAACTTCCTTCAACCTGTTGGACTCAAAGTTGGACCAAACACGCCTCGCGGTGGAGGACCAGGGACAAGGTGTTTCATCTCTGGAGCTGGCTTCGGAGGACCTGAGTCAGCGGGTGACTGACCTCGAGGATTCATTAAACACCCTTCGTGACGCTAATGCTAAGCTCAAAGCTAAGGTGGCGGACCTGGAGGGACGGAGCAGACGTCAAAACATCCGCATTTTAGGGGTTCCGGAATCAACCGAAAGCGGCTCTCCGTCTAAATTCTTCTCCGACCTGCTTTGTGAGGTTTTAGGAGCAGAGATCTTGCCGACCCCGCCAGAAATTGACCGTGCCCACCGCTCCCTGGCAGCAAAGCCGGCACCCGGGCAGCGCCCGCGGCCGGTCATTGTTCGTTTGCACCGCTACCAGACCAAGGAGCTCATCATCAGGGAGGCGCGCCGTCGGGGGAAGCTGGAATTCCGGGGGAAACCCATCCGCGTCGTGGAGGACTACAGCCCCGAAGTCGCCGCTCAGCGAGCAGAATACAGGACGGTGATGACTGAGCTTTATAACCGAAGCCTCAAACCCGCTCTGCTTTACCCTGCCAGGCTTCGTATCACTTTGCCGAATGGAGACAGAAAATGGATCGCTTCGGTGGATGAGGCAAACAAATACCTCAGCAGCCTCCCCCGATCATCTGGAGCCTCCTAACATGGCCGTCAGTCAGCTGAGCTGACTAGGTAACCCCAGTGACTGCCTCCATTCTATCTGTCGCACCTCTGGGTAAATAAGGTATATTTTTGTATACACAGACTAAACAGTGTTGCGTGTGGACACCCTTTTTCTTTTTAAACGCTCAAAGCTTTGTTTGAGGAGCTTGAACCTGCTTTTCTCGTTTTTGTTGATTCTTTTCCTTTGTTTACATATTTAATTACCTTGCCTCTCGGAGCTCGGATAGGTTGTTAGAAAGGAAGAATAATTAACATTAAAAGTTGGTTTTGAAGAGCTTGCTGCTGTATTTTTTAGCAGCTTTCTGGTTTGGGGGGTTATGGGTGGGGGGCGGGGGGGTTTCTGTCACTGCCAAAAACACCAAATCATTGTTTTTGCCACATGTTGGCCACTACCTTTGTTCTCTGGGCTGCCCTGCTTTTTTCCCACAGTTACATGCATCCAACTGTTCATACCATAATTTTTATTTCAGACTCACATGGTAAGTTTCATAAATTTTGTTAGCTGGAATGTTAAAGGTTTAAACCACCCCATTAAGCGGAGAAAGGTTTTCTCTCATCTTAAACAACTTAAAACAGACATCGCCTTCCTGCAAGAAACACACTTACGTAGTTCAGACACCGAACGTCTCCTGACAGGCTGGAAGGGACAACGTTTCCATTCCTCCTTCCAAGCAAAGGCGAGGGGAGTTTCAATTCTCATCGGCCATAATATCTCTTTTGAATCTCATAGCGTGATCTCTGACAAATTTGGCAGATATGTTATAGTCACAGGAAAACTGTTTAACAAACTGGTTGCATTAGTGAATGTCTATGCTCCTAACTCTGATGACACTGACTTTTTCAAACAAATGTTTTCACTACTGCCTGACTTAAACATGTTTGCTCCTATTATTGGAGGAGACTTTAACTGCTGGCTGGACCCAGTCCTGGACCGCTCCTCTAAAAAAACCAGCACAGTAAGTAGACCAGCTGCCCTCATCAAAGCCTTTCTTTCAGACTATGGAGTGTGTGATGTATGGCGTACTCTCCACCCTAAAGATCGTGACTACCCGTTTTTCTCGCAAGTCCACCATACATATACCAGGATTGATTATTTTTTTATCGATCACCAGCTAATACCACGGGTACATTCCTGCTCCTACCAGAGCATAATCATCTCGGACCACGCCCCCATTGTTCTGAGTTTGTCGTTGCCTGACATTCCACAAGGCAACCGATGCTGGCGATTCAATTCAACCTTACTGTCAGATGAGAAATTTGTGCAGCTCATGGAGAAAGAAATCAAGTTTTTTCTTGCTACCAACACCTCCCCTGAGATGTCCAACCTAATTGTCTGGGATGCCCTTAAGGCTTACCTTCGGGGCCAGATCATCTCTTATACTGCCAATCTGAAACGAAAATCTTTAAAAGAACGCACAGATTTGAGCAGTAGAATCAAAGAGATAGATGAACAGTATGCCCAAACCAAAGACCCCAATCTATTTAGTGAACGAATGGAACTTCAAACTAAACTAAACTTACTTTTAACTCATTCAGTTGAATCCATGCTCTTGAAAGACAAGGCTCAGTTTTATATCCATGGCGACAAACCAAGCAAGCTGCTTGCCAACCAACTCCGCGGAGCCAGAGCAAAACAGAATATCCCTGAGATTCGCCTGCCTTGTGGGCGCCTAACATTAGACCATCTGGAGATAAACACTGCATTCAGGGACTTTTACTCACAACTTTACACCTCTGAGGCCCAGGATGAGCATGATACTTCTGTTAACTTCCTAAATGCACTCGACCTGCCAACGCTGCCACCAGATCTTAGAAAGGCGCTAGATGAGCCCATATCTAACTCTGAAATCACGTCAGCTATTTCTTCTATGCAGTCTGGCAAATCTCCTGATGGGTTTCCAACAGAATTCTTTGCAAAGTTCTCGTTTTTACTTTCCCCACAGTTGCGTCTCGTGCTGTCTGACTCTTTCAGATCAGGGTCTCTTCCCAATTTGTTTACTGAGGCCTGCATCACCCTTATTGCTAAAAAAGGCAAAGACCCGGCTGACTGTGCCTCATACAGGCCAATCTCACTCTTGAACACAGACACAAAGATCTTGGCTAAAGTGCTGGCTCGTAGGTTGGAGAATATCCTCCCTATAATCATCTCAAAGGATCAAACAGGTTTCATTAAACACAGGCATCCATATTTTAATATTCGCCGGTTACTTGATATAATCTACACCTCTCCAGGGGGGGTCCCTGAGTGCGTTGTGTCTCTCGATGCTGAAAAAGCCTTTGACAGAATAGAATTTAACTTTCTTTTTGCAGTGCTTGACAGATTTGGCTTTGGTCCCAATTTCTCTGCATGGATCCAGTTGCTGTACTCATGCCCCACTGCCTCAATCCGCACAAACTCCCACCTGTCAAAACCCTTCAATTTACACAGAGGAACTCGCCAGGGGTGCCCTCTGAGCCCTCTGCTTTTTGACTTGGCTATTGAACCGCTCGCTGCAGCCCTCCGAGCCTGTGGGGACGTGAGTGGTATTCGGAGGAACTCTACAGAACACAAAGTCTCATTATATGCTGGTGATCTTCTGCTTTTTATTTCAAACCCAGGGACCTCACTGACTTCGGCCCTGTCGGTGCTCAGTCAGTTTGGGAAACTGTCAGGTTACAAACTGAACCTTGGCAAAAGTGAGCTCTTCCCTATCAATAGGGAAGCGTCCACTCTGGACTACTCGAGCCTGCCTTTTAGAGTGGAAAAACATAAATTCTCATATTTGGGAATATCGATCACAAAGAAACATAAAGATCTATTCAGAGAAAACCTCATGACCTTATTGAACCAAACAAAACAAACATTGGCACAGTGGTCACCTTTGTCTATGTCGCTGGTGGGCCGGATCAATTCTATAAAGATGAATATCTTGCCCAAATTTCTATACCAACTTCAGTCCTTGCCAGTTTTCATCCCTGCTTCCTTTTTTAACCAGCTCGACTCAATCCTCTCCTCTTATATCTGGCAGGGAAAACGTCCTCGTCTTAGTAAAGTTCACCTGCAGAAAACCAAGTCCTCCGGTGGGCTTGCCCTTCCAAATTTTCGACTCTATTATTGGGCTGCAAATTTGCGATGCATGGCATTCTGGTCATTTTATGCTGACCGATCTGACTCCCCCGACTGGGTGGAGCTGGAACTACGCTTGAGTGGAAACACCTCTCTTCCAGCAATGCTGGGTTCTTCTCTCCCCCTCCCCTCCACTACAGATATTTGTAACCCAGTGGTTAAACACTCTTTACGGATATGGGTTCAGTTTAGGAAGCAGTATGGTCTCTGTGACTTCTCACTCTTGAGCCCTATTGCTTCAAATCATCTGTTCATACCTTCTCTTCATGACAGGGGTTTTTGGGAGTGGCACAAGAAGGGCATCAGAAGATTTAAGGATCTGTTTGTGGATAACACCCTGGCCTCATTTGAGCAGCTCAGCAGATCATTTGGTCTTGTAAAATCAGATTTTTTCAGGTACCTTCAAATTAGGCAGCATCTGCTTTCTCTCAGGCCTGGCATCACCACTGTACCCGACGAAACAGCTGTCGAGACCGTCCTTTCATTGAACCCGTCCCACAAGAGACTTATTTCAGTTCTATACAATCGGCTGAAAAACCTAAAAACTCATTGTGCGAGCCAGCTCAGAACAGCGTGGGAGGGGGATCTAAACACGTCCATATCTTCAGAAACCTGGAATTTAATGCTTAGACAAGTGAACTCCTCATCTCTCTGTGCTCGCCACTGTCTAATCCAATTTAAAGTTGTGCACAGGTCACACATCTCTAAGTCTAGACCACATGTGTCAAACTCAAGGCCCGGGGGCCAAATGTGGCCCGCCATGTCATTTTATGTGGCCCGCGAGAGCTTAAAAGTTTATAAATTCTTAAAATAAAAATGCTCTTTAGTTGATTACATATTAATTTAATTTAATTTATTCGTTTATTTAACAGGGACAGTGCACATTAAAAGCATCACTGCAATGCGCCAGAATTAGCCCAAAGGCTATTTTTCATCCGTAGTCCCTGGTGTTTATTTATGCGTAGTTACTGTAATAATTCAATATTTGCAGGTCTTACGTATATATGCAGACAAAATGTTACACGAGTAATACATGTTCTTTCTAGCTCAGTTTTATGTTATTTTCTTTCTTTATTTTTTTATATTCACTTTGACAGTTTGATCCTTCATTAATGGAGTTGTGTGGGTTTTAATGAGCGGACAAAATTTAAAAGTATTTATGCTAGAGTAACAAGCAAACATATGTTTTCTATGCAACTGCAATTGTTACTTTAAAAAGGTATATTGAATAAATAATGAGTTATTTAACATTAAGGAGTAATTACATTTATTTTTCATTACATTTAGTTCCATGTATAAGTCATGTCTGGCCCTTTGAGGACAGCTACTATGCTGATGTGGCCCTCTGTGAAAATGAGTTTGACACCCCTGGTCTAGACTATCTCACATCTACCCAAATATCAGTCCCTACTGTGATAAATGCAAGACTGGGGTAGCCACACTTATTCACATGTACTGGTCTTGTCCGTCTCTCAGCGGGTTCTGGATGGCCGTGTTTCGAACTCTATCCTGGATACTCAAAGTCTCGTTGGAGCCAAACCCTCTAACTGCTCTGTTTGGGATCACGGGAGGGGGGGTGACTTTAACCCGAGAAAAACAACAAACTCTGTCTTTCGCCTCCCTCTTGGCCAGACGTGCAGTCCTGGTTAGGTGGAAGGATGCTGCACCCCCAACCCACAAGCAATGGTTGGCAGATGCCATGTCTAGTTTGCAACTCGAGAAGATGAGGTTCTCACTCAATCATAAGAGCAGGAAATTTCAGGAGATGTGGGGCCCCTTTCTGGAGACATTTCAGCAGATTTGGGAACGAGGCAACCAGGGTGCATTACCGTGTCGAACATAGACCGGCTTTAAACCTATTTTGCGGTGCCAGAGTGGTACCCAGCTAAAGAGTGGGCAGTGACAGAATGGGAGGGGGGAGGGTAAGGGTTATTTCATGTTTTTTTTTGTTCTGTTTTGGTGCTGTTGGCTGTATTTACTTATTTTTCTACATTTTATTATTATTTTTTAATGTCTATTCCTATTATAATTACTATTATTATTGTTATTTTTAGTTCTGTCAAATCCTACTGTTTGCTACTGTGACTTTGCACTATGTATGTCTGTATGTCATGGAAAAGTCAAATAAAAAGATTTTGAACATAAAATATCTAGTAAATTCCTAAAATTCAACTAAAAGCTAAATTAAAAAGGTAGGTCTTAAGCCTTCCTTTAAAAACATGAACAGTCTCTGCAGCCCTGAAGCTCTCTGGGAGGCTGTTCCACAGGCGAGGTCCGTAAAAACTGAATGAGGCCTCGCCGTACGTTTTTGTTCTAACTTTTGGGATAATCAAAAGGCCTGTATCAGAGGACCTCAGGGTCCGCGAGGGCTCATACTTTAAAATCATGTCAGATAAATATGAAGGCCCGAGACCATAAAAACATTTGTAAACCAGTAAAAGAACTTTAAAATCAATTCTGAATTGCACAGGGAGCCAATGCAGCGATCTTAAAATCGGTGTAATGTGTTCCCGCTCCCTGGTCCTCGTGAGAACGCGTGCCGCTGAATTTTGCAGCAGTTGAAGATTTGCTATTCTTGTTCTGGGAAGACCAGAGAGCAGGGCATTACAGTAATCTAGTCTGCTGGTAATAAAATCATGCATTAGCACCTCTGTACTGGCAAGAGAGAGAAATGGGCGGACTCTGGCTATATTTTTTAGATGATAAAATCCTGTTTTTGTGATATTTTTAATTTGAGGGATAAAATTCATCTCAGAGTCAAAAATGACACCCAGGTTTCTCACACACTGATAAGTTTTGTAATTTTTTAGTTTAGATAAAACTATCTCTCTCTTGTCTTCAGAACCGATCACTAAAACTTCTGTTTTGTCCTGGTTTAGCTGTAGGAAGTTCTCTGCCATCCATGACTTAATGTCTAAAATGCATTTTAAGAGTGTGTTGATCTGCTCTTCATCATTAGGAGACACAGCGATGTAGAGTTGAGTGTCATCAGCATAGCAATGAAAACAAACGCCATGCCTCCTGATGACGTCCCCCAGTGGCAGCATATATAGATTAAAAAGTAGTGGGCCTAGAATTGAACCTTGGGGGACCCCACAGTTAATATCAAAGACCTTTGAGGAGCAAGTATCCATACTTACATAAAAACTTAGATCTGTGAGATAGGAATAAAACCATTTTAGTACGGTACCAGAGATGCCCAAACCTCTCAGTCTGTTGAGTAAAATACTGTGATCTACAGTTTTAAAGAGAACTCTAGGATCATTTTTGTTTTGTAAAATTAAGTTTGAGAAGTGGAGGGTTCTGGCTTTTTTTATTGCATGACTGTACATCATTTGCTGTTCTTTAAAAATTTCGCGATGTACAGTTAACTTTGTTTTTTTCCACTTCCTCTCCGCTCTCCTGCATTCACGTTTCATGGCTCTGATTGGTTCGTTCTTCCAGGGTGCTGTAGCTTTAGTTTTCAACGTTTTGGTTTTAAGTGGAGCTACAGCATCAATGGCTGACTGTAGTTTGTTGTTAAAATGTTCAACCATAAAATCACATGATACAGGTAGAATCTGAGCGGGAGTTTGATGTAAAATATTAATAAAATTTGCAGCCACATCAGGAGTTATGTATCGTTTCCTCACAGTCCTCACTGGAGCTTCCTGTCGAGTAAAACTGGTGATAGTAAAAAATATACAATAGTGATCTGACACAGCCATGTCAACAACAGAGGACACACTGCAGGACAGGCCATAGGTAATCACCAAGTCCAGAGTGCGCCCCCTGCTGTGGGTAGGCTGTGTGACATGCTGTGTGAAATCCATACAATGCAAGAGGTTGAGAAACTCCTTTGCATGAGCATCACTATCTTTATCAACATGTAGGTTAAAATCACCAGTTATTAAAACTCTACTATATTTGGAGTGTATTACAGATAAAAATTCAGAAAATTCTTGAAGAAAACAGGAGGGAGGCTTTGGTGGTCTGTAAACAGTAACACATAAAATAGACGGGCTGTTAAAAGAAAATGCATGATGCTCAAATGAGGAGTAGCTATTTAGCGTGATTGTTTTGGTTGCAAACGAACCACGAGCAATCGATGCAGTGCCACCGCCTTTTCTATCTCCCCTGGTTGAAAATAAAAAGTTAAAATTTAGTGGTGAAGCTTCAGTGAGAACAACAGGAGCATCAGTATCCAGCCAGGTCTCTGTTAAAAGAAGGCAATCTAAATTGTTGTCTAAAATGAGCTCATTCACAATAAAAGATTTGTTTAAAAGAGAGCGAATGTTTAAAACGGCAAAGTTTAAAACAGTGTGTGTGTGCAGATGGATTGTTTTGTCGTTTTTGTCCGGTAATGTGTGAATGTGATGGAGATGTCTAACTGTGGGTCTGGTGGATCTGATCTGGGCATGTTTGTGAGATCTGCTTGTTATGTGAACTGGGATATGTTGGGTGATAACTCTGGTTTTAACTGAGGATGGGTGCCGGTGGTCCAGTCAGTCAGTGAGCAGTTTAGCAGAGCAAAGTGTGAGTTCAATGTTCATGGACAGAAGTTGAGATCCTGTTTGGTTTGGGTGGATGCCGTCTGGTTTAAAGAGATTTGGTCTATTGAAGAAGGTGGTGAAATTGTCAACATATGGAATATTATTGGAAATACAGTGTCCTTTAAGCCAGATGTGAAGCTGGCGCAGACGGCTGAATTTAATGTCTCCAAAACGGGGAGATGGAAGCGGACCGGAGATGATGCATTGTTTGTCCAACTGCTTGATGGAGTGGATGAGGGTGATGAAGTCCTTCTTGAGGGTCTCAGATTGCTGAAACTTTAGGTCATTCACTCCTGCGTGGACTATTATTGTGTGTGTGGAGGGGTTGCGAAGGGAGAGCTGGTGGGCAGAGTTGGTGATGTCTCGGATGAGGGCGCCTGGGTGACAGAAGGTGCGGCTCCCGTTAACGCGGACATGCCTGACCATAGAGGTTCCCACGACGAAGGAGCCAGGGGGATCCCCGCAGCCGCGAGATCTGGCCGCCGAAGTGAGCGGGCCCGCCGCAGCAGGAGGACAAGCGGGAGTTGGCGTTACAGTTACACCTGTTGCGCGAGCAGGGGAAGCGGCCGATGAGGGGGGCGAGCCGCCAGGAAGAGGAGAGTTGGCGGCCGTCACCGCGACACCTGCCGCAGGGGGAGACGCAGCGGACTTTGAACCTGACGCCCCGGTCGCGATCGCAGATGGAAACACCGCATTGTTTGATCCCACGAGGACGTGGGTTACGTGCGGGCGGCAGCGGCTGTCAGGGCGTCTACTCACTGCGTCTCTCAGTAGCTGTCGGCGTTTGGCGGATGATGAGCCTCCAGATGCCGGGCGGCTTTCTTTCTCGGGCCAAGAAGCAGCGACAGGGCGATGGTTTTCTCCGCTGAGTGGAGGAGCAGCTTCAAGAACGTCGTCAGATGGACCCGACAGAACATCATAGCGGTTTGAGAGGAGGAGGCCATCACGGTCCAAGGGTCTTTTTCTGCGGCACACCACCTCAGACCAAAGCAGTTTTGGTGTGGAGCTCGAGGAAGGCCGCGGCGAGGTGTCAGGATCCCAGTGAACCGTGTCTTCCACAGCCGCTTTCAGAGAGGCAATGTGCATAGACTGTTGATGTGCCAGGTCCAGCAAAGAGTTCAACAGATCATTCTTTGACCTCAACTCATCAGAGAGTTTCTGGATGTCCTTTTTGAGGTTAGTGATCTGTGTGTCAGGGTTTGTTGGTGCAGTCACGGCAGTGGAGGTGGACGCAGACGTAGCGGTGGCAGCCATCTTGGATCCACTTATATGTTTTTATTTGAACTAATAAAAACACGGTTAGCAGCTGTTAACCGGTCCACGTCATTCATTGAGGGCAGCAAATGCTAAGCTAACCAAAACTAACAGCAGGAAGTATATGTAACAAGGGTAAACTGACTGTTTAATTTATATTCTTATTTGTTTTGAATTTCACCAAATCCCGATCATTTTTTATATATATTTTAAGAAATGTTCATATTGTTAATAACCAGGATGTGTATATATTTTGAGACATGAGTGCAAATATCTGTACTATCACTTTAAGAGAACTTTCTAGTTTTTGTGCGCCGCCCCCTTTCTCTCAGTTCGCGCTGAGACGGCTGAGAGGAGGTAATGTGTTTGTTCTCTGCTTTCATTTTGAATTTAGCTTGTTGTTTATTGCTGAAAACACAACAGAAATGGTGGTTAAGTGAAATTGTAAGTGTTTATGGTGAATGTTGTTTCAGTCCACTGCAAACTTTGCAGATATGTTATAAGTTTGTAGAAGACACGTGGAAAGTTTCCCGGTTTTCTGTTCAACAGGACACTGCGACCCCATGTGTTAAACCAGGGAACTGCATGTCACCAAGTTTACATTTTGTTTGATATGTACAGATCCAGCTGTGGGGATCAATACAAGAGCAGCAACCAACAGATGTTTGGGTCCAGACTCTCCTTATTTGTCCAGCAACACAAAAAGAACACAACGCAGATCGATTGGGTCTACGGACGCAAATAACGAACTGGATTGCAGCCAGACAGACACACGCCAGTTACATGTAGACTCACCGATTTCATCTAAATGTGTCAAAAACGCGGCTTATTTGTGGTAGGTTTAAACTGGTAGTTGGCTCCTACAAGTTGATGGGTCATATGACAAAGATTAGGACGTGATCGGATGATTTTAAAGTAAAACCGAAGCCAAACATACCTCGTGGCGTCATAATCCGGCTTTCCTGTCATGTAATGCAATTGCTTCCGGGGTAGCGGCTTATAAAGCTAACTAATTGGTTGGTCGCAGTCACATGACCCAAGGCACGCAGTATACACACAACAGGTGGGGGGAAAAAATACCATGGCCCAGATTGGCACCCGTGTTACACCAGCAACATAAGCAACATTAGCATTTCATCATTAGCATCTTTACCATAAAATTATTAGCATGACTTCTTTAGGATCATTAGCATGACATCATTTAGGGCGGCCATGGTGCAGCGGTAGGGCGGTCGACCCATGATCGTAAGGTTGCAGGTTCGATTCCTGCCTTGCACGCCCATGTGTCGAAGTGTCCTTGGGCAAGACACTGAACCCCACCTTGCCTCTGGTGGGAGGTTGGCGCCAGTGTTCGGCAGCGGAGCCGCCATCAGTGTGTGACTGTGTGTGTGAATGTGTGTGTGCATGGGTGAATGGGACTGTGACTGTAAAGCGCTTTGGGGCCTTCGTAAGAAGGTAGAAAGCGCTATATAAGTATACGCCATTTACCATTAGCATAACATCATTAGCATCATTGGCATAACATCATTAGCATCATTAGCATAAAATCAATAGCATCATTAGCATAACATCTGTAGCCTGTTGGTAATTTCTAAATAGAAGATTATTTTACTGGATTCTTTTAACCCTTATTTCCAGTAAATATCAGCGATTGAGTTTGTTTTATTTTGTTAATAGGCACAAGAAAAAAAGGAGGTGGGTGATCTTATTTAGTTCATTCTTTTCTCTGATTCTATGTATTGGTTCATTTGTAAGTCCCTGTATCTAGTCAATTGTGATTGGTGGGAACATGTGAGGAAGAAAGGAGAGACAGACAGGAAGTTGGAGACACAGGGCGTTCCAAGATGGCGACCTAGGTCTGTTTTTGCTTCACTCCGCTCCTACTTGTTCTTATATTATTGTTTTTTAGATTATTCTATTTTCTTTTATGTTTACTGCTATGGTAACACACAAATTTCCCAAATGTGGGATCATTAATGTTCTTTTAATTCTGATTCTGATACTTTAATTCAAAAAAGTTGTGTAAAGATAGATAACGAAGAACCTTGCTTTCTAAAGTTTAATCTGGATTATTTTCACATTTTTTCAATGGTCATGGTGAAAAAGCCTGAATATTGGGCTGTGGAGCTCCAACTATGCTGAAGATGCTTCCTCAAGATGGCGCCGCTGAGTCCGGTCGCCGTCCAGGTCGCTCCGCTTAGATTATGTTTTTATTTACTTTTTTACCTACTTTTGCTTTCTCTTTTTACACACATCACCTCTGCACTGATCATATACGACAGGGAAACACTTTTGGACATTGGACACGGCTTCACTGACCTGTTTCAGGACACTTTATCCTCCAGCCCATCGTGGCCATCTGAGATTCTCCGGAGCACCAAGGTGATCAATGGCCACCTGAATAACCACACGAGGCGACGGAAGAAGAAACACCGCGGGAAACGTGCTGGGATTCGCAACAGACTAAGGAAAAGAGCACACAGCCCTCCTTTACCGAGCATTTTGCTCGCCAATGTCCAGTGTCTGGAGAATAAGATGGACGATCTTAGAGCCAGGATAAACTTCCAACGGGACATTAGGGACTGTAACATCCTTTGTTTCTCTGAAACGTGGCTCACGCCCTCGGTCCCGGACGCTGCCGTAACGCCATCTGAAAACGTCTCCGTTCTACGGATGGACAGGACAGCCGAGGCCGGCAAATCCAAAGGCGGAGGAGTTTGTTTCATGATTAACAAGAAATGGTGTGACCCCAGGAATATCTCCACTCTGTCGCGCTCCTGCTCGCCTCATCTGGAACACTTATCCATTATTTGTCGCCCATCCTATCTACCCCGGGAGTTTTCATCGATCATAATAACTGCTGTTTACATCCCTCCACAAGCAGACTCTGGCTTGGCTTTGTCTGAGCTTCACGACGCGCTCAGTGGCAACATCAACAAACATCCGGACGCTGCTATTATCTTTGCTGGGGACTTTAACAAAGCCAAACTCAGGCAAGTTATGCCTAATTTTCACCAACATGTATCCTGTCCAACCAGAGGACCGAACACACTGGATCATTGCTACACTCAGTTTAAGAATGCTTACAAAGCTCGCTCACTACCGGCTTTCGGCAAATCGGACCATGCCGCCATTTTCCTCACACCAGAATATAAACAAAGGCTCGTTCAAGATCCCCCGGCGCAGAGGGTGGTGACGCGATAGTCCGTCCAATCAGAAGTAACGTTACAAGCGGCTCTTGATAACATAGACTGGGACATGTTTCGCACATGCTTATCTGACGTCAGCGAGTTCACGGATGTAGCGCTAAGCTTTGTAAACAGGCTAGCCGATCAAGCTACGGATACAATAACTACAAGGACATTCTCAATTCAGAAACCGTGGGTGGACAGATCAATCCGTGCAGCAGTAAACAGACGCACTGCTGCTTACAACGCCGGTCTTCTGTCGGTAAACACGAGCGAGTACAAAGCATCGTGCTATGCACTCCGGCGCGCAGTAAGAGCCGCTAAACACAGATACAGGGAACGCATAGAGTTGCATTTCCAGCTAAATGACTCCCGATGCATATGGCAAGGACTGAGGACCATCTGTGACTTTGGAAATAAATCCTCTGCAGAGGTGAGATGAGATCCGTCGCTGGCTGACGAGCTAAACACTTTCTACAGCCGCTTTGAAAGCAATCTAAGCAGTGTGAGTCTGCCGATCAGCGCGTCAGGAAGCAGCAGCCAGATCAGCGATCATCATGCGATCACCCTGACGGAGGACGAGGTTCGGAGGGCACTAAAGCGAGTGAATGTAAGGAAAGCAGCCGGACCTGATGGGATTTCTGGCCGTGTTCTGCGGTCCTGCGCTGATCAGCTCGCTGGTGTGTTTACATCCATTTTTAATGAGTCTCTTGCTGCATCGGTGGTTCCCACCTCATTCAAAAAATCGGTCATCATCCCTGTGCCTAAGAACAATAAACCCTCTTGTCTGAATGACTATCGCCCAGTGGCCCTCACATCAACAGTCATGAAGGTCTTTGAAGGACTGGTTAAAAACATCATCTGCTCCTCCATCCCGGATACTCTGGACCCTCTTCAGTTTGCCTATCGCCCAAACAGATCCACAGATGATGCCATTTCTCACATCCTGCACTCTTCTCTCACTCACATTGACAGCAATAACAGGAACAATGTAAGGCTGCTATTTATTGACTACAGCTCAGCTTTCAATACCATAGTCCCCATAAAGCTAGCTTCCAAACTCATAGACCTCTGACTGAATTCTTCACTCTGCAAATGGATTCTTGATTTCCTCACCGGCAGACCTCAAGTGGTGAAACTAGGCCAGTACACCTCTAACTCCATCACCCTGAACGTAGGAGCCCCACAGGGGTGCGTCCTGAGTCCCCTGCTTCACTCTCTCTACACATACGACTGCGTGTCTTCGCACAGCTCCACATCCATCATCAAATTTGCTGATGATACTGTGGTTCTGGGCCTCATTCACAACAACAACGAGACGGCATACTTGGATGAGGTAGAGAGATTGACATCATGGTGCCAAGACAACGGTCTCTCTCTGAATGTGAGTAAAACTAAAGAACTGATTTTGGACTTCAGGAAGAGACAACAGCAGCCCTACACTCCTCTAATGATCAGCGGGACCCCTGTGGAGAGGGTGAGCAGCTTCAAGTACCTTGGTGTAAACATCTCGGAGGACCTGACTTTGACTACTCACATTCAAACACAGGTTAATAAAGCAAGGCAAAGACTGTACCATCTGTGACAGCTGAGGAAATTCAGGGTCTCACCAGCAATCCTGAAAACCTTCTATTCCGGTGCTATAGAAAGTGTATTGACTCAGTGTATCTCAGTGTGGTATGGGAACAGCTCAAGTCAAGACTGCAAAGCCCTACAGAGAGTTGTGCGCTTAGCTGAGCGCATTTCAGGGTCTGCTCTCCCCTCTCTGCAGGACACCTACCTCAAACGCTGCAGAAGTAGAGCTGCAAAGATCATCAAAGACTCCACCCACCCCAGTAATCATATCTTCACTCTGCTGCCATCTGGTAAGCGCTACCGTAGCCTGATGGCAAAGACCAAGAGACTCAGGAGGAGTTTCTACCCCCAGGCCATCAGGCTCTTAAACTCTAAACGTATATCTTAATTATTTAAGTCTACAGTTTACATTCATGCACATTATTTTGCGTTCTATATTTTTATTCTACAATACACATTTTTTCTTATTTCATCTTTACATAGCTTTACTTATGTATATTATCTATATTTTACAGAAACATAGTACGTAAATTTTCTGTACTGGTTTCCTTAATTATTGCACTGTCCACTTAGCGGACCTGGCTTACATTTCACTACGGGTTGTATTTGCTAATTATGACTTTGTATGTGACAAATAAAAGAATCTTGAATCTAGCTTGAGCGCTTGCTAGCAGTGACCACGACTATTCAAAGAACACTGAAGGAATGGTGACCCACGTCACAGAGGAAGAGTTTCTGCCGCTAACTCCAAGTAAGCCACCTGTAACAAAGGCAAAGGCTCCAAACCAGGCCACATCATCGTCCAAAGATGACATTTACACCCAGCTTGACGTATAACAGAACTAATTCATATGAGGTCGATACTATAGAGGACAAAGTAGCTGGTCTGAACAACAAGGTGGAAGCTGTGGCTAACCATGTTACAGCTGTTAGCACCAAGATGACTGTTCTAAAGAAAGAAACCATCAGCAAATATATAATGACATTCTGTATGAAATCAATCAAAACAATGAAACTCTCTCTGGGTTCTTTACATAAAATGTCAGGAAATCTCTAGTAACAGAATTTTACATTTGAGAAAATCACCAAATAACTCTGTGTGGGTTGTTGACAGAAATAAAGCTTCTGTTGTCCATCACAATCTCAACTTCAGTTGTTAAAGCAGAATCTCTGAAATGACTCATGGAGCAGTCTCTTAAGGTTTTCCTGTTCTTTCCGTTGGGCAGGTCCACTTCACCCATGTTTTCCAGGCTTCCATGACTCTCAATCACTGGCCAGGCTCTGTGATCATGCAAAAAAAAGGGGTCTCTGTCTGGTATCTTTCAGGGGGCCGGGTCAAATGGGTGGGCGGGCCCCTGAGCCTCAGTTTGGGGACCCCTGCCCTTGGTGATGAAATAATGTTCTGGTTAGCCACATTTCCACGCACATATGTGCTGATTGGAGGTGACTTGAATGTGGTAATGGACCAAAACGCTGACAGACGGCCTCCAGGTCAGCCTCCAAAGTCTCCATCAAAGCTGAAGCTGTTGGTAGAAAAGTTGGATTGATCTGAAATCTGGAGGACTATATTTCCTGATAAAGGGAGTTTACATGGAGGAATGAAAGCAGATCAAGACAATCCAGTTTAGACTTTAGTCTTCTTTCAAAGGATGTAGACAAAGAGAATGTTTGTGCAGACATTTGAACAACACACTAACTGAACACAAAGCTTTAACCATCAACATAGGATCATTTCCTGGTGGAAATGAAATATCTGTTACTGGAAACTGAACAGCACATTAATAAACATGAATGTGTTCAATCAGTGATTCAGAGACTCATTCAACTTTACTGGATAAAGATCAACAGGAAAAGGCTGACAGCTCCAACTGGAGACTCTGAAAATGTGAAGTTTCTAGATATTTGTGAAGATTTGGCAGCATCCAGGCTAAATCTAGACGTAGATTAGAAGAAGAAATGATCCCTGACATCACTGAACTCTCTAGTTTCACTTTCATCAGCAGGTTTTACTGACATGGACTCTGATCTACAAACATCATTTTTCTCCTCAGAGCTTCTAGATTTGGAATAAAGCAGATATTCTACACAAAAACCAGAGTAGTATTCTAGAAAAAGTGTTTCTCTACAACTGATGGATCCTCAAGGTGACCTGATGTCATCCGTTGAATTTCTGTCCACCTATAGTCTGCATGTCTCACCTGCAGAGTCTGCATTGGTTACTGGAGCATCCCAATGCTGTTAGACTTCTGTGGAGCAGTTCTCCTTCAAATCCTCCATGTTCTCCTCCAAAGGAACAGAATTGTGGTGGAAACAGATGTTTTCCAGCTGCAGGAAGAACCAAACTATCCGTGATAGTCTTCACTGGTGTCCATGGATGACATGGACACCAGTGAAGATCACAAATCATTGAAGAACAAAGGTTCAGAGCCAGCTTTTAGTTGGTAAATCCTCTCTATTCTTAACTGCAAATGGTGATGGTAAATGGTAAATGGCGTATACTTGTATAGCTTTTTCTACCTTCTTTTGAAGCGCCAAAGTCACAGTCACAGTCCCATTCACCCATGCACACACACATGCACACACACATGCACACACACATTCACACACTGAAAATGGTGAAACCTTCCTCATTGTCTCACAGTGGAGCTGAATGTTCTATTCTTTGAGCACTGCCACCTGTTGATGACAAAACAAGCACGCAGGTTTTGCATTCAACTCGGTGAACAAATAAAACTGGAAAGCTCAGCACTACACTTCAACACTTTTTTTCTTTTTGACAACATCTTGGTCATTAGGATGTCACTACTGATCATTCTTATAACAATGTAACAGCAGTGGGGCTTGCTGGGAACCAAACTACATCTTATTCAGACAAATACCTGTTAGGTTTCACTTTTGGCACTTGCAAAGATATGCATTTTCACCTGTTTTGCTTATCCTTTGCTCCCCCTAGTGGCGGAATTGCGGATTTCAGTCATTTCTTTAAAAAATCATAACTCGCCACAGGAATGGACTAGAAACGTGCTTGGTTTTTTAAACATTCTTATAATTTTTGAATTGAACCATCAGACCAGGGGGCCATATGTTTGACACCCCTGGTCTAGATGACCCCACTCCCAATGTTACAGTGCCTAGGATAGAACAAGGGTTAATGCAGAGAACATATATGTTGTTAAATCAATAATAATTATGACTAAATATTTCATTTATAACTGTAAAAATGCAAACAAAAAACAGTTTTTGATGTTTTTCATAAAGAAATAATTCTGTATGTAAATAGTATTAAATCCTGCACCAACAAAAAAACTGTTAGAACAATGGAAACTATGTAGTCCTATTTTGTTAATGATTAAATAAATAAATATGACCTCATGCAATCACACAATCAACCAATAAATCTCTCATAAATATATAAAAAGATCATGAAATGGTGAAAAACCTGCACACTGATTTTAAATTAGCCATTATATTATTCAATATATTTCATTTTGCTTTAAAAACTTGTTCATTATTTTAAAACATTTTAAAATATTCATTTTTAATCATGTTGAATATTATCATAATTCTTTTTTTTTCCAGAAGCTCAGATTTCTAAATAAATTTTTTCCAAAGTATCTTTGTTTTTATTTCATGGTGCTGTTTTTAACAATGGCTTATTCCAGCAGAATCAGTCTTTCTGTCAATCAAAAAAGGCAGAGACTCTTTTGTGATTGGCTCCTCCTTTCCTCAGACATGAGCAGCAGTACCATAACTACCAATGAGTTATATCACTAGAGGAGACAGGCCCGCTTTAGAAGCCTGGCCGACGGTGGCGGAGCGCGACGCCATCTTGGTGAGGTCGACGACGCCCACATGTCATTGATTTCCATTGATTTTAGTGGTGTCTAAGTAGCTTTTATAAACTGTATGTATTTTTAGATTTAAATATATTTATACATATATATAAATATATTATATTTTATGTATATAATGTATATATAGATACATCATTTGTTGTTAAAGAAGAGAAAAAGTCAGCCTTAAAAGCTCAAACTTGAATGAAAATGCATTGTTGCAGGACTTCTTAAAAATAAAAAATTATTAGAAAGAATTTTTAAAATTAATTTCTAAACATTTAGAAGTTTTAGACCTCTTTGACATGCAATTTTAATTATTTAGGAAAACCCAACAATAAGTCAATAATAATAATAATATTAATAAATCAATAGTAAGTCAATACAAACAATAAATAATAAATAAATAACAAGTCAATAAATAATGAAAAGAATTATATTATTATTATCATTAACAATAATAATAATAATAGTAATAATAATCAAAAGAAGTCCAAAAGTGAACAATAGATTTACACTAAAAAAAACAATCGGGCCTCTTATCAAAATCTGTTTCCACAAATGTTTTGAACAGCCAGACTGTATTACTAGTTGGTACCACAGTGATCCATCTGGGTTAACTCTTTTGATAGCCAAGATCCACTTTTTCCTGAAGTCTGAGTCCATTGGAAACCTGACTCAGTCACTGAGTCAGAAATGTATAAATCTGTATAAATAGCCTAGTATGCTGTATACAGGTTTAGCAAAATAAAATGTACATTTATATTGACAGCAAAATAAATGTACATCATGCAACATGTTGATAATAGCCCTGCAGCATCATGCATGTCAACATATGTTCTAATAATGAAGCCCCTGCAGCCTTAAAAGAAAAAAAAATAAAATACTTACCTGTAAAATGATATACCTTCCTCCTTCATGGACTCATTTTTCTGATGTTGGCAGTTGAAACCCGCACAATGAACTGGTATTATGCAAAAAATGTGTTCACATGCATTCACTGCAGCAGTAACTTGACCTCACCAAGATGGCGGTGCTCTCCTCCCATGAGGAACCACGTGATGTCTCCTCTAGTGATATAACTCATTGATAACTACATCCATCAGTGAACGTGATGGTGCAATGCCACCCCTCAACACTAGGGGGAGTATACACCTCAACACATCCACAGTGTTGCCAGAAATTGGGCGATATTGTTCTAAATTAGCGGGTAGAAATGGCTGTGAGCAGGTATGCATAATTTGCTGGTTTTAAGGTCAGTTCAGGTTTTGTTCTCATGAACATCTAGTAGTGGTGTAAGTTAGGATGGGTGGCTGTTGGAGTTCTGCTAATCTTCTATGAATATGAATAGTAATTCTTTTCTGTGCTTCTGTTCATTGGTTCATTTGTAAGTCACTCTATCCAGTCAATTGTGATTGGTTCCTGATCCATAGAGGGCGGGAACAGGTGAGGAAGAAAGGAGAGACAGACAGGAAGTTGGAGACAGAGCACATGGAGACTTTTCCCTCCAGAGTGTTTGTAGAGACATTTGGATCAGAACATGAGCTGGGATTGGTGAGTGGAGGAACTGCAGGTGAATAGCTGTTTTCTGGATGGGAGTGGGAGTGGAGGCTGTGGTGTAACGTGCATCACTCTGGTCACATGGAACTTAGCGGAGTGGTGGTCTTTCTGTTCTCTCTGGATCTGACTGGATGATTGCAACAAACTCCATGTTTTCCTAGAGCAACAACAGGCCTGCAAGGCTTTTTCTGGGCTTGAAGGTGCCGGTACCGGGACTAAACTGGACTGTGTGTGTGAGAAAAGCTCTGAAACGGTTTCATGTTCTACAGTTTGGACTTCTGTGCTTGACTTTGTTAGAAACTAAAGGTGGTGATATGTGGGGAACTTTGATGGAGACATTGATTTGTCATTTGGATGGAAACCAGAGTTTTCTTTAGTTTAGATAGACTAAAAGGAGACATTTATGTTTTTGTTTAGTGATGATCATTTATGAATCACTGAGTTCAGAAGATAAAAACATGGATGGTTTATGTAAAAATACATTTAAATACTTATTTTTTGGCTAAAATGTAAATAATTTCAAAACCAATAATATAAAAACCCTCCAATTTAGTGTAAATGTATCAGATAAATGACAGCAGTTCTCCACTAGTATCAATTAAATTTTCACTTTGTGAATCAATGACGTCATATTCACCGTTTAAATAAAAGTAGTGATCATGATGTTAGAATTACTTCTAGAATCCAGGACACTAGATATTCCTGCACTAAAGCAGATTGAATTCTATTGATAATATTATAGGAGTTTATGTTCATGATGACAAACTCAGTTTTATTGTTTATGGACTTTATTTGAATGACAGCAGGTCAGTTTGTGCTGTTTGTGTAGTGATGAGAGGATCTTTAGTTGTTTACAGACTGACTTGGAAAATGAATCAACAGAATAAATGTGGAACATCTGCCAAGTTAGCATGTTCTCCCCGTGTATGCATGGGTTCTCTCCGGGATCTCCAGCTTCCTCCCACCATCCAAAAACATGCTTCATAGGTTAATTGGCAACTCTAAATTGTCCCTAGCTGTGAGTGTGAGAGTGAATGGGTGTGTGATTGAGGACATTCTACCCTGAGACAGACTGGTGACCTGTCCAGGGCGTCCCCTGCCTTCGCCCACAAGTGGCCAGGATAGGCTCCAGCAGCCCTGTGACCCCCAAAGGGAAAAACCAGAATAGAAAATGAATGAATGAATCTGCCAAGTTGAGTCACATCTCTTTCTCTTCCTCCCTGTGTCCTGACCGACCCCCCCCCCCCCAATCTTGTTTCCTGTTAAACTCCTTCCCCGAATCAGTGACACAGTCCTCCATCCTCACCGTCCTAAAAGTGAGATTTAACACTGAAAGAGTGTTTGGTGGCTTGTTGAGAATGACATGAAATGGAATCAAACAGAAATGAAGAAACTCCACGTAAAATCACATCTGGTCCTGTCAACTATTTCTAAAGTTGCCTCATTTAAGGTGATACAAAACTTTCACTGGATTATTGTTGGTAATGATGATCACTAACATCACAGCAGGTTTGAAGAAGATTGACTGGAGAAAAGTAGAGATATTGACATAATAGACCAATTCAGGCCTCATTCATAGTCAGAGGATAACATTTTACAATTTAGGGTTCAAGATGAAGAAAAATAAAATTTAATATGTCATTTTCATTCCTGATCCTGTTTTTGGGTCCAAATCCCAAAGAAATGAGCAAACAGTGAAAATGTCATCTGTCAGTCTGTCATCAGGGCGGGTCCCACCTGACTGAATGGACCAAGTTCCTGGACCTCCAGCTGCATCACTGCTCCTGAACACACTTTTCTGTCTCATTGCAGGTTGAAGAAATGCAGTTTGTCAAAGATCAGCTGTGAAGTTCTGGTCTCAGCTCTGAAGAAAAACCCATCTAATCTGACAGAACTGGACCTAAGCTGGAACCAGAACCTGCAGGATTCAGGAGTTGTTCATCTGTGTGGTTTTCTGGAGAGTCCAGACTGCAGACTGCAGACTCTGAGGTCAGTAAAGAAGCTGAACTCCCTGAAGGATGAGAAGAACGGATCAGGTGAAGAACTTTCTGATGTTTCACTGGAAGATTTTCTGTCTGCAGCCATGAAGAAAATAGTTAGAACAGATCTTTAACTATTGAATCTAGAACAGACACTTCCTCTGAATGTCACTAGAACAACAAAAACACACAAAGTGTTGTTTGGTCAGAGCATCATTCAGTCACTGAAACCAGAAATGACAAATGCAGATTCATTTACCACTAGAAATGAAAAACTGTCACTAAAAAATGACTCTTTATTTTTGGAACTTTGGATTCAGAAAAGTTTTCTGGAGACTAAAAAATGCTGAAAGCTAAAAAGTTCAACTCAGAGCCAAAGACAACCAAAGGACATTTAGAACAGAGTTCAACACTTCATGAACACAATGAAAAGCTGCAAACAACTGATGGACATGAACCAAAAAGAAGTGTCATTGAAAGTTCACTGACTGAATGGTAGACGTTTCCATTCAACTAAACACACAACTGTGTTGAATCCAGCAGTGGAGGAAATCCAAGGAGATCTACAGAAGACTTTCAGGATTCTCTTTGTAGGTGGTGGGGGCTCCTCCAATGGTTCTAGGCCTCCTGCTATGCCCCTCCCTGAGTAAAGCACTGACTGAGCTCCACTCCTCTGGTCTCTGGTGTCCACTCAGACACTGGAGGATCAGGATCAGTTGCTGTCCTCAGCCATGATGTTCATTTGAGCCTCACAGCTTTCCATGTCTGTTGGAAAGTTCTCTCTGAATGAAGCCAAGTCTGCTGGCTCATAGGGGTGTAAGAAAAAATCGATTCAGCAAAATATTGCAATACGTCATTTGGCAATACTTGTATCGATTCAAAATGCTGCCAGATCGATATTTCTTTAATTATTTCTGAGCGACCTTCAGCGTCTGACTCTTGTTGTCCACTTCACCCTCCAACCGCTACTTGGCAGCAGAGAACACGGAGCCTCTTAGAGCAGCTCTACTCTGCACAAAACAACAGGAAGACTGCAGCCAGAGGCAGCTTGTTCTGTTGTTATGAGACATGAACTATTTAGTTTTTCCTTGGAATGGATACCAAACAGAAACTCTGAGCCATGTTGCTGCCAGTAAGATAGAAAAACGTGGATTGCTGTGCTTTTTGGCGGCTCAGATAAATAAGATAGACAATGAAGCACGGCAGCAGCTAATAGGCTAATGCGCTTAGCATCTGCTAACATGCTAGCAAAGCGGGCTAAAGTTCTGCAGAACCTCAAAGCAATGGATTCTAGTTCAGGGACCTGATGGATCAGAGGGATGTGTACAATGCTCTGAAAAAGGCTGACACTGTGGTGATCAGCGTTAGTTTACTTCCATGTGTGAGAAGCGTGGCTGCAAAGGTGCAATAGTCAGAGGCAGAGAAGACTGATAGTGATATTATATAAACAAAGCACCTTTGGATAAGCTTTATTACAGACTCAAGGTCCATTTGCCACAAAGATACACAAAACATATAAAAGACTTGATGATAAAAACAGAACAGTCAAACAGGTAGAAGAAAAATGACATAAAAAGTATCAGATAAAAACAATGTCATAAAAGTATCAAAATCAATGACAGGAATATGAAAACAATGAGATAAGAGTATAAGAACAATAAAAAACAGGAATCAAAAAGACTAAAACTGCTGACTTAAAAAAATAAATGAAAAAATTAAAAGTTTAAAACAGACGATCTCCAGATAAGGGATTGGTATCTAAAAGTGCTGTTCTTTACATTGGTGAGAGTTAAAATGATTTCATTATATGCAGCATTAAGACGACAAATAAAATCATAACTAAAATGTCTTAAATAAGCTTGGAGAGTATTAACTCTAGCACCAACAAACAAACTGCTTGCGCTGCACCACCGAGGCTGTTTTAATAAAATCCTTAGGGCATCATTATAGGATACTTGTAGCTTCCTCATGCTGGATGTCCTAGAATTGTCCACAGGTGGGCAGTATATAAAGGTGTGCAGTAAGTTTTGAATAAAAGAATTTTAAGATTGTCTGACCATGAATAAAATCTGCGTGGAAGTGTTTGCCTGAGCATATAAAATACAACATTGTCACATTATCATTAAAGCAACTTTCCTTCGTTCTGTCATGCTGCCTCATCATCACACTTTATTGTTTCTGGAAAGAATCAGTGTGTGTCCCCCACCCTTTATTTTTGGAACACCATTCAGGCTCCTGAACCATTTAAAAGTACTGGAGAAGATACATTAAGCAATGTTGAAAATAAACAGCATTCTATTTCCTTAATAGAAACTTATTGGTTAAGGCTCATTCATTCTTTGTTTTTTCTTATACTGAAAAATATTTTGTTGTGGAAATCAGACAATGTTGACCGTTCCCTTTCTATATTTTAACTTACCAAAATAAAAGCACTATGAATTTGCTTTGGTAAACACAACTTATATATGAGATACAATTGCAGTGCTTAACATTGTGATCATTAAACTGAATTTGACCATTTTATTACAGTGTGTTACGGCCCCTACAGGCAAACCTGTCGCAGTCCAGGGGAAATCAAAGAGGGGCCAAAACATATAAACAATGGAACAAATAAGTTTAGGAACAGTTTATTACCAGGAAGCAGTAACCTGTATCCAGCACAGCTCCAACTCAAGACAACTGCTCCTCAGCCTCCTGCCTGGCCTCTCTGCATGCCTCTCCTGACTTAAATACCTGGCAGGTGCTGATCAAGACTATTGGCTTCACCTGCCAGGTGAGCAGAGTGTTGGAAAGCAGCAGCAGCAGCAGCAGCACATAACACAGTGGAAGACATTAAAATTTAGGTTGAGTTTTTTCAAAGTCATATTTATAAAAACAGAAAGAAAACAAGTTTCAGGATCGTATCGGGATACGTATGGTATCGCCAGACTCTTGCCAATACACACCCCTGCTGGCTCATCCTCACAGGTTTCATCACTCTGGACAGATGACACAATGCTGGCAGCACCACTGATCAGGACTCAAACTTCTGTCCTCCAGGATCCCTGATGGACCTGCAATACAAATACATATCATGAACTTCACCTTAATTTAAAAGAAGGAACAAACAGACGTAACTAAGCTAGCTACAATGCTCTAGCACTTCCTCCAGCTTCTTCAGCTTATCCAGTTCAGCAAGGGTTGCCATGGAGACGTTGGTTGGATGTAGAACCATCTCTCAGTGGTTCAGTGTCTCTCAGTATTGATCATTTCCTGTTCCACTTGGTGTCAGATCCTGTGTGAGGGACTCTTTCTTCTGATGATGATCAATCTGTTTGTGTTCCAGCTCTGCTGCATTAGCAGGTCTATGTTGAACATGGACCACTAACTTTCTGCATTTAGCTAGTGTGCTGTCAGATGTTCTGCAGAGAAGCTGCCATGGTGGATACTATGAACCATGGACGGCCATGTGCTCAAACAGGAGCTGTCTCTCTGCTGTAGTCAGTCTGCAGACTTTATGTTCAATACCTGCTGTCTGGACAAAACATGATGCTCTGCTGTTTCTACAACAGTTAAAGCATTTGACCTCAGTTCCACTCAATCCAAATAATCTCCCGTAGCCAGTAAAATATTATCTTCAGAAACCAAAACAAATCAGGACATTTCTTTTCCATGGCGTCATACAAACAAAGTCTGTGTTTTTCATACAAAGGACAATAAAACAGAAAATGAAATTCATCCTCCTCCACTTGCAGCTCACAGACCTCACAGTCTTTCCTTCTCTGGACGCCTTTACAATTCACTACTTCCACCTGTAGGGGGAGCACTCCTGCTCTGAGTGGAGGATCTTTGTCCTCTTATTCAATTGGACCTAACACACATATATATATATATATATATATATATATATATATATATATATATATATATATATATATATATACACACACACAGACACACACACAACCTAAATTAATTGATTCAATTAGTAACAAGTAATTGAGTTACAATTTTTCAACGTTTTTCTTACGTCTATCCAACTCATTAATTGTTTATACAACTCAAATTGACATATTTATCTAATAATAATAATAATTAATTTTATTTATATGACACCTCTCTAGACACCCAAGGTGGCCTTACAGATACAAAACAATTAAATACAATGAAAAGAAATACAAATTTGTTCAAAACAAAACAATAGAATCATAAATGACTTGGGGTGGGTATGCTTATCTGTAGAGGTGGGTTTTCAGATTTTTAGCAAACTGCAGGAGTGACTTCATGTTCCGCAGACCTGAGGGGATTGAGCTCCAGAGCTGAGTGGTGGGTGTAACAAGTTGGAGGGAGGCAGACCTGAGGGAGCGGGAGGGAATGGCAACATGGTTAAGGTCACACAGATATGGGGGGGCGAGGTTCTGGAGGGCTTTGAAGGTCAGAATAAGGATTTTATAATTAATCCAAAGAAGCACTGGTAGCCAGTGGAGCTTCTGTAGGACTGGTGTGATCTGCAGAGTGGAGGGGGTTTGTGTTCTGATCCGGGCAGCAGAGTTTTAGAGCAGTTGTAGTTTGTGAATAGTTTTGTAAGGGAGTCCAGATAAAAGGGAGTTGCAGTCGTCCAGACGGGAGGTGATGAGACTGTGGACTAGAATGGCCGTGGAGTGAGGACTGAGAGAGGGGAGGAGACGGAGGATGTTTGGAAGGTGGAAATAGGCCGTCCGGGTGATGCTATTGATGTGGACAGTAAAGGAGAGAGTGCTGTAAGATGACACCCAGACTTTTAACATTACTCCCACTCAATTAAGTGTTTTTCCTACTTAATTAACTTTTGTATGTCTAAGTTTGAGGCCGCAGATATTCTCATTTTTATAACATTAAAATGAAGGATTCAAATTCAAATTAAATTTATTTATAAAGCACCTTTCATGTCACACAGACAGCTCAAGGTGCTTTCCATAAAAAAGAATACAATAAAAACAAACCCCACACATGAAATAAAATCATCAAATAAGCCCCTCATAATAAAACACACAAAAACAAGCACAAGTAAAAGAGAAATGACAGAGCTTAAGAAAAGATTACCCAGAAGGCGCCGTCTGCCCTGTCCTCCTGTTGGCCGGGGTGTCAGTATCCAATAAATATTTGATAAAATAGCATATAAAATATAAGAGTAAAGATGCCACATATAAGATCTGATTAAAAGCTAAGTTAAATAGATGAGTCTTTAGTTTCTTTTTGAAAACCTCAACAGAGGATGAGGCCCTCACATCCTCAGGCTGTTCCACAGACGAGGTCCATAGTGTCTAAACGAGGCCTCGCTGTGGATTTTTGTCCTGACTCTAGGGACCATCAGCAGGCCCGTGCCTGAGGATCTTAGGGCTCTGGGAGGTTCATAATTTAAAAGCAAATCTGATATAAAAGAAGGACCAAGGCCATGGACAGTCTTAAAAACTATTAAAAGAATTTTGAAATCCATTCTGAAGCTGACAGGGAGCCAGTGCAAAGATTTTCAGATTGGTGTAATGTGCTCCCTCTTCCTGGTTCATGTTAAAAGGCGTGCAGCAGAGTTCTGGACTAGCTGCAGGCGATTGAGAGTGGTTTTCTTTACCCCAGAAAGGAGGGCATTACAGTAATCTAATCTTGATGAAATAAAAGCATGAATTAAGATTTCAGCACTGGCTCTAGAGAGAAAGGGTCTCACTCGGGCGATGTTTCTGAGATGGTAAAATGCAGTCTTGGTTACTTGATTGACGTGTTTTTCAAAGCTAAGATCTGCATCTAAAATCACACCGAGGTTCCTTACTGTATCACATATTTTCATAAAGTGGGTTGACGGATAAAATTGGACCCTATATCTCTCAGCTTCAGAACCGATAACCAAGACTTCAGTCTTGTCCTGATTGAGCTGCAAAAAGTTCTCTCCCATCCACATTTTAATGTCTAAAATACAGTTTAAAAGGCTGTCCAGGGGTCTAGTGTCATCAGGAGACATGGCTACATATAGTTAAGTGTCATCAGCGTAGCTATGAAAGTTAATGCCGTGTCTCCTGATGACATCACCAAGTGAAAGCATGTAAAGATTAAAAGTGTGGGACCCAGGATGGAGCCTTGAGGCACCCCACAAGTCAGTTTGTGCCTTTCAGATGAGAAATCATTTAAACTAACAATAAAATCTCTGTTTGTAAGGTAGGACTTAAACCAACTAAAAGCTGTCCCGGTAATTCCAACCATGTCATGAAGTCTGTTTAAAAGGATTGAGTGGTCAACTGTGTTAAAGGCTGAACTCAGATCCAGTAAGACTAAAACAGAAACTTTCTTGGTGTCCGCATTGGACATGAGATCATTTAAGACCCTGACAAGTTCCATCTCTGTTGAGTGATGAGATCTAAAACCAGACTGAAACTTTTCTAAAATGTTATTTTCATTTATAAAATCATTCAGTTGAGTAAAAACAAGCTGTTCTAAAAATTTACTTCAAAATGACAGGTTGGATACCGGCCGGTAGAATTTTAGATCGGATATATCTAAACCACTCTTCTTCAGACTGGGTCTCACTAAAGCAGTTTTTAGGGTTGCAGGGAAGACTCCAGTCTGAAGAGAGCAGTTCAAGATGTTTAGTAATTCCTCCTCGCATGATGTAAAAACTGACTTAAAAAGTGAGGTGGGGATGGGATCAAGAGAACACGTTTGTGTTTTCAATTTGGACATCACTTCTCTGAGTGCTGCAGCGTCAATCAAGACAAAACTGTTGAGCGTTTTCTCACTGATAGGAGGACAAGCAGTAGAAAGGTCAACACAGGGTCGTTGATTCCTCCCCTGTAGGATAGATCAGTGTTTTTCAACTTTTTTTGAGCCACGGCACACTTGAACCTTGACAAAAATCCCGCAGCACTCCAGAATCCCAAAAAATAGATAAATTAAAAAAAAGAACAAGCTCATAGTCTGTATTGATCTACAGCCCCTCTGTAATCTCACATGCATTTTTGTGATAATTGTTGCAGAAAAAACTGGAAGCTGCAGCTGTTTTTTTCTAAAAGATGTATTAAAAATTAAGTCAAAAGATTCAAAAACTGTTTGATGTGTGTTCGTTGTTTTAAGACATTAAGAGGAGAGACTCATTGTCCGCTAAAACAGTCACTTTAATGCATCATGGGAGATGTAGTGCCGATAATCCGGGATAATCCGGTGACCGCGGAAAGACCCGCGTCTTTGAGCTTCATGGTTTTGTTCACTTGTTCCACAGTCTGATAACAGATTCTGTGGAAAGCTACACCGCTAAAGACGAGCTTTAGCTGGTATTTTTCTTAGAACAGATACTTTTTTTGCGCTAAATCGAAACAAGGAAGTGAATACTTCAACCACTTCTGATTGGTCAGACTGATGACATGTGATTAAGCCTTCAAGAATGATTGGTGGAGACAGTTAAAGGGGCGGGACTTTTCCTTACACCGTTAAAGCTGCAGCTATAACTGTACCGCGGGGGACCGTCATTCTTATTAAAGTGTCTTTAATAGAATCATATAAACACAAAGAAAAAATATTTTTATGATATTTCATATTCTTAACTTCTCAGTGTTTTATCAGGGCCTGTTTGGATGAACAAAGAGCTGATTTCCTGGAGATGGTAAATATTTCTAGATGATCAGTTAATGAGGGCAATTTCTCACGGCACACTTGACCATCTCCCACGGCACACTAGTGTGCCGCGGCACACTGGTTGAAAAACACTGGGATAGATGATCTAATCCCATCTATCTTAGTGGTGAAGTGGACTGCAAACTCCTCACAGGTTTTACTGTCAAAGGTGGATGGTGGGCCAGAGGTTGGATTGATTATTTTGTCTATTGTGGCAAAGAGGATTTTTGGCTTTGACTGGTTTTCTGCTATGAACTTTGAAAAGTAGTCTTGCCTTGCCTTTTTAATAGAGTTATTGTAATGTATTAGAGTGTTTTTAAAAATGTGGTAATGTACTGTGAGTTTTGTTTTCCGCCAATGTCGTTCTGCCCTTCTTGTCATTCTTTTAAGTTTCTTAATATCTTCTGTTCTCCAGGGAGGTGGAACTTTCTCTTTAACAGTTTGTTGTTTAAATGGGGCGACTTTGTCCAGAATTCCGGTGAGTTTATTACTGAAATGCTGTACTGATAAGTCCAATGATGGATATGGAAGAGTTGGTTGCTGATTTTCCAAGTGTGAGGTAAAGTTTGCAGCCACTTCAGGGTGCAGACGGGGCCTTCTAATGGTTTTCTCAGGGGGTTTCTCAATAATGCAGTCGTGTACTTTAAAAAAACACAAGAATGATCAGAAATGCCCACATCCACAACAGAAGTCACTGAGGCTTTCAGGTTGTGAGTAATAATGAGATCCAGAGTGGGACCTCTGTTGTGGGCGGGCACACTCACATGTTGAATCCATAACTGTTAAAATTTTCATAAAATCATGGACATGAACTCCTGAAGGGTCATCGATGTGTAAATTAAAATAACCTAGAACCATTGTTTTTCTAAAATCTATGTATACTAAAGAAAGCAGTTCAGAAAAATCAGAAATAAAAGATGAATTATATTTAGGAGGTCTGTACAATATCAAACACAACATGACGGGATTATTAAATACAATGGCCTGTTATTCCAACGATGAATATTCATTGAACATGGTGTCTTTAAAGCCAATGCTTGCAGATAAAATTGCAGCAGTCCCACCACCCCTGCCTTGTTTCCTGTCCTTATTTGTGAAGTTAAAAAGGGGGGGTGTTGCCTCTGACAGAGAGATTGGTGCACCAGAGTTCCAAGTCTCTGTTAAAAACTAAGTGGATTTGCAATATGAAGCCTGCATTCAGTTATCATGACTCTGACTTGAACTTCAGGGGAGTATTCCAGAAAGCAGGTTATGCTAGTTATTAGGGGTGTCACGGTTCTCCAAATCCTCCATTCGATTGCATTTTGGATTCTAGGGTCATGGTTCGATTCGATTCTCGATTTTTACATTTATTCTTTTTTAAAGCACAAATTGTCATTTTTCAAACTAGACTTTAATGTAATATAATATATGACCTTTGTTTGCAATGTACCACACTACATGGTCAAGTTTAAAACTTTTATTAACAACATAATGTAACAATAACTTAGATCTTTAGTCAATTGAAAACTTAAAATAAACTGCCATCCAGTTTCTCTTGTGTAAGTGCAGTCTTCTTTACAAAAGATGACATTCAAGTTCACAACAAAACAAAAACAGTAAAACAGACGTGTTCATACTCTCTGAACAATTAAGTGTCTTAAACTATTTCCTAACAGATGAACATAAATCACACTGATAACTACTTTTCATCCCCTGAGAATGATGACTGCATTTTTTCATTCTTTCATCTTCTTCCTAAAGATGGATATGTTGTTTAGAGCTTCTCTTTGAGTTGTCAAATCATTAAGATTTTTTATAATAGAACAACATAAGAAAACTATGGAGCCCGTGTCATGACATTAAAAAATGAAAATATATCTTGTTCCCACAGATTAATAACTTGTTCCCACAGATTAATAACTCGTTCGCATGAAATAATATTCCGTTCCCACAAGATACTATTTTGTTCCCTCGAAATAATTAACTCGTTCAAACGCAATAATTAATCACGTCATAAGTCAATCACATGGATATGCTCTCAGTTCGTCCGGCCGCAAAAGCCGCTTTCAGCGGTAACCTCTGTGTCTCTGTGACCAGCTTTCGTTCAAGAAAGGAAAAAGAAAAACAAGAAAGATCAATTTATTACTTTCTCAATGAATATAAGAAAAATATCATAAGATTTATGATACCTATGCTGCTTTGCCATATGATAGCTTCTGCTAGGCTACTACTAGCTTAGCTCCCCGCTTGTGATGCCGGCATTCGGCAACTGGCTGGCTGTCTACCGACCAGCTGATATTGTAGTTTAGGGTCGAATAGGAATAATAATATTCAAGACTTGTCTTTTATTAACATGCTCTTTAGCAGTCAGTCGCTTCACATTCGAATGCTATTAGGCTACATGCTAACTAACTAGCCGATCGTTTATCCTGTTATTTACGTCATAGATTTACAGCAGATATCTTCACATTTCACAGTTCACATTACACCTGAGCCGGGGGTGTCCGTTTCCCTGTGGGGTGGGTTCGGGTTTTTGCCCCTGGGCGCTGGGCCCCGCCCACATTCCAACTGTGGCCGAGCCTGGTCGGGCCATGTTAACAACAACCCTTGTGGGCCCCTCTTTTCTCCGGGGTGCCCCCCTCCTGGGCGGGGCCGGCTGTCCCCTGCCTTGCTCCTTCCTGGACCAACCGTAGGCCGGGTGGGTGGCTGCCTGGAGCGCAGAGCGGGTCTCCCTTGGGGGGTCCTGGCTCGTACCTGGGGTTGGGGCGGGGGGATACCCAGAACTCCTGGGTGGTGATGAGGTGCTCGTCTGGAGCTGTGGGCGCTCTTCTCGGGTGGGGCCCTGCGTTGGGCCCTCCCGGCGCTGCGGGGGGGCTGCTCCCCTGGTTGGGCTGGGGCGGTGCTCTCTTCCCCCCATGCCTCCCTGCTCTCTGGCTCTGGGGGCCTCGTGGTGGTCCTGCTGGCCCTGGCCTGGGTGGCGGATGTGATCGCCCGGGGGGTGGTTGTTCTCTGCCTGCTGCCGGGTGGCGTTGGGGGGTTCCGGCTGCTGCTGCTGCTGCGGCGGGGGTCTTGGTGTGGGGATGGCTGGTCACCCTCCCTCCTTCTTTTCACATTCCACCATTCATTTAGAAGAACATAAACACTCACCTGAGTACAGGTGTTAGCTCACCTTTACACTAATAATCTGCATGATTGAATGAATGAAATATTCCACACTAGTTGGTTTAAAGGCATAAGTATGCGTGTGTGAACAATATCTGTATTGTGTGCATGTTTTGTGTACATGTTGACATGTGGACATCTTTGCAGTTAACAGGTGTGTTTATAACATCTGAATGTGTGTGTGGACAGGCCCCGCCCTTTGAGATTTGTATTACACTTGAACCTTACCGTAATGATAAACATCCAGTAAAGTTGTTGCTTTAGGCTGCTTCATGGTTCTACCCCCCCCCCCCCTCCTATTATCACCCTCCTATCCCCCCTCCTCTCTAACATCCCTCTCTCTTCTTCCCTCCTTTCCTTTTCCGTCCGGTCCAGCACCAAAGATTATCTAATATGATGGAATTTAATAAAGTTTGTCCTCAACTACAAAAGGGGTTTATTCAGACATTCTTCTGGTTTGTCTGTAGATTAATAACCCCTGTTGTTAAAGAAAAATATGTCCAACACAAGAGGCCTTCAGCTCTCATCTGTTTGCCCAGCTGTTGGACAGGACAAGTTAAAAAAAAAAAAAAAGTCTCTGTGAAGACTGCCGAGACGAGATGTGTGTGGAAGAGTGAGACCTGAAGCGACATTTGGCTCCTCCTTTACTCAGACATGAGCAGCAGCACCCTGACTACATCGATCAGAGATGCTTCAGTGAACGTGACGACGCAATGCACACCCCTCAACACTAGGGGGAGTCTGCACCTCTACACATCCACAGTGTTACAATAAATTGGGCAGTTTTGGTTCTAAATTTGTGGATAAAAGTGGCTTTGGGTGAGTCTGCATAATTCAGGTGATTTTGTGGCCGGTTGGATGGTTTTCATCTTCTCATGAACATCTAGTAGTGGTCTAAGTTAGGCTGGGTGATTGTTGGAGTTCCACTAAGCTTCTATGAACTTTGAATTAAACTAAATAACAATAACTATTATTTTAAAAGGCTGCTAGAAGTTGAAGCTGGGGTAACTATGGTGCACTGGGGCTCTGTCCTCTTTTCTGTCCTTTTCCAATATTTTTCTTTTCTCATCTACCTCTACACTTCCTCTCTTCTCTGTCTGTGATCATCATTTATCATTTAGTTCTCCATGCCTCTGTTTGGTGCAGTACGATTCATGTATTGTCCCTCTATCCCTCTCCCCTCCTGGGGAGTGGGAGTGCTTCCAGATTCCAGTTGGCCCATCCGCGCTCCTGTTCCTGGCCGTGTACCTCGTCTCTGCTCCTGTTCCTGACTGTGTACCTCCTCTCTGCTCCTGCTCCTACACCTGGCTGTGGTTCTTGTCTCCGGCTCGACTCGCGCCCCGGATTGTCCCCCCAACCCCGGCTGGATGAAGCTCGTCTGCTGGACTTTAAATATGTAGATGTAGAGTTAGATAAGTTAATTCTTCTCTAAGAGTTCTGGTAAATCGCCTGTCCGTCCTGGGGGAGGATCCCTCCTTCATGTGGGCACCCCTGAGGTTTCTTCATTTTTTTCCGGAATCCGGTTTTTTAGGAGTTTTTCCTTACCGCGAAGGGGGGTCTAAGGGCAGGGATGCCAGTATAGTTTAGTCAGTTTGTTAGTTTATTTTAGTATTTTCCTATTGACTCTTTGTATTCATGATCCTTTTGAGTCATGTTTTACTTCAAAGCCCATCGAGACGACTGTTGTTGTGATTTTGGGCTATACAAATTGAATTGAATTGAATTGAATGAACTGGAGTTCCATGAACGCACCATGCCGCGTGTGGGAGGAGCTAGCAGTTAAAGTTTTAGCCTGATGGCCACATGGAGGCGTGTCTGTGTTTATCTCAGTAACAATTCATGGATGGACAATGCACACGGAGTGTTAAAAGATCAGGTTCATTTATTTTGAATAGTTCCACATGATAACAATGTGTCCATGTTTGAGTTCATGACATCATCAGAGAGTCTCTGCTTCAGCTCCTGCAGTCAAACTAAGTTGATGACGGCCGTCTCAGCAGTTTTTCCATCTTTATTAGAGCGCGCAGTGCAAGTGTGTGTGTGTGAGTGTGTGCGCATGTTAAGGGTCTGTTGCTCAGTTCACCGGAAAAGTAATAATAAAAAAATGTTTCCTCCAAAAGAACAGACTGGTTCTTTTTTTAACCCGCTCTGGAAGCGTCTGAACATGAAGTGACCCCCAAATCAAACCTGGATCTCAGCTGCGTTTTCCGACCGCGGTCAGAAACGGCATCGCAGGAAAGGTTCAACATTTTCCCCAAGAGGGAAAAATAAAACCAGAGGACCTGATTATAATCATTGTCTCAATGAAAATAGAAAAATATCACAAGGTTCAGGAGGCTGAGCAGGCTGGTTCCTCCACTTTCTACAGCCAGTCTGTCTGTCTGGCCACCAGCTCGCCTCCCACGAGCCGTACAAGTTAAGGCAGGATGTGATGTCAGACTGGATCTGTGAGCACAGACAGCAGAGCAGAGAAGAACTCTGAGAGAATGGCTGAGAGTCAGGAGTGTTTCAACGGGAACTTCAAGAAGTGGACGCCAGAAGCTCCTCTGTGGTCCACAGGAACCCTCAAACTACAGAAACAGAGTCATCCATGTTTGAACCTTTGACTCCATTTGATCCTCTAATGTCAGCAGAAATAAGTCATCTCTCTGACTGGAACACCACAGAGCAGGTATCTAGGAACACAAGTCCATCTCCAGGAATCAGCCAATGAGTGTTTAGATCCCGCCCACTTCCACTGATTGACAGACAGACTCATTCTGCTGAAAAAGCTCTTCATGAAATAAATAAGTCATTATGACAAACAGCAACATGAAATAAAAACAAAGATACTTTGGAAAATATTGATTTAGAAATCTGAGCTTCTGAAAAAAAGACAGAATTATAATAATATTCAACATGATTAAAAGGAATATTTAAAAATGCAGTTTTAAAATAATGAACAGGTTTTTAAAGCAAAATGAAATACATTTGATAATATAATGACTAATTTAAAATCAGTGTGCAGGTTTTTCACAATTTTATAATCTTTTTATATATTAATGAGAGATTTATTGGTTGAATATGTGATTGCACAAGGTCATATTTATTAATTAAATTATTTATGAACAGTTTGGGACTCCATATATTAGTGGTTGAGTTTGTATTGGTTAATAAATACTACAAGAAAAAAAGGAGGTGGGTGATCTCATTTAGTTTATTCTTTTCTCTGATTCTATTTATTGGTTCATTTGTAAATCCCTCTATCTAGTCAATTGTGATTGGTTCCTGATCCATAGAGGCGGGAACAGGTGAGGAAGAAAGGAGAGACAGACAGGAAGTTGGAGACAGAGCACATGGAGACTTTTCCCTCCAGAGTGTTTGTAGAGACGTTTGGATCAGAACATGAGCTGGGATTGGTGAGTGGAGGAACTGCAGGTGAATAGCTGTTTTCTGGATGGGAGTGGGAGTGGAGGCTGTGGTGTAACGTACATCACGTTGGTCACATGGAAGTTAGCGGAGTGGTGGTCTTTCTGTTCTCTCTGGATCTGACTGGATGATTGCATCAAACTCCATGTTTTCCTAGAGCAACAACAGGCCTGCAATGCTTTTTCTGGGCTTGAAGGTGCCGGTACCGGGACTAAACTGGACTGTGTGTGTGAGAAAAGCTCTGAAACGGTTTCATGTTCTACAGTTTGGACTTCTGTGCTTTACTTTGTTAGAAACTAAAGGTGGTGATATGTGGGGAACTTTGATGGAGACATTGATTTGTCATTTGGATGGAAACCAGAGTTTTCTTTAGTTTAGATAGAGACTAAAAGGAGACATTTATGTTTTAGGATCACTGCTGACATTTATCTGATACATTTACACTGAATTGGAGGGTTTTTTATATTATTGGTTGGGAAAATATTCACACTTTAGCCAAAAAATAAGTATTTAAATGTTTTTTTCATAATAATAATAATTCACTTTATTTCAGACTCATGCGGTCCATAAAAGAAGATAAACCATCCATGTTTTTATCTTCTGAACTCAGTGATTCATAAATGATCATCACGAAACACTCATATTAATTAGATTTTCACTTTGTGAAATCAATGACGTCATATTCACCGTTTAAATATAAGTAGTGATCATGATGTTAGAATTACTTCTAGAATCCAGGACACTAGATATTCCTGCACTAAAGCAGATTGAATTCTATTCATCATGTTATAGGAGTTTATGTTCATAATGACAGACTCAGTTTTATTGTTTATGGGCTTTATTTGATTGACAGCAGGTCAGTTTGTGCTGTTTGTGTAGTGATGAGAGGATCTTTAGTTGTTTGCAGACTGACTTGGAATATGAATATGAATCAGTAACAGAATAAATGTGGAACATCTGCCAAGTGGATCACATCTCTGTCTCCTCCTCCCTGTTTCCTGATCGACCCCCCCCCCCCCCCCATCCTGTTTGATGTTAAACTCCTCCCTGAATCAGTGACACAGTCCTCCATAAAAAGGAGTTAGGAATCTGGACACAGCCTGTGTTTCTTTATTTATTTTATGAAATGTGACATTTTCTAAATGGAAGCTTTAAATCTATGTGATTGTAAATCTGTAGTCCTGAATAATTACTGAGGATCAATGACATTTCAATTCCTCGTCTGTTTTCACTTCATTTCTAGTCTTTTCTAATCTATGTCATTTTCATTCCTGATCATGTTTTTGGGTCCAAATCCCAAAGAAATGAGCAAACAGTGAAAATGTCATCTGTCAGTCTGTCATCAGGGCGGGTCCCACCTGACTGAATGGACCAAGTTCCTGGACCTCCAGCTGCATCACTGCTCCTGAACACACTTTTCTGTCTCATTGCAGGTTGGTGGACTGCAGTTTGTCAAAGATCAGCTGTGAAGTTCTGGTCTCAGCTCTGAAGAAAAACCCGTCTAATCTGACAGAACTGGACCTGAGCCTGAACCAGAACCTGCAGGATTCAGGAGTTGTTCATCTGTGTGGTTTTCTTGAGAGTCCAGACTGCAGACTGCAGACTCTGAGGTCAGTAAAGAAGCTGAACTCCCTGAAGGATGAGAAGAACGGATCAGGTGAAGAACTTTCTGATGTTTCACTGGAAGATTTTCTGTCTGCAGCCGTGAAGAAAATAGTTAGAACAGATCTTTAACTATTGAATTTAGAACAGACACTTCCTCTGAATGTCACTAGAACAACAAAAACACACAAAGTGTTCTTTGGTCAGAGCATCATTCAGTCACTGAAACCAGAAATGACAAACTTTGGATTCAGAAAAGTTTTCTGGAGACTAAAAAATGCTGAAAGCTAAAAAGTTCAACTCAGAGCCAAAGACAACCAAAGGACATTTAGAACAGAGTTCAACACTTCATGAACACAATGAAAAGCTGCAAACAACTGATGGACATGAACCAAAAAGAAGTGTCATTGAAAGTTCACTGACTGAATGGTAGACGTTTCCATTCAACTAAACACACAACTGTGTTGAATCCAGCAGTGGAGGAAATCCAAGGAGATCTACAGAAGACTTTCAGGATTCTCTTTGTAGGTGGTGGGGGCTCCTCCAATGGTTCTAGGCCTCCTGTTATGCCCCTCCCTGAGTAAAGCACTGGCTGAGCTCCACTCCTCTGGTCTCTGGTGTCCACTCAGACACTGGAGGATCAGGATCAGTTGCTGTCCTCAGCCATGATGTTCATCTGAGTCTCACAGCTTGCAATGTCTGTTGGAAAGTTCTCTCTGAATGTAGCCAAGTCTGCTGGCTCATCCTCACAGGTTTCATCACTCTGGACAGATGACACAATGCTGGCAGCACCACTGATCAGGACTCAAACTTGTGTCCTCCAGGATCCCTGATGGACCTGCAATACAAATACATATCATGAATTTCACCTTTAGAAAAAGGGAAACACTGACAGATAACTAAGCTAGCTACAGTGCTCCAGCACTTCCTCTACAGCTTATCCAGTTCAGCAAGGGTTGCCATGGAGACCCTTCACAAACAAATGATGACATTCAGAAACAGACCTGCAATGGCAGATAGACACACAAAGGACATCAGCTGATCATCTGTGAGGCTCTGACTGGAGACAGAAGTGAGACGTTCAATGTCTCCAACGGTCAATCCAACCACCTGTTAGTGACCAGTTCAATGCTGCTAAAGGGACACAAATGGAAGATTTGACCAGTTTCTGCAGCAGCCAAGATTACAATGAGGAAGAATTATTGAACCATTTATGGTCATTTTCACTCATGACATAGTTCTGATGTCACCAGCTATCATCTGAGGATTTCCCACAATCCTTTGCTTTGACACTGCAGTGAAAGTACATTGTTCCACCAAGAGGTGGCGCCAATTTTCCATTTGACAGAATTGAACAATAATCTTTACAATCAATCAATCAATCAATCAATCAATGTATTATTGATATAGCTCTTATAAAAGCAGAGGTAACCAAAGTGGTTAACATAAAATCAGAAACAACATTATACAATAAAAGTATTAAAATGAATCAAATGAACAGCATGAACAAGCTGGCCCACTAAATCTGCTCTCTGGAGGTAAAGGCCTGACTACAAGATGAGTTTTTAAATGTGTCTTAAATCACTGACGGTTCTGGCAGACCTCACAGAGGAGGGGAGAACGTTCCAGAGTTTAGGACCTGCAACTAAAGAGGCTCTGTCTGTCCGAGTCACAAGCCGAGTCCTGGAGCCATTCAAAGAATTGGATCTTCAGATCCCAGGACTGGACGTGGACGATCCACATGGAACAGCTCAGAGACATCCAGAGGTGCAGACCATTCAAACCCTTAAAAACCAGAAGTTCAATCTTCAAGTTATCTATCAAGTTAGACACAGGCAGCCAGTGCAGAGAGTGAGAGTGGAGTGAAATACTCACAAAGTCTGGTACCTGTTGACAGGTGGGCCGCTGAGTTCTGGAATGAACCTCTCTGAGCAGAGCAGCAGGATTTATTAATACGTGTTTAAGAGGAGGGGGGGTGGGTGTGCGCGCTTTGTTACGTGTGCGTTTTGTTGTGTTGTTATGTGTGAGAATTCGGACTTTGAGCCGACCCGCCGCTCTGGGTCAGCGGCTGCAGGACTCAGGAGAACCGAGCAGAGCTCGGCCCGTCAGCACACACATTTGGGTCGGTGTGTGAGCTTCAAAGCAGAAATGTGGCTCAGTCCTTAGAAACTGTCCAAACAATCAGGTGGATTTGTGTTTCCAGTTGTGTCCCCACAAAATAAAGGCTGACGTTATTCCCAAACATTTACGTGCAGCCAAGCTAATGTTGTTAGCCCGTGATTATAGCCTCTTCTAACCCTGGCTTCAAGCTCCCCCTGCACAAAAAAGCACCGACCACACGGATTAAATATAAAACGATAAGCGAATATACGCTCCATAATATTCATAACATCAATAAAAGCAAGTTTGGAAGATCGTCTCGTATATTACCGAGCTGCTGCATAAATGTATGACAGCAAAGGTTTGTTTACAACGGGACACTTCCTTCCGGGAGTTTTTACACTACTGCGCATGCCCAAATGATTTATTCAGACCGAAAGTGTGACCCATGTGATGTGAACGTTTGTTCTAATCGAAAAAAGGTTTTCTGTGCCCATGTGGCCCCCTACAGCCCCCCCCCCCATGAAACATTTCTGGAGGCTCCACTGGTTAAGGGTAATGTTAAGGTTAAATACAGGATATGTAATTCTGCTGAGGCTAAGGGTAAAGTCATGGAAGACTAGGTCAATGTTAAGTTAAGGGTAAAATTAAGGGGTAAGGTTTAGGAAATTGATTTTTATTTTTAGTGAACATTCTCAAAACTTCACAGGGATGATTTAATTTAGAAATGATTTTATTCTGAGTCAACACATTATATAAATAATCATGTTGTTAATCTTCCAGTTATTTGATTAGAAACATTGGTTCCACACTGTCACCTGTTGAGCAGGGAAGGTAATTAGTGCGACACCCCCTGCCTTCTCCATGCAGCCCCTCCCTGTTCAGGTGGAGTGAGCAGTCTGAGCTGGGGAGTTGTGTTTCTGCAGTCTCCAGTATTCTCAGTTAGCTGCTGAAAAACGGCTGTTAGCTTCTTCAACATGTCTCTAAATGGATGAAACTGCTGTGGAATCATTTCCTCTGAACTGGCTTTCATGTGTTTTGGTTTGGATCCTCTTCTTTCCTGTCGTCACATAGGGAGCTGCAGTTGTGCCGTCCACTGATGTGTGTTCTGTTGTGCTGCTTTAAGGCATTAAGGACGCAGTGACCACAATGGAGGGGAGTCCTCCGCTTATCGGCCACCAAACTGAATCCGTTACTAAAGGCTCATGTTGAGGGAAAACAGGAGTAGGTAAATATGCTGAGGGTGAAGTTAAGGGATTATTTGAAGGTAGTTTAGGTCAATGTTAAATGAGGGGAAGAATGAGGGGAAAGAGTGGGAGAAACATCAGCTTTATTTGGTCTGGACTGTTCATTCTAAAGTTCCTCCGTTAGCCGCTCCTCTACGTGGAAACACGGTTCTTCTGGGAGACGCGGTTCTCCTGCGGTCAGACTGCGGTTGGAAGTCTCCTCCAGAGCACACGCCGTAACAAGGCCCCTCCCCCGCCCGCAAACAAAGAAGCTAGAAATGCGGCTGCTCTGATCAGAGACACGGTTTGTGGCGTGGAGCAGCAGCCGGTCGGTCCTGTTGGGGGTCCAAACACCGTCAACCAGAGCAGTAGAGACACCAGATCTGAACCAAGTGTTTACATGCACCACGATGGGATCAACAATGGACAGAACCACCTGTCTCCATCAGAAAGACATTCTGATCAGAATGAGTCTGATGGGGGCAGACTATTCTGAACGGCGTGTCTGCTTGACAGCTTTTTCTTCAGATTACTTCTGTCCGTGTAAATGCAGCTACTGACAGTACAGATCTACAAAGTGGATCATGTCTGGTATTATATTTAAGAAATACTGTTTTTTAGAAATGTCCTATAAATTCATGTTGCTGTATTTATCCAACATATCTTAAAGTCTGCTCCGTGAAAATATTGTCTGACATTAAACCAGTTTGTGGACACATACCAACGACACAGGAGCAGCTCATTAGCATATCATCATTAGTATAGCATCATTAGCATAATTAGCATAGCATCATTAGCATAGCATTATTAGCATAGCATGTGCGCATGCTTATTAGCACCTGCTAGCGTGCTCGTGATGAGTTAAAGTACCCTCAGACAGATAAATACTCGGGTGCAAATGTATATGAAAACGGCAGTTTACCATGGATTTGGTGGAATTAAACTAATAACTTAACACTTGTTACATTAGCATCATTAGAATCATAAGCATAGCACCATTAGCATTATTAGCATCAATAACCTCATTAGCATCATTAGCATAGCATCATTAGCATCATTAGCATAGCATCATTAGCATCATTAGCATAGCATCATTAGCATCCCTTGCATTGTGTTATTAGCATACGAGTGTAGCAGATTATTTAACAGGATTCAAATAACCGTTATTCAGATTAAATTCAGTTCTCATTATTATGTTATATAATATAAACACAGATAAAAAGGGGGGGGGGTGATGTCATTTGCTTTATTCTGTTCTGTGATTCCATTTATTGGTTATTTGTAAGTCCCTCTAGCTAGCCAAATGTGATTGGTTCCTGATCTGTGAGTGGGCGGGAGCCAAAGCAAATGTGGTGAATCCTATGTAAGAATGAGTTCTACTACTGAGAGTTGTTTTCTATGCTGATTGGATGTTTGTAGTTGAATCTGGTGCAGTTAGAGCTATATTTGTAGAAACTGTGTGCACACTGAAACAACAGGAACAGGAATATGTTATCCTGCTTATTACTGGATGTTACTGGAAAGAAACATAGGGTTCATGTTGGGGGGGCTCTTAGTAGAAGAAACCTGTCACTCAGTTTATGCCCACACCATGGCCCCAATGGACTGCCATACACTGAAATCACACATCCCAGTGCACTGACATTGCTCTGGACTGTGGGCGGGTTGGTTTTTGGGGTTCTTTTGTCCCCTGTGGGGCAACTAAACGTTGCTGGACTCGATGTGGGTTCTGCATTGTGTGATGTGAAATCTAGACCTTTTGAAGTGCTTCTACATATACGTATGTGTTACATCCACCCCAAGGGAGGGGAACATAAAGAAATAATATGAAGGCGGTACGGGCTAAAGGCTGTCAGTGCAGCTGTTCATGTGAATGACAGACTGCAAAGGTCAGAAGAAGGTCACAAACTCAAATGCTATAAATAACACAACCAAAGTGGAACTGGAGCTAGATGGAGATCACAAAAACACTAAACACAACAACATAACATAAATGGAAGCTTTACATCTATTGGATTGTAAATCTGTAGTCCTGAATAATTCCTGATGATCAATGACATTTCAATTCCTCGTCTGTTTTCACTTCATTTCTAGTCATTTCTCATCTATGGCAGAACTTCTTCTTCTTTTCTTCCTGCAGCTGATTGTTCTCCTCAAAGATCTGCAGAAGAACTTCTTCTTTTCTTCCTGCAGCTGCTTGTTTCAAAACTGTCTGCTGACATTTGTTCTCCACAAAGTTCTGCTTGCAGCCATCAGCTCTTCTTGGTGTCTTTGCTCCAACAGACTCCTTTAGAGCGCATGCAGAAGAAGCAGCCGTGCACGCTCACATGCACTCTGAGTCCTGCTGCTGGGTTTCAGCAGATGCAGCTGAGAGTCCAGCGGCTGATGTTTGGGAGCAGACAGTTCTTCTTCTCTGCTTCTGATCTGCTGCTGTTGCTTCACATCTTTGGACTTTTTCTAAACTTTCTGATCTTCTTCAGCTCTGAACTCTTTAGAAGAAGTGAAGGATGAAAAACAGGAATTTTGTCTTTAAACTCAACTCTTTCTTCTGGATTCAGGTTGAGTCTCTGCAGTTTGTCAAAGTCCAGCTGTGCTGCTCTGGTCTCAGCTCTGAAGTCCAACCCGTCCCACCTGACAGAACTGGACCTGAGGCTCAACGACCGTCAGTATTCAGATGTTCAGCAGCTCCAGGATCTGGTGGAGAGTCCAAACTCCAAACTGCAGACTCTGAGGTCAGTAGAGGGTTGGAGTCAGTCTAGCTGCTTCCAGATGTTTGGTCCTAAAGTGAGTCTGAGAGCAAAGATGCAGAGTTTCCTGTGAAGCTGCAGCTTCTCAGTGAAGCTTTGAGGAGAATGATGACAGGCTTCAGGACAACAGTCAGCCAATCAGAGCAGCAGAAGCTCCAACAGGTGAAGATGACAGGAAGCTGCTGCTCTGAACAGGACTGAAGCTCCTGCTGCTCTTTCTGCTGCTGTGCTGCATCACTGACTGACAGACCAGGATCAGGAGACACTCCTTCATCTCTGGCTCTACACTTTCTGCAGCTTCTGAGTCTGATGTTCCTCCTGGAGGAGCAGAGAGGAGCAGCAGCAGCAGCTGGTCTGCAGAGATGTTGTGACTGGACGGTGTTCCTGGGAGGTGGAGAGCAGAGTGATGGAGGAATCAGAGGAAGTGGAGATGAGTGTCAGAGCTGCAGCCGGAACTGATCTGAGATCAGCTCCACTGTCTCTCAGTTATGGTGCTGCATTTCCCCCGGTGGACTGATGGAGAACTGCACTTCCTCTACTCATTCTAACTTGGAGTATTGGGAAATCTTCAGCTTCTCTTCTCTCTTGTGTTGCCATAGTAACTGATGTCATTCTTCCTGTCAGCTGACGTCTGTGTTTCTCTGTTCATGAAGCTGTTTGTGTACATTATTGTGACATTGTCTCCTGTTTGATCTATCAGTTTGATGATTCTTTTTTGTTCAGTTTCTAAAAGTCTTTCCTCTGAAAGAGTTCATGCAGGATTCAGCCTCTATGCTCACATTTTTCTGTAATTTCTATCATTTCTGCCTTGAAATGAAGATTGAAATATCTAATGCCGAGTCAGTAGTCTAAATAACTTCTTTGCTACACTAAACAATCAGTTAATGAACTTACTTTATTTTAAATAATGAGTACAGAGCAGGAAAAAAAAAACACTGGAAACGTCCACGATCCATGTGGATCCCAGGATTTACTCTACTATGGAAACTTTTTAACAAACCCAACTTTAAGATTCTTTTTTTATCAACCAGTTTTTTTTTAAATCAAAAATATATTTCCATAATGTGATATTTTGTTGCCTTTTATGATTTGCTTTGGCACAAACAACACCAGCTGCATTGAAGCAGGAGGGAGAAGGGAGACACCTGCTGGCTGTTTGCAGAACTGCATCTTCAAACTGAAAGCTGTCTGTAAAATTCCTGCAGCCTGTTTGGATCTAATAAATGCTCTTTTGAATCAACTCTGTGTTTTCTATTGATGTCTGTCTTCATTCTATCTTTGACTCTCAAACAGACTTGAATCTTTAACCTTCCCCCTCATCCTGTTCCAGCTGTTCTCATCTTCATGGGTTTGGTTCCTTCTCAGTAGAAATGGGTTGGAAAAGAGCTTTGGAATCAGCAACAGAAGCAAACCTTCACGTGTTGCAGCAACAGTTTCCGTTTCAGTTTTGAAGTTTCCACTTCATGAATCAGTCACGCTTTGGAATGAACTTTATTGAACAACATGTCATGGTCTGGAAGAAGCCCCAGTTCCAGCTGACAGAAGTCTGGTTCTGATCCATCAGATCTCACTAGCAACAGAACCAAACCTTCACGTGTTGCAGCAACAGTTTCCATGTTTGGGAGGATCTTCTGAAGAACAGCTCAGTTCCAGATCACATCATGATGTTTGATGTTTTCTTCATTCCAGGAAATCATCTGTGTCTCCTTTGATCTGTGCTGAGTCAGCACTTTGACTTCTTTTCAGCTTTAGATCCATCATTTAAAATCAAGGATTCATTGATAAATATGATTTATTGACAGAAAATAAAGAGTGGGGGGGCGCTGTGGAGCGTTTAACATGTGAGACGCGTTCGCTGCAGCTCCTCAAGAATGTGACTTTATTAATATGTTACACCTTTTTTTTAATCATTTGCACGGCGTCATAATTTAAAGGTGACTTCTGAAGCCAAGTCTCGTTCTTTCCGCTCCGAAAATCCGGCTGAATCATGGCATCTCGAGGGAAATCCGAGATGGGGAAATCAGGCCGCAACAAACCTCCAGCCTCACCTGAGCTGCCCACCGACCCCGCCTCGGATGCTAGCGATCGTATGCTAGCCCGCATGGAGGTAATGATGGAAAATATGCGGGCGGGAATAGTCAAAGAGTTTGAGCAGATTGTATCTGGTGCAGTTAAAAAAGAAAGTACAGCTGCATTGAGACCGTTGGAAGCCAAAATCACGGCGCAAAACGAGACTATTAAGAGCCTTGAACAAACTGCTAATGACCATGACAGCCAGCTAACTAGCCTACAGGCTACAGTAGCATCGCTAACAGACAGAGTCGGCAGTCTGTCACAGAAATGTGAAGATTTGGAAGGACGCTCCAGGCGGAATAACATACGGGTGGTCGGTGCCTGAAGGATCTGAAGGTTCACGTGCTACTGACTTTGTCGCCACACTGCTTCAAGATTTGCTAAGTTTGGACAGTAAACCAGTTCTGGATTTGGCTCATCGCACTCTCTGCGCCAGACCCCGGGATGGAGATCCTCCGCGCCCATTCATCGCACGGGTCAACCTTTTTCAGCAACGCAACGAAATCCTGCGAAAGGCCGGGACGTCTGCCCCTCTTCTTTACCAAGGAAAAAAGGTGATGATTTTCCCGGATTTCACGGCCACAGTGTCTAAGAAGAGGGCAGCGTTTGCTAAAGTGAAGAAGGAGCTGCACTCGTGTCCAGGTGTAAAGTTTGGACTTTTCTATCCTGCTGTGCTGCGCATCACTCTCTCCAGTGGACAACATCACAGATTTGAGGACCCAGGGCTTGCCATGGAATTTGTGGAGAAACATCTGAAAAAAGTGGTGGCTCCAGATTCGGTTTGATTCTCATTTCACTACGAGACTTCAAAGTTATTCTGATTACATTTATGTAATTCTGTTTGCCTAAACGCTTACAGTGTTTGTTGGTACCCTTGTTTGCAACAAAAGATGTTTTTTTTGTTTTTTTTTTTTTTTTTTTTTTACTTTTTATTTCACTAATACAAATTTGTTTTTTACCACCTTTTCCCTTATTGTTTTTATTTTTGAAGATTATATTTAACAGTTAGTTTTTTGCTACGCTAGAGCTTACTTTTTTATATATAACTATGCTTACATAAGAAATGGGGGGGGGGGGGTGAGAAAGGAAAAGGTTATTGCTGATGAGTGAATGATCCTTTGCACTAGTTAAGTGCTGACTTTTTTGTATATTCTGTAGATATAAAAAAGGTGTGTTTTTATTCTTCAATAGTCACATTCCAAGTGGAGGGTTTGGTTTTAACACCTCTACTACAGTCTAGTTCAGAAGTTGGAATATGTGGGGAGGGAGTGGGGGGGTTCTCGCGCATTCCATTTGGGGGAATGCTTCAGCGACTTTTTGGGGGTTTTGTTTTTTACTAGCAGGTTTCATTTTGTTTTTGTTTGTTTTTTTTCACTTCATGGCTGTATCTTCACTTCTCTCCGACTGCACCCCTCTTTCTATCTTTCTTTTTACTTGTTTACAAGATGTCCAGACATGTTTGCCTTGCCAACCCTGGGTGTTAAACTAAATTGTCTATTGCTATGGTGTCAACAATAGGAAAGGACCTCCGGTTCATCAGCTTTAATTGCAAAGGGCTTAATAATCCTGTGAAGCGCAGTAAAGTACTTCATCATCTACAACAACTGGGGTCTCAAGTTGCATTTCTACAAGAGACCCATCTAAGGACCCTTGATCATTTGAAGCTGAAAAAAAGCTGGGTGGGCCAAGTCTACCACTCATCCTTTTCGGGTAAGGCTGGAGGAACCGCCATTCTTGTACACAAATCTGTTCCCTTTGTCTCTGAACAGGTCATCTCAGATACAAATGGCAGGCTGGGTAGCTCGGTTGGTAAGGTGGAAAGCTACCATGCAGGAAAACCAGGGTTCGATTCCCGGAGGGGAATGAGCAATGGTACTGAGGGCAATCACCATATCAATGGCGAGCAATTAACATCACCCAGTGAGGGTCCTTAGGCAAGACCTTAACGCTACCGCCTCCCGAGCGCGGTTTCGGCTGCAGCTCACCGCTCCCCAAGGGGATGGGTCAAATGCGGAGAAAGAATTTCCCCTCGTGGGATAAAATACAGTGTACAAAAAAAAAAAGGTATATCATTGTCACTGGTATACTTCATGGTTTAAAAGTTTCTCTGGTGAATGTTTACGCACCCAACAGCGACGACGATGGTTTTTTTAAACGTCTATTCTCTATTTTGCCAGATCTATCTTCCCACCATCTAATTCTAGGGGGTGACCTCAACTGCTGGCTTGATCCTGAGTTAGATCGATCCTCTGCAAAACCAGCTGCACTTTCACGGTCTGCCAAAACAATTACAGCTTTCATGCAGGAATTTGCGGCTACTGATTGCTGGCGTTTTTTTAATCCTTCCAAACGTGAGTATTCCTTTTTTTCGCCAGTGCATCGTACGTATACCCGTATTGATCTATTTTTAGTTGACAATAGATTGCTTCTGTCAATATCTGGGTGTTGGTATGATGCTATTGTTTTGTCTGACCATGCCCCCCTTTTAATGGACATAAAATTTAGCACCCTAAATTCAGAACGTCCACCATGGCGGCTTAATGTTCGTCTATTGGCCAATGAAAATTTTGTCAGTTTTGTCTCTGGGCAGATTGATTTTTTTTTTAAGTACCAACCAAACTCCGGGGGTCTCTGCCTCTCTCCTCTGGGAATCCTGCTTCAGTCCAGTACCCAATTTTTTGAACATGGAGATAAAGCAAGCAAACTTTTGGCACACCAAATTAGACAGGTCTCAGCCTCGCGGCAAATTTCCAAAATTAAGACCCCTTGGGGTGTTACTACAGAGCCCTCCCAGATTAACCAAACCTTTAAAGAATTTTATGAAACATTATACACATCTGAAGCTACACCAACAGATGGGGACCTTGACTATTTTTTTCCAACATTGAAAATTACTACCGTCGATCAGGAAGATGCCAATACTTTGGGCAGGACCATTTCATTGTCAGAAATTAGTACTGCAATTCTGTCTCTCCAAGCAGGTAAATGTCCAGGCCCTGATGGCTATCCTTCAGAGTTTTATAAGAAGTTCATAGATAAGTTAGCTCCGTTGTTATTAGACATGTATAATGAGGCATACTCTGAGGGGATGCTACCTCAGACACTTAACCAAGCCATTATTTCTCTGATTTTGAAGAAGGAAAAAGACCCCCTCTCTTGCTCCTCCTACCGACCCATAAGCCTGCTAAATGTGGATTTCAAAATCTTATCAAAAATTCTTTCCATCCGACTGGAAACAATCTTACCTAAAATCATCAACCCTGATCAGACTGGATTTATCTGCAATAGACATTCTTTTTCCAACCTGAGGAGACTCTTTAATATAACATACAATACCTCAAACATCAATACACAGGAAGCTATAATATCGTTAGACGCTGAAAAGGCTTTTGATAGAGTAGAGTGGGCTTATCTATTTCATTCAGTTAGGAGATTTGGTTTGGGCGATAACTTCTTATGCTGGATCAAACTTTTATATGCTAATCCATTGGCTGCTGTTAGAACCAATAGCACTCAGTCCACTTACTTTTCACTTCACCGTTCAACCAGACAGGGCTGTCCTCTAAGTCCACTTTTGTTTGCTCTAGCGATAGAACCCTTGGCTATTGCTATTCGCAATAACTTGAACATTAGAGGAGTGCATCGATATGGGGTGGAGGCAAAGGTGTCATTGTATGCAGATGACCTACTTCTCTATGTCTCTGACGTCAACCAGTCAATACCTGTGATATTAAGTGTGCTATCTAATTTTAGGAAGCTATCAGGATATAAACTTAATTTGAACAAAAGTGAAATTTTCCCCCTGAACTCGCGTATTAATGCATCTTCCCTGCAAATTTTCCCTTTTAAAGTGGCAAATGACAGCTTTTTACATCTTGGAGTTCAAGTGACAAAAAAACCACAAGACTTATTTAGAGCAAACTTTATCCCTCTTTTGTCAAAAACGAAAGAAGATTTTGAACGCTGGTCTTTGCTTAAGTTGTCTTTAGTAGCACGCATCAATTGTGTCAAGATGAACATATTGCCTCGCTTTCTGTATCTATTTTAGTGCTTACCTATTTTTCTGACTAGCTCCTTTTTCTCCCAAGTTGATTCTCTTGTGTCTGAATTTCTTTGGGATAAAAAAAATTCACGACTGTCAAAGCACTATTTACAGAGGCCCAAAGTGCTCGGAGGAATGGCCCTGCCTAATTTTAGGTATTACTATTGGGCATCAAACATAAGAATTTTTAAATATTGGTTACAATCCAGAGCTTCTCCCACCTTAGACTGGTTAACCATGGAGTTGAACTCGGTAAAGCCAGTGTCTCTCAATGCGCTGTTATATTCTCCTATACATTTCCCAGTAAGAGAATATTCTAAGAATTATATAGTTAAAACATCTCTTAAGATTCTGACTCAATTTAAGCATTTTTTTTGGTTTACAAATCTACTCGCATAATGCCCCTTTAGCAGCTAATCCTTTCTTTACGCCATCTCTTGTTGACAACGTCTTCTTAAAATGGGCCGATCTTGGTCTACAGACCTTTAAAGATCTGTTCATTGACGATGTTTTTGCCTCTTTCCAACAATTATCAGAAAGATTCTCCCTCCCAAAGCAACATTTTTTCAGATATTTACAAGCCCGCAGTTTTGTTAATAGTACTTTTCCTTCATTTCCTAATTTATCTGAAACCTCGACCATGGATTCTTTGCTCTTGCCTTCCTCTTCTTTGAAAGGGTCCATTTCTCTTATTTACAATCAGATATCAGCTATCCGGTCGAAAACTCTGGACACTATAAAAGCTCTTTGGGAAGATGATTTAGGAGAAACTTTCTCTGACAGCGTATGGTCTCAGATTCTGATGAGAGTACACAGATCTTCAATATGTGCGAGACATGGTCTTATGCAGTGCAAACTGGTCCATCGCGTTTATTTTACAAAATTCCGTTTATCTAAAATATTCCCTAATGTTTCCCCAGCATGCGATAGATGCCACCAATGTCCAGGAAACCTTATTCATATGTTCTGGCTTTGCCCCAAGCTCCTGGGTTATTGGACTGAAGTTTTTTCAGTGATATCACGTGTTATTCACAGGAACGTGAGCCCAAACCCTCTGAGTGCTTTATTTGGAATTTTTACAGGACCACCTTCCCTATCAAAATCTCAAAAGGACTCCCTCGCCTTTATGACTCTTCTTGCAAGGAGAGTAATTCTGTTAAAGTGGAAATCACCACACTCCCCATCATCTTCGCAGTGGCTCAAGGATGTTCTGTACTTCATCAAGTTGGAAAAGATAAGAATGACATTGAATGGGTTCTCTGATAAATTTGAACAAAAGTGGCGTCCATTATTCCAAACGACACAGCAAATACAATTCTATTCTTTTCCAGACTAAGTCACTTCTTCTGGGGGCTCCCTTTTGTCTGATTCTATCTCATGGTTTGGTTTACTTCTTGCTTATAATAATCGACTCTTCAGAAAAATCTGGGCATGTGTTAAGTTACCTTTGTTGGAATCTACTATATTTTCTAAGGCTTTAATAGAGAGGGTTGGTACAGTTTTGTGTTTTCTTTTTTTATTTTTCTCTTGATTTTTTTTGTTTGTGTTCTGTTTTCAGTTTTTTATTTTATTTAACTTATAAAAAAAAAGAAAATTGTGCAAAAGTACTTTTATTTCGACTTGTCATTGTGATTTGATGGACATTTTGTACAATTTCTGCATAAAACAAATAAAGTTTGGAAAAAAGAAAATAAAGAGTAAATGTATTTCTCATCCAGCAGTGATTGTAAGTCTTTTATTTTGAAATTCCTCAAGGATGATCATCATGGTGGGATTTCTAGATCTGCATGAACTCATCCTGAATCCAAAAGACACTGGAGCATCAAAGAATCCAACCCATCTCTGCCAACATGAGGCTCTTACTTTGAAAAGCCTCAGACTTCCTGCAGGGAAACAGGCTTTCTGCTGCTGCACTGACAGATGTGCACCAGCTTGAAAGAGCTTCCTGACTGAGGAGCTGCAGACTTTCTCCTGCAGAGCAGCAGCTGACTTCAGCATCGTCATGGGAACACAGTCTGCTGCTGCTTCTGGAAACGTCTTCAAGGCTGTGGTGGGACTTGTTGGTCTGGAGGACAGATTCTGGGAGCAAATGCTGCTTCAGCTTCAAGCTTCAGCTCTTTTCTTCTGGCAGAGCTTAGAAGAAATGGAAACCTCCTTTGTTCTGACTGTTTGCTCCAAATCCCAGATTCAGGAATTCCTCCAAGAAGTTCAGCTCAGAGATCATCAGCAGAGAAAAGCCTGAAGTTCTGATGACAACAGAACATGATCCATATTATTGATCCCCATGGAATCCAGAAGAAACTCTGAGGTGAAGACATGAAGACACAAGCTTCAGAGACATGAGGACAAGTCAGAGTGGATTCATTCTGGACTTTCTTCTCACATCTTTGTCTTTGATCCTTCAAATCTTCTGAAATCTGATCATCCATGGATTGTTTTTGTGGATCAGATCCAGAGTTGCTGAAAGTTCTGCTGCCCTCTGCTGGTCAAAGTGTCCAAACAGCAGAGAGGAGATTCTCTGGGATTCATTGGAGTCCAGATTCTCCTGGATGTGAACAGTCTCTGCTTCTGGAACAGAAGAGTCCTTCTCAGAGCAGCATTGAGGATCTGTTCTGTCCGGCTGGGAGACAGAAGCACATCAGGTGCTTTTTATATATATATATATATATATATATATATATATATATATATATATATATATATATATATATATATATATATATAAAAAACGCCCCTCTCACCCTCCATGGGTGGTTTTCTCCTCCAAGCTCGGGTCCTCTACCAGAGGCCTGGGAGCTTGAGGGTCCTGCGCAGTATCTTAGCTGTTCCTAGCACTGCGCTTTTCTGGACTGAGATGTCTGAGGTCTTTCCAGGTATCTGTTGTAGCCACTCCTCAAGCTTGGGGGTTACTGCCCCGAGTGCTCCAATTACCACAGGCACCACCGTCACCTTCACTTTCCAGGCTTTCTCCAGTTCTTCTCTGAGTCCCTGGTATTTCTCCAGTTTCTCATGTTCCTTCTTCCTGATGTTCCCATCGCTTGGCACTGCTACATCCACCACAACGGCTTTCCTCTGTTCTTTATCCACCACTACGATGTCTGGTTGGTTCGCCATTATCATCCTATCAGTCTGGATCTGGAAGTCCCACAGGATCTTTGCCTTCTCATTCTCTACCACCTTCGGAGGTGTTTCCCATTTTGACCTTGGGGTTTCCAGTCCATATTCTGCACACATGTTCCTGTATATTATTCCAGCCACTTGATTGTGCCGCTCCATGTATGCTTTACCTGCCAGCATCTTACATCCTGCAGTTATGTGCTGGATTGTTTCAGGCGCCTCTTTGCACAGCCTACACCTTGGGTCTTGTCTGGTGTGGTAGATCTGAGCCTCTATCGCTCTGGTGCTCAGGGCTTGTTCCTGAGCTGCCAGGATGAGCGCTTCAGTGCTGTCTTGTAGGCCAGCCCTTTCTAGCCATTGGTAGGACTTCTTGATATCAGCCACTTCAGTTATGGTCCGGTGGTACATCCCATGGAGGGGTTTGTCCTCCCATGAGGATCTGTCTTCCAGCACTGTATCCTCTGCTCTCCATTGCCTGAGACATTCACTGAGCACACTGTCAGTTAGGGCCTTGAGCTTGATGTATTCATGCATCTTGGATGTTTCATCCTGGATAGTGGCTTCTACGCTCACTAGTCCTCGGCCTCCTTCCTTGCGGCTAGCATACAGTCTCAGGGTGCTGGATTTGGGATGGAACCCTCCATGCATGGTGAGGAGCTTCCGTGTTTTAACATCCATGGTCTGTATCTCTTCCTTTGGCCATCTTATTATTCCTGCAGGGTATCTGATAACTGGCAGTGCATAGCTGTTTATTGCCCGGGTCTTGTTCTTGCCATTGAGCTGGCTTTTCAGGACTTGCCTTTCTCGTTGGAGGTATTTAGCTGTTGCAGCTTTCCTTGTTGCCTGCTCCAGGTTGCCATTTGCCTGGGGAATTCCAAGGTACTTGTAACTGTCCTCAATGTCTGCTATTGTTCCTTCTGGGAGTGAGACCCCCCTCTGTGTGGACTACCTTGCCTCTCTTTGTCACCATCCGGCTGCATTTCTCGAGCCCGAATGACATCCCAATGTCAGTACTGTAGATCCTGGTGGTGTGGATCAGGGAGTCAATGTCACGCTCGTTCTTAGCATATAGCTTGATGTTATCCATGTAGAGGAGGTGACTGATGTTCGCCCCATTTCTGAGTCGGTATCCATAGCCAGTCTTGTTGATTATTTGGCTGAGGGGGTTCAGACCTATGCAGAACAGCAGTGGGGACAGAGCATCACCTTGGTATATCCCACATTTGATGGACACTTGTGCAAGTGGTTTCCCATTGGCTTCAAGGGTGGTTTTCCACAGCTTCATTGAGTTTCTTATGAAGGCTCTTAGAGTCCTGTTGATGTTGTACAGCTCCAAGCATTCAGTGATCCATGTGTGTGGCATTGAGTCATAGGCCTTCTTGTAATCAATCCAGGCTGTGCACAGGTTGGTGTGTCGTGACCTGCAGTCTTGGGCGACTGTTCTGTCGACCAGGAGTTGGTGTTTGGCTCCTCTGGAGTCTCTACCAATGCCCTTCTGTGTGTTGCTCATGTATTGATCCATGTGCCTATTTATCTTGGTTGCAATGATGCCTGACATGAGCTTCCATGTTGTGGAGAGACAGGTTATTGGCCGGTAGTTGGATGGGACTGCACCCTTTGAGGGATCCTTCTGGATCAGGATCGTTCGCCCTTCCGTTAGCCATTCGGGGTGAGTCCCATCTCTTAGCAGCTGGTTCATTTGTGCTGCCAGGCGTTCGTGGAGTGTGGTAAGCTTCTTTAGCCAGTAGGCATGTATCATGTCAGGGCCCGGTGCTGTCCAGTTCTTCATACCTGAGACTCTTTCTTGGATGTCTGCCACTGTGATGGTTACTGGATTCTGTTCAGGGAGGTTGCTGTGTTCTTTTCTCAGAGAGACCAGCCACTGGGCATTGCTGTTATGTGCTGTCTCTTTCTCCCATATACTTTTCCAGTACTGTTCAGTTTCTAGCATTGGTGGGTCTGCTCGGCTGTTTTGACCCTGCCACTGAGCGTACACTTTCGCTGGTTGAGTTGCGAACAGCCTGTTTATTCGTCTGGCCTCATTGTCTCTTGTGTATCTCTTTAGGCGGCTACTCAAGGCTAGGAGCCTTTGTTTGGCAGTTTCCAGGGCTTCAGGTATGGGCATCTGGCTGTATCTCTTCGGTACTTGCTTTCTCATTGTACCTCTTTGAGCCTCTGTTAGCTTACTCACATCCTTCCGAGTTGCCTTGATTTTGGCCTCTAACCGTTGCTTCCATGGTGGGTATTGTTTTCTTCCATGGTTGCTTTTATAGCCAAGCATCTCAAGGATCACTGCTGCTGAAGTGTAAACCAGTTCATTGGTTTCTGTGATGGTTGTGGTAGGAATTGCCCTCAATGCTTCATTCACAGTTTCCAGTAGACTTTCAGGCAGTACATCACTTAACCGTTGTAGCTGGTGTCGGGGTTGCCTAGTGTTCATTGTAGACATTATCTTGATTTTCAGGTCAGTTGCTGCCTCGCTCAGCGTAACTGTGGTTGTTGGGGTTGTGTACCCAATCTCAGGGTGTGAGTGTGGTATAACCTCCTCTCTGACCTGTTGTTCTGGCTCTCCCGTGGCATTGTACTGTATCACTTCAATCTCAAGCTGTGATAGGAGTTGGCGTTTGTGGATATTCGAGCATTGGGCTACCAGTTGTTTGGCAGTTAGCCTTGATTGTGGGTTTCGAAGCAGTAGTAGCATTCTAACAGATCCTTGTTCTCGCATCTAGTCCATTTCCGTCTTGTTCCACTAGCCCACTTTCCATCAGAGTGCTCTGGTCCCCCAGCACCTGACGCAGACCTTGTTTGGCCGGGCGACGTCTGAGCCGGCATGACATGTAGTTCATTGTCTCTCATATAGTGAGGTAGGCATTAGCGTTAAGGGTCTTGCCCAAGGACCCTCACTGGGTGATGTTAATTGCCCGGCATTTGCCCCATTTCCATTGTTATGGTAATTGCCCCATTCCATTAATCACCATTAATTGTTCATTCCACCGTGGGAATCGAACCCGGGTTTCCAGCATGACAGTCATGCACCTTACCATAACCGGCTACCCAGCCGGTTTTATATATATATATATATATATATATATATATATATATATATATATATATATATATATATATATATATATATATATATATATATATATATATATATATATATTTATATTTATATGCGTCACAAGGAAGATGGAAACAAGATCAGAAACTCGTGGGTTTACTTTGTCTGTTGATTTTCTCCAAGCAGAAATTCTTTTTTTTGATGATGCAGCCGTGTTACTTTTTTGTTGGACGTATAATCTTCATACGCCGTCATTAAAATCTCAGACTCCGTCTCACTTCCGTCTCAAGTGTCGCGCTTTCTTTTTTTTCCCCACGCGTTTCCATGGTGACTCCAGAAATCGGCAACTACCCCTGGCTGCAGCCTGCAGAATTGCACAACATAGTGGAATGCTGAAACGCTGAGGAATGTGAACACGCTGTGGAATGTTAACCCCGCCCCCCCTCTCTATCCCCCCCCCCCCTCTCTATCTGTAAGGCTAACGTAGCTGCATGTGTCTAAAAGTGCTGCACTGTGATCAGCATCATCAACTGACTCAGAACAACACACTGCTTCCTTAGCCTTAAACTTACCGTGGTAACTAGCATAACCTGCTTTAGGAATATCATCTGCAGAAAACAACAAATGGAAAAAACCACAACAATAAATCAACAATCCACTCTCCACATCTGGAGAAATGAACATTTGTAAAACAAACTTGTTCTGTAATTATCAGATTTTTTCCTGCTGCTGAGTTTTTTTTAGGTTTTCATTTCTTCTTTATTGTTCTACATTTCCTCAAGCTCCTCTAAAACTGTTGAGTGGTTGTAATTTCATTGATGTTTTTCATTGATGCTTTTCTAAAATAAACTCCAAACAGGTTCTGTCAGTAAAGTACAAACCTGCTTTAAAGAGAAGTGTTTTATTGAATTCAGTAATAATTATAATAATAAAAACCTGTTTCAACAGATAATATTCTTTTATTTTTAGTTATCTTTTCTTCTGTGATGCTTGCATAACAACCAACAGAAATGAGTTCAAAGGTTTTACCTCACTTTATTTTCCTGATAGTTTGGTAAAAATAACAACAATGACATTTATAGAGAAAAGTTCAAATTAGACATTTATGATTGACAATAGTAGTTTGTTTTGTTTTATTCTGAAAATCCTGATGGAGCAAAGATTCACAGGAATCACTGAAAAGAACAGAAAGTGTTTTTGTGTCTAAACTGTGGAATAATCTCATTTATAGAACACAATTCTAAAGTTAAACCCTTCCAAATGTCTGACCTGTGAGAACGTAGACGGCATCTATCTGCACTTTCTCATCGTCAGTTGAGATCCCGTCTCATTCATCCAGATGATGCGGCTTTTCTTCCAGCCATGACGTTCTTTAGAGAAAGAAGGCACATCATAGCCCTTGAAGGAGCATGTTAGGTCCACTCTTCCATGAACATCTGAAGGAGACCAAGAGACTAAAGGAAAACAACAATAGAATCAAGTTTTCAGACTATTATTTTTGTCCTTCATTGACTTTTTAATGTGTGACAGATTGGAGGTTAGTCAGTTCAACAAAACAGGAAACTGTCAAACACTCAGTTCACCTGATTAATCAGTGATCATGAGAGACATTGATCTTTGCTGTTTATGGATTCATCAATATAACCTATTTGCTATGTGAAAGAATGAAATGTTGTGATTTTTTCTCCCATGAGCCGACTCTCTCACATCTCTCATACTAAACATGCTTTGTCAGCAGGTTGACCTCAATGATTACATGAGTTCACATGTCAGAGTCTCTTCAGGGCGTGACCTTTGTTTGGATCAGATCAGAATGTTGACATTCATGGAGTCCCAGAATTCCTCTAGCCAGAATACTCACTGCTCAAAGTATTCAGACCCACAACGGTGACAATGTTGTTGTTGTTTCTGCGCTGACAGGCGTATTGACCAGCATCATCTTCAGTGATGGATCTGATGAGCAGAGAGCAGTCACTGCTCACACTCAGCCTTAAAGCTCTGGCTGAACTCTGGACATTTCCACTGCAGCTTATTAGTTCTGAAACGGGGTTTTCAAGTCTGTAGATGGACCAGTAAAGATCACGGTCAGAGGATCTATCAATGTTACAAGGTAAAACGGCATCATCTCCAACTCTTTTATAGAGGATCTCAAACCTGCAGGAGAAACAAGAAGAAAGAGAAAAAGACAATCAGAATCACAAACAGAATCACTGATGAAAACTTAAAGAGACTTAAAAAACGCTTATTCTGTGTCATAATTAAAATAAAAGTGCAAAGAGGGGATTGCATTGGCTGGAAGAAGGGTTAGCATTAGGCATCTGATGGAAGACCGCAGAAGGTGGAAATATTCCTACGTAGTCCTGAGAAGCTGTGTACAATCATCAGTGTGCACAGCCGCTGTAGGTACCATAACCGTTCAGCCTGGAACTTCCATTCATGGTCCTTCCACTAGTGCTGACGTCACATCATGTGATTGGCTGTCTGTTGGTCCATTGATGTGTCAGACAGTGATTGGTCTGGATAAATTACAACACTACCATAGAAGAAGATATTATGAAGTCTGTTGTAAACAAACAGAGCTCCCACATAAAGTGAGATTGTCTTCTAAACGTGTCTTTATTATTGTTATGATTATTATTGGATGCATGTTCACTTATAGTTTTTTTAATCTGTGCGCCCAGTGCTTTATTATTGACAGAATGGACCCAGAAGAACAACATTTAGCCGTGCTAACAACATTTAACATTTTAACATTTTAAGCCACGGCTGAACTTAAACTGGAACAACAAGCGGATTGTGACAAAATCTCTTTATGAAAAATGACAAAGAATATTGTCAGACACAATTTATGAGGGAAAAGAACTTAAGGTTACAAAAGAAAACATGGAATTAAAATGTGCCGACCCTGAGCAGAACGTATGTAGTTTGTCCAAGTGAGGCTACCGTAGTGTGACGTCATCCTCAGCTGAATGGACCACAATTGGTCTCTGCTCCTGCTCTGCTCCTGCTCCTATACCTGGCTGTGGTTCCTGTCTCCGGCTCGACTCGCGCCCCTGACTGTCCCCCCCAACCCCGGCTGGATGAAGCTCGTCTGCTGGACTATAAATATGTAGATGTAGAGTTAGATAAGTTCATTCTTCTCTAAGAGTTCTGGTAAATCGCCTGTCCGTCCTGGGGGAGGATCCCTCCTTCATGTGGGCACCCCTGAGGTTTCTTCATTTTTACCTTACCGCGAAGGGGGGTCTAAGGGCAGGGATGCCAGTATAGCTTAGTCAGTTTGTTAGTTTATTTTAGTATTTTCCTATTGACTCTTTGTATTCATGATCCTTTTGAGTTCATGTTTTACTTCAAAGCCCATCGAGACGACTGTTGTTGTGATTTTGGGCTATACAAATAAAGCTGAATTGAATTGAATGGAATGGAAGTTCCAGGCCTAATGGTTATGGTACCTACACCGTCACAAAGCCTCTCCTCTGCCGCTAACACAAAGCTACAAGCCTGGCGGCACTGCTCCTAGCATGTCTGTGTCTGTTAGCAGCCGGCCCTCTAGAAATGCTAAGTCTAATTGAATTTTATGACAGTATTCAAAGGGTGGATGTTAAAATGAAAATACAATCCTGTCTTTCCATTTTGGTTTTAATTATGACACAGAATAAGCAGTTTTTAAGTAGAAAATGAAAAAGCATTTAGAAATATTGCTTTTTCATTTTAATTTTGAGTCATTTGATGCAGCTACATTGTGAAAATGAAAAAGCATTTCTGTGAATCCATTTTAATTGTCAAATTTGACATTTCTAAATGGGTTTTGCTACACATTTACCAGAGAACTTTTTGAAAATAAAATGTCAAAAACCATTTTCATGATCATTTTAATTAAGTGACAGAATAAACTGTGTTGAAGAAGAAAAAGAAAAAGCGTTTAGGCAGATTGCTTTTTCCTTTTAATTTTGATTCAACCTCATTTTGAAAATGAAAAGCATTTCTGGTATTGACTTTTATTTTTAATTATGTTACACAAATGCTTCCATATAAACACGTCTTTACTTTCCTCTAATCTTTTCATCTTTCTCATCTTTAACTCTGACTTTTTCTGGATAGAATTGTGAATTCAGATAAAGTATTTAGTTTTTCTCTGTAATTGATAGTATTAGAAAAATATATACAACCTATTAGGCATTAAAAAACTAAAGCCATTTTTCAAACATTTGGCTATTTTCCTTAACTTGAATTCATTTAAACCATGAATGAAAAGAACCTTCAAATCCTTAAAAGTATTTTCTTTGCTAAAATATCAGTCAATCAGTTTCTGAAATCTGCAGCTTTATTATTTGTGTCCTTACAAGTCTTCCTTTTAGTTTCTTCCTCAATTATTGTTTTACTCCAGAAAACTGGTTCTTTTCACCTTTATTACCATTTAGTGCAGTTTTAGCAGTTCAAATAGCAAAAGTAATTTTGGTTTAAGGAAGTTAGTTCAATTTTAGCAAATATTTCCACTTTTTGATGTTTCTTTACTGTGTTAACATTCTTCATCCTCACAGCTTCAGCTGTCAGCATTCAAATACGTATTTTTGCATAAAATTGAACTTTAAAGCTGAATTTGCATTTGTTTTTATACAAAACTAATTACACTAAAGATGTTTTTTTTCTTGCTAAAGAATGTTCAAATGAAAACAAAATGTAATCATCTTTATTCTATTAATAATCTACTTTTACAAAACACATATTTTTTAAACAAAGAAAATCGTGTAATTCATAAAATAGACTGACTATATGTGGTTTAAAGTAAAAGTAAGAAATATTATTCAAAGAAATATGACCTCCAGACTGAACCATGAAAATAAAGATGAATTCCAGTAACAGAGTCATTCTTAGGTTGTTGGTCTCTCACTGTAAATGTTCCTTTCCTCTTTGATGATGACTAAATTATAGAAAAGAAACTCTTGGCTCCTCCCACTCAATGTTTTTAGTGTCAGTACATTTGTGAGTGATGTCAGAGTGAAAGGATGAATTAATAAAATATAAAATGTAGTTACTGAAGGTCAAAATGAGACCAAATTTGATGTTATTCTATTTGAAGTTAGAGCTTCATCAGTTTAGGATCAGAAAAAGGAAGTCTATGTTTTTCCTGTCCTAAAGAGGAAATGCTGTTTGTTCATTTCCTGTTTTCACTACATGATTCTTAATCTGCTCTGTAATGAACTTTATCCACATTAACTTTTGCTCAGAAACTGTCTGGTTTTGATCTTTTGTAACAAACTTGAAGTTTGTTCAAAGCAGCAACTGAATGGACTGTTATTAGAAGAACACGTCCGTCTTCTTTGACTGCAACTGGTCCAGTCTGGTGAAGGAAGTTTCTGCTTGGAAAACCTGGGATTAGATCTGATCACAGCTGGACTCAGTCTGCAGACGCTAACGTCACTGTTTGCTTTCAGGTCAAAGTCTCAAAGTTCAGTTTGGACTCTTGAGTCTCATTGAAATCTATTCTGGAAGTCTTAAAACTGCACTCTAAAACATTTCAGAGGTGCAGTAAATATGACAGAAAAACATGAATTCATAATAAAATTGGTGAAAATCAATCTGAAGACTATTTCAGTTCATTAGTGAGAACTAATCCAACAAGAGCTTTTGTGAAAAATAAGTAGATGTATTCAAAATAATTTAATTTTAATAAATAATTGTATTTAGATCATTTTAAATGTTTTCATTTTAAAGAAATTTGATCAACTTTTTTGAGAATGATCTATGAACTTAAATTATTTTAAATACTTGCAATGAATGTAGAATTGATCTCAATTATATCAGAAACGTTAATAATTTACCCTAAACAAGTAGAAGTGACGTCTAACGGTTGTGAGACAGAGACGGATTGACTGACAGCGGAATGGGCGGGTCCTCAACGCGACTGTCAACCTGCTTCTACGGTAAGAAAGGTTGGACAATATTGCATTAGCCTCCTTAGTTTAAGAAGCCAAGCGTGAGCAGAAAATACAAATACCAACTCAGAAATATGACTCTCACAAACAGTTTTACAGTCAAAACTAGTTTAGCTCGTTGATTTCCTCTCTGGTTAACGTTTGACTTTGATTTCATGTCATGTACCGTGAAACAAGAGCGAAGAATGAAAATATTTGACAATCCCCTTGATGAGAAGCTGCAGAAAGACTGAAATCCATCAGATTGTAAAAACGTAGAGGTGGTCCTTTGATGATGATGATGTGATGAAGATCAGACGCTGATGTCACTGATGTTCTGGCTGTTGATGGGCTGGATGTGGGTCCTGGTGGTGCTGAAGAATGAAAGATCCTTCTAGCTGCAGTCATTCCTGAAGGAAGCTCATTGCAGCTGTTCTCTCCTGACAGATGGAATGATGGGAAATGAAGTTCATGTTGAAGTGTGCTCCAAGCAGAACAGAAAGGTCTCACCTCAAAGTCAGGACTTGGATCAGCTGCTGTTCTCTGGGAGCGTGCACGTGCTGCTGCATGTGCTTCTGTCATGGCGTTCTGGATGAGCTGCTGAGGTCTGTTTGCATCCAGACTCTCAGCTGCTTTAGTCAAACTGCTGAGCGATGGAACAATGGAGCCGTTTCTGAAGGAAGAGGATCAAACATGATGCTCTGCATCCGTTTGCTTCAGGAAGTGGAGGTTTTTTAGAGTCTCCAGACTGTTTCTGAACGGCCACAGAAAAGCAGCTGATGTGCTTCTGTCTCCTACCAGCAGGGAGCGCTCTCAGCCGGACAGAACAGATCCTCAATGCTGCTCTGAGAAGGACTCTTCTGTTCCAGAAGCAGAGACTGTTCACATCCAGGAGAATCTGGACTCCAATGAATCCCAGAGAATCTCCTCTCTGCTGTTTGGACACTTTGACCAGCAGAGGGCAGCAGAACTTTCAGCAACTCTGGATCTGATCCACAAAAACAATCCATGGATGATCAGATTTCAGAAGATTTGAAGGATCAAAGACAAAGATGTTGTGAAGAGAAGATGTGAGAAGAAAGTCCAGAATGAATCCACTCTGACTTGTCCTCATGTCTCTGAAGCTTGTGTCTTCATGTCTTCACCTCAGAGTTTCTTCTGGATTTCATGGGGATCAATAATATTGATCATGTTCTGTTGTCATCAGAACTTCAGGCTTTTCTCTGCTGATGATCTCTGAGCTGAACTTCTTGGAGGAATTCCTGAATCTGGGATTTGGAGCAAACAGTCAGAACAAAGGAGGTTTCCATTTCTTCTAAGCTCTGCCAGAAGAAAAGAGCTGAAGCTTGAAGCTGAAGCAGCATTTGCTCCCAGAATCTGTCCTCCAGACCAACAAGTCCCACCACAGCCTTGAAGACGTTTCCAGAAGCAGCAGCAGACTGTGTTCCCATGACGATGCTGAAGTCAGCTGCTGCTCTGCAGGAGAAAGTCTGCAGCTCCTCAGTCAGGAAGCTCTTTCAAGCTGGTGCACATCTGTCAGTGCAGCAGCAGAAAGCCTGTTTCCCTGCAGGAAGTCTGAGACTTTTCAAAGTAAGAGCCTCATGTTGGCAGAGATGGGTTGGATTCTTTGATGCTCCAGTGTCTTTTGGATTCAGGATGAGTTCATGCAGATCTAGAAATCCCACCATGATGATCATCCTTGAGGAATTTCAAAATAAAAGACTTACAATCACTGCTGGATGAGAAATACATTTACTCTTTATTTTCTGTCAATAAATCATATTTATCAATAAATCCTTGATTGTAAATGATGGATCTAAAGTTGAAAAGAAGTCAAAGTGCTGACTCAGCACAGATCAAAGGAGACACAGATGATTTCCTGGAATGAAGAAAACATCAAACATCATGATGTGATCTGGAACTGAGCTGTTCTTCAGAAGATCCTCCCAAACATGGAAACTGTTGCTGCAACACGTGAAGGTTTGGTTCTGTTGCTAGTGAGATCTGATGGATCAGAACCAGACTTCTGTCAGCTGGAACTGGGGCTTCTTCCAGACCATGTGACCTCATGGACAAAGTTCCAACATGGTTTCAGTGAAATGTGGAGGTTTTCCAGGAAACGTTGCTGCAGTTCCTCCGTCTCATCAAAGGAGAGATTTCTCTGCACTAAAGAAGAAAATCTTCCAGAACAGCTTCAAGCTGCAGAAAAACTGTTTCCATCATTCTGAGGACATTTCTTTAGGCTTCATGTGAAGAAAACAAACTGTTGGAAAAGATGAAACCAGAAACAAAGACGATTCTAGAAGCTGCAGTTACAAAGAACAGCCAGCAGGTGTCTCACTGTGGGAGTCTCTGGAGTTGAAAAAGGACTTTTCTTTGGTGAAATTCAGTCATTTGGATGAAAGACAAACAGGAAGACAAATCCTTGTTCTTCTAATATTGGATCCAAATGTTGGTAGAAAGTAAAGCAGCAACAATCAAATGAGCAGCAGCTCTTTTTAGTTCATCTCTCACTAGAATGAGATCCAGACTGAAGCTTCTGGAAACTTGGAGCATTCCAGCTGAAACTCACTTGGATCACATTCGTAATAATTTTGCGCAGCCAATTTTTCAGTTTTTAATTTGTTAAAATAGTTTGAATATGCAATAATTGTCATAATATTATGAGACTTGGCAGACCCAAATGCTGAAACCTGGAAGAAAACTCAGAGATGCATTCGAAAAAGGTTTAATTCACAATCCGTGAACATTATGGCTAGTGAAGAGCAGGAATCTTGATTCGGAGACAAGGCAGGCTGGAGGGCTCGATGGCAGAAACCAGAGTCCTTGGTTTGAGCTGGATACGAGGATCAGACAAGAAGCTAGGACAGATGACAGCGACTAGAGGAGCACCCGTGTTAATCTTTCCTGTGGGTGAGTCGAAGAGCAGGATTTAGCTAGAGATAATCAGACAAGAAGGAGAACATGAGTTGACTAGACTATGCACCTCAGAGGCACAACAAACTGGCCTTGAATGCTGGCACTGGATCTTCTTCAGAAGCTGTGGGTTGATGAGGTGAGTGGAACCAGCTGGTTGCGCCTGGAGCAGAGCAGAGAGGGGAGGGGGAGGAGACAATAGATTTTGTTCCAATTCACGATTGTGTCCCTCTTGTTGTTGATTCTTCACAAAAAATTAAAGTTTTCTATCTATTCTTGTTCGTTTTTATGTTAAGCACCTTTAGCTGTTTTCTTTACAGGAAAGCTGCTTTAGAAATAAAGTTAATTTGAATCTCTATGTTTGCAGCCTGAAATGTGAAAAAGAAGATTGAAAAGTTAAAAAGGAACTTCCAGAAATGTTACTGACATGTCTGACATGTCGAGGGTTCTCCACTCAGAGCGTCAGGAGAAACAGCAGCCGTGTTCATGTTTGGAAGAGAAATCTGCACTAAATGTCCAAAACCTGAAAAAGAAGATGGAGCTCTGACAGAAAAGGAGAAAACAACAGATGTCAGAAAGCATCATGAGGAAACTAAACCAGAATGAAACCTGATGCTGAGCAGACCAGCAGCAGGAACATCTGAAAGTAGGTGACATAGTTTCCATTGGGAGTCTGGATTTAGTTTGAGATAATGTGATTTGTTTATTACAGGAAAATGTTTGTGGAAGAAAGTTTTGTTCTAAACAAGGAAGGAAAATGTAGAAAAGTCAATGTTCCTGTATTATCCCCAGACACACAGAGAGAGAGAGAGGGAAGGAGTGGAACAGAAGATGAGCTAGCTGGAAGATTGAAACTAAAAGTACTGTTTATTTGAACAACACAACCAGTAATATTTGTATCTTAACTAATATTTTTATTTTCATAAATAACCGTTGAAAAATGAGTAGAAAATAAAAGAGAAATCCAAAAGGTACTTTTTTCTGGTTCATCTGAAACTGACGAACGATTATGGAGTCCTAAACTGTTCATAATTAAATAAATCAATATGACCTTTTACAAATACACAATCAACCAATAAATCTCATTCATTTTCTGTACCGTTTTTCCCTTTCGGGGTCATGGGGTTGCTGGAGCCTATCCCAGCCCCTTGTGGGTGAAGGCAGGGGACACCCTGGACAGGTCGCCAGTCTGTCTCAGGGTAGACTGTCCACAATCACACACCCATTCACTCTCACACTCGCACCTAGGGTCAATTTAGAGTTACCAATCAACCTATGAAGCATGTTTTTGGATTGTGGGAGGAAGCTGGAGACCCCAGAGAAAACCCACGCATACACGGGGAGAACATGCAAACTCCACACAGAAAGGTACTCATTGATGCTGTGTTTTTCACTTCACCCAGCCGGGACTTGAACCAGGGCCTTCTTGCTGTTAGGCAAGAGCGCTAACCACTGCGCCACCGTGCAGCCCAATAACCACTCTATCTCTCAAATGTATAAAACGATCATGAACTTGTGAAAAACCTGCCCACTGATTTTGTCAAGCTTGACGCGTGGAACACAGGAACACAGGAACACAGGAACACAGAGGTAAGTTGAATCAAACGTTCTTTTCTTTAATCTCGAAGCAGAGACTTGAAGCACAAGGAATATGCAAAACGATCTCATGACAGGCACTGGGTAGGAAGAACTTAAATACACAGCAATGATGAAAAACAGGTGCGTGAACCGGTGCAATTCATAAACAGAAGTAAAGGTGGAGGCAACACAAACAGGAGGAACCGGAAGTAACCAAAATAAAGGCCCAAAGAAACCGGAAACTACACAACCAATCTAGAAAGCGAAACAAACTAAACCGCCCTGGCCCCTGAACCTCACAGATTTTAATCAAGCAATTACATTATGAAATATATTTCATTTTGCTTTAAAAACCTGTTCATTATTTTAAAACAGCATTTTACTTGAACTTTTCCAGCAGAATGAGTCTGTCTGTCAATCAGTGAAAGTGGGTGGGACCTAAACGCTTTTTGGTTGATCCCTTGAAATCGACTCATATTCCTAGATACCTGCTCTGTGGTGTTCCAGTTGCACAGGTGTCAAACTCCAGACCTCGAGGGCCAGTGTCCTGCATATTTTCTAACCAACCTGCCATTGAAGCTCCTTATTGGCTAAACACACCTGATCCAGGTAATCAGCAGCAGATGAGGCAGGATTTCTGAAAAACCAGCAGGAGGTCGGCCCTCGAGGCCTGGAGTTTGACACTTTCTGCTGACATTATTAAATGGAGACAGACAATCTGTCTGCTGCAGAAGATTCAAACATCTGTGACTCTGTTTTTGTAGTTTGAGGGTTCCTGTGGACCACAGAGGAGCTTTCTTTAAGCGCCAGTCGTCCACGTCTTGAAGTTCCTGTTGAAATACTCCAGACTCTCTTTCTCTGTGCAGGATTGCTAAATAGTGTCCCAGTTTTCCAGCCCAAAAGTTCCCTGAAAACCATTAGACCCAACAAAAAGAAGCCTGATCCTTCTATGATGGCAGACCATGGGGGGTGGGGGGAGGGTGTCATTAACTGAAATGCAAAATGTATTTTTTTGCATTGGAAAATGCACAGGTTTTCTCCTAAAACCTCACACTATTTTCTCAGAGCTCTTCTCTGCCTTGTAGCTAACACAGCTCCACTGTCGTCACATCTGTTTGCCTCACACGCCATCACTGTGGTGGCTCCAGTTTATCTTTAAACATCCATATGTGGTCTTATCAGCCTCTCACTGTGGAAAATGTATTATCTGAGCTTCTTTATCCACTACATCATCTTCAAATGGACACGCCATGCTGCTGCACCTCTCCTTGTTATTGTAGCAGGACAACAGGGTCATGATGAGTCGTACAGAACATTTAGTGACAATAGCATCACTGTCCTCAGAGCTACTGAGCAGCTTTATTATAAATCACATGTGTTCACATTTGAAAAAATAGATTAGATTAGATCAACTTTCTGTCTCGTCTGATCTGAAGTGGAAGTTGGATGTGAGCCACGGAGGGGGCGTGGCCTGAGGCTCATGTGAGCATCCAGTCGTCAGGGGGCTGCGGATGTGCAGAGCTCGTGTCCTCGGGGCCTCGATTCCCCGAATGGAGGGGCACTGCCAGCCCCCTCTTGCGAGGGATGTTGGAAAAGGAGGAAAGGAGAGGCGAGGAGCCCACAGGGCGAGGGCGGAGCTCGGCTGTGACAGCCCCAGCCGCGGGGAAGGCGGAGTCAGCTCTTTGTGCTGTAACTGCATGTCAGCATTTACAGCTAAAAGAGATCATTTCTCATTCAAATGCAGGAAAAAAACATATTTTTTCTTTAGAAATGCATCTGTGGTTCACTCTCTGTGTTCATACAAATGACTGAGAGACTCTCACGTTTCAACGTTTGTCAGAAGAGTTTTTGAAGCAGGAAGTCTGAATCTGTGAAGCTAGCACACTTGTGATTTTCACAAGCAGATTGGAGACACGCAGAAGCACATGTGGGCAGTTGGAATCACAGATTGGAGGTTGTAACTCTAAATGAACACACGCTGATGGGAATTCGTCAGTTCACAGCAGATTTTTACACACAGATGCAGATTTTTGGTGTGCAAGTTCTCACATCAAATCTACAGGTGCGTTCTTTTTGGAACATATTTCCCTTCATATCTATCTATTTGGCTGGCTTCATGTGGACGACTTCTTCTTCTTCTTCTTCTTCTTCTTCTTCTTCTTCTTCTTCTTCTTCTTCTTCTTGTGGGAGGAGGGTGATTGAAGGAGCTGAGGAGTGTTTGATTCTTTTGCATTTTTCTGTGCTTTTTCTTTACTTTTTCACTTTGGTGTTAGTTTGTTGATGGTTTAGGTGTTTTGTTAGTTTAATTTCTTTTGGTTTTGTGGGTTTTTTTGTGGGTTTTCTCCGGTGGTGGGTGTGGAGCTAGTGGCGTTCTGGACGCCATGGCTCTCACTTCACTTACCAGGAAACACGGCATTAAAACAGGTGCCGGCTCCCTGCACAGCGTGGAGGATGTGGCTCTGGCCGTGGGGGAAGTTATCGGGCACACTTCAATTAAATCTGCTGCTCGCATGAATGGGGCCGTTGTTTTGTTTGTGGAGAGGGTGGAGCAGGTGAACACGCTGGTTGAGAAGGGCATTTCCATCAATGGCGTGTTTGAAACCGTCATGCTGCTCTCTCAGCCTGCGACCAAGATCACGCTGTCTAACGTCCCTCCGTTCATTAGCGACGAGTTTCTGGTGCGAGAGCTGTCCAAACACGGGAAGGTGGTGTCACCTGTGCGTAAAGTTATGTCGGGATGCAAGTCCCCCCTGCTGAAACACGTCGTGTCTCACCGCAGACATGTGTTCATGATCCTCCACAAGAAGGAGGAGGACTTGAATTCTGTGTTTAAGGTGCGTGTGGATGATTATGACTACGTGCTTTTTGCTACTTCTGCCTCTTTGAAATGCTTTGGTTGCGGCGATGAGGGGCATTTGGTGAAAGCCTGTCCACACCGCGCCGTTTCTGCCTCGGGGGGCGTGGCCGCGGCAGGTAGCGCGGGTGTAGGTCAGCGTGGGTTGCGCGCTGATCGCCCCGCGCCGCGTAGCGCCGCTTTGGGTGAGCGTCCTCCGGAGGAATTGGCAGCTTGTCCTGAACCCGTGGAGGACGGGCCTGAGGCGGTGGGCGAGTCTGATGGGAACGTGGTGAGTGGAGACGGTCAGGTGGAGGAAGCGGTGAGTCAGGTTGCAGAGGGAGGGGTTTCGGTGGAGGGTGTCGTGAATGTCACTGAGGTGGTGGATCATGTGTTGGAAGTTTCTGGTGGGGCATCTGGGGTGGATGCTTCCGCAGCTGTGTGTGTGGATGAGGGGGCGGTGGAGCCCTCTGAGTGTTGTGGCTCGGGTGCGTCTGGGGAGTGCGTGGTGGGTGACGGGGAGGCGTGTCTAGAAGGTGGGATTGATGACGTCGATGCTGAAGCGCGTGGATCGGGGAAGGTGGGGGGTTCTCTGAAACGGAGGAAGCGGGCCTCCACGTCTGCAGATGTGGGCGTTAAAGCCAGCAGACTGGTGGTCTCAGCGGCGGGGGCGGCTGTGTCTGACGGCAGCGACAGTGAGGGATGCTGGTCTGACGGCAGTGACCTGTCTCAGGGCAGCTCTTTGCTGTCTGCCAGTCAGGACGTGAAGTTGTATCCTGCTCAGATGTTCAAACGTTTTCTGCAACAGACTAAAGGTTTGAAGAAGCTGCACATTCCCACGTATTTCCCTGATTTGAAGGCTTTTTCTGTGTCTGCTAAGCACCTCATTAAACACAGAGCTGAGTCTGACCTGACTGATCAGGAGGTTTACAGACTGAGGAAACAGATGCAGAAAGTCCCACAACAACTTGGTTTTTAAATTCATGATGGGTTTGCTTATTTATTTCATTTCCTGTTTTTTTCCCCTTTTTATTTGATGGATTCCTTCAAAGTGGGCAGCTTAAATGTTAATGGTGCCAGAGAACCCTTGAAAAGAGCCCTGCTCTTTGAGACCATGAGGGCCAAGCACCTGGATGTTTTATTCCTTCAGGAGACCCACAGTGATCCATCCCAGTCTGGAGGTGGACTGGAACAGAGAGTGGGATGGTGAGGTCCTCCTGAGCCATCTCACCTCTGCTAGTGGAGGGGTGGGTTTTTTGTTCTCCAGGAGGTTTACTCCAGTTTCTACTGAGGTGGAACATTTGGTTGCAGGAAGGGTTTTACTGGTCAGAGCTGTGTTTGAGCGTTTTTCTGTGCTTTTAGTGAATGTTTATGCTCCGACTGCTGGCGCTGAGAGGAAGAGTTTTTTTGCACGACTCAGTGTAAAACTGGATAGCTGCAGTTCGGAGGATTTTTTATTCTTGGGGGGGGATTTTAATTGTACTGAAAATGAGTTTTTGGACCGCAACCACACAGAGCCTCATCCGGCCTCACAGCGCGCTTTGAGGCAGCTGGTCTGCTCTCATGGCCTGGTGGACGTATGGAGAAGGATGCATGCAGACTGCCGGCAATACACTTGGTCCCGCATGTATGAGAGCCGGTTGACTCTCACCCGTCTAGATCGTTTTTATTGTTTTAAGCACCATTTTAATGTTTTTAAGTCCTGTAATATCTTTCCTGTTGCTTTTACTGACCATTCTCTTGTGGTTTGTGTCTTTTATGTAAAGAATTTTACACCTAAAAGTGCATATTGGCATTTTAATTCAGTTTTAACGTTTGATACTGGTTTTAAGGATGTTTTAAGTTTCTTTTGGACTCAGTTCCGACAAAGGAAACGTGATTTTAGTTCTCTTGGGCAATGGTGGGACCGTGGTAAGACTGAAATTCAGCTTTTGTGCCAGCAGTACACTCTCAACGTTACGCGTGATTACTGTCGATTTATTGAAGACTTGGAGGCTGATATTGTGGGCTTGGAGTCTTTGAGTGAGTCCACTCAAAATCAGGAGCATATTGAGCTCCTAAAAGCAAAACGGTTGACCTTGGAGCGCCTGCTGGACTCTAAAGTTCAGGGGGCCTTGGTTCGGTCTCGGTTTCAGGATGTTTCTGAAATGGATGCTCCCTCTAGCTTCTTCTTTGGTCTGGAGAAGAAGCATGGACAGATGAAGGTGATGCACTCCTTGTTGTCTGACAGCGGTGAGGAGCTGCTTGGTCCTGACCAGATCAGACAGAGGGCTGTGGACTTTTATTCCTCACTCTACGCCAGTGAGTGTGATGGTGATGACGGCCTGTTGGACGAGTTCTGCAGTGGACTGCCTCATGTCGCCGAGGAGATGAACTCTCAGTTGGATCTGCCTCTCCAGCTTTCTGAGCTGTCCGCTGCCCTTCAGAGCTTGAAGGGCCGGAAGGCTCCCGGGATCGATGGCCTCACTGTGGAGTTTTACAAAGCTTTCTGGGACATCCTTGCTCCTGACATCTTGGAGGTTTTCAATGACTGTTTGTTCTCTGGTGCTCTACCGACGTCCTGTCGCAGAGCTGTTGTTGCTCTCCTGCCAAAGAAAGGGAACCTTCAAGAAATTAAGAACTGGCGACCCGTTTCTCTGCTGTGCGTGGACTACAAAATCTTATCCAGGACCTTCTCCAATAGGCTGAGGGATGCTATGGAGCAGATCATCCACCGGGACCAGACCTACTGTGTTCGAGGTAGACTCATGGTCGATAATGTCTTTTTGATTCGAGATGTTTTGGAGGTCTCTGAGCTTTTGGGCATACGAACAGGTCTGATTTCTCTGGACCAGGAAAAGGCTTTTGACCGCGTTGAACACAGCTTCCTTTGGAAAGTTATGGAGAAGTTTGGGTTTTGCACTGGTTTCATTGCCAAAATCAAAGTATTTTACGCCGAGGCTGAGAGTGTGCTGAAGGTGAACGGCGGTCTGTGTGCTCCTTTTAGAGTGGGTCGGGGCATACGGCAGGGCTGTGCTCTGTCTGGCATGCTCTACGCTCTCTCCCTGGAGCCCCTCCTCCACAAGATCCGTGCAAGTCTTGAGGGTTTGTGTTTGCCTGGTTTCCGGAGGAACATTGTTTTATCAGCTTATGCTGATGATGTGATTGTTTTTGTTAAAAATCAGGCAGATGTGAATGTGTTGGTAGATACAATACATGCTTTTTCTAAGCTGTCATCTGCCAGGGTTAACTGGCACAAGACTGAGGCCCTTGCTGTGGGACAGTGGCAGGACGCTCTCCCGACTCTCCCATCCAATGTGACTTGGAGGAAAGATGGTTTGAAGTATCTGGGGGTTTTTCTTGGTGGTCCTGTCACGGAAAAAAAGAACTGGGAGGATGTTGTCCACAAACTGGAGGGGAAGATGAACAAGTGGCGATGGCTGCTTCCCCAGATGTCTTTTAGGGGGAGAGTTTTGGTTATCAATAACCTTGTTTCTTCCCTGCTTTGGCACAGGCTGATGTGTTTGGACCCCCCTTCCGGGTTACTGTCTCAAATTCAGTCCAAACTCGTCAATTTCTTCTGGGACAGTCTACACTGGGTGCCACAGGGAGTGTTATTTCTTCCCCGGGAGGAGGGGGGACAGGGCCTAGTACACCTGGCCAGCAGAACTGCCACCTTCAGGATCCAGTTCCTGCAACGTTTTTTGACTGGGCCGACGGATTTAATGTGGAGGGAGCTGGCTAGCTGCATCTTGAGGCGTGTGAATGGTTTGGGGCTGGATGAGGCTTTGTTTTTAATGGACACCAAATTTTTAGATGTACGTGGGTTGCCTCCTTTTTACCAGGGTGTTTTTAAGTCCTGGCACCTTTTTAATATTGTCAAACGAAAACACTCTCCCTCTCTTTGTTGGCTCTTAAAAGAGCCCTTGATCTTTGGGGCATGGTTGGACATATGCGATGACACCACCCCTGGACTTCAGTTGACCCTTCGAAGGTCTGGAGTTCTGACTCTGGAGCAGCTGGTGACTGCAGCGGGACCCGATCTGTCGGACGCCTCTTCTTTGTGTTCCTCGCTGGGTCTCCGGTCCGCCAGGATGGCACGTCGTCTCTTGGACCGCTGGAGGGACAGGCTGGGTGCTGGGGTGAGGGGACTCCTGGCTGCTTACTGCAACGGGACCACTGCTCTCATCCACGATGAACTTTTTCCGGAGGTGTGGCTGAGCCCTGATCTGGGTGGACTTACCGGACAGCTGCTTCGTCCCTGCAATCCCGACAACCTGACTCTTCACTGCGCGGACAGAAGGACATTGTATGTTAACTGTGTGAAGGTGTTGAACAAAACTAAGTTGCAGAACCGCCTTCCCAGTGCGTGGACTGGTAAACTGAGTGGAGGTGAGGACGGACCGCACTGGAGGGTTCTTTACAAGGCTCCCATACGGAAGAGGACTGGAGACCTCCAATGGAGGATCTTACATGGTGCTATTGCTTCCAACTCTTTTATCTCTGTTCTTAACCCCACTGTTTCTGACTGCTGCCCATTTTGTGGTATGAGGGAAACCATTTTTCATGTTTTTAGTGAGTGTAAGAGGCTTTCAGGTCTCTTCACTCTTTTAACATCTGTATTTGCTCTTTTTAATGTGATGTTTTCTGTTCGTTGTTTTATTTATGGGTCCGGGTACAAGAAAAAAGACAAGGAAAAGTGGCAACTGCTTAATTTTATTGTTGGTGAAGCAAAACTTGCGATTCACGTCAGCAGGAAACGCAAAATAGCGGGCGAACCTCTGGCTGATGCAGTTCGGGTCTGGCGCTGCAATGTCCGTTCCAGGCTAAAGTTAGAATTTTCTTTTTTTAGACTGTCGAACCGTTTGTCCTGTTTTAAAAAAATCTGGTGCTTTGCTGATGTTCTATGTCGTGTGTCCAACGGTGAACTTTGTTTTGCTCCTTTTTTATGTGAGTGATTGTTGTTTTTTCTTGTGATCTGTGATCTGTGATTAAACTGACGTTTTAAAACTCAAAACTCTTCTTCTTCTTCTCCTTCTCCTCCTCCTCCTCCTCCTCCGGAGCTTGGGCTCCATGCAGTCTGATCAGCTCTGATTTGGGCTTCAGTTGATGTTTGTGATCAGGAACTCTGGATTCTTCTTAGAAGGAGACGTTCTGCCTCTTTAGCAGAGAGCAGAACGTTGATCTGATCTGTTGGAAGCCACTCCATCCTGAAGCTGCACTGCTGAGTTCCTGTCCACCAGGGGGCAGCACTCCTTCCATCCAGCTGCAGGAAACCTGATGTTCTGCAGAATCAGACACGCCCTGTTACTGAGGAACACAGACGGCCTTCAGGAATGTGGTTCTGCTGCAGAACATTCTTCCAGACTGAAGCACAGATCATCTGGAAGATCCACATTCTTCCAGTCAGAGCTGCTCTCAGGCTCAGCTTTGGTTCAGACTCTGTTAAAGGGGATGGAAGCCTGTGAGGCCAAAATGCTGCAGTGGGTGGAGGGCTCTGGTCTGGGGGGGGGCTGGGACCATGGCGTTGATCCTAAAGTGTTTCTCTGCTCCTCACATCTTTCTCTCTGTTAGTTTTTCCTGGAAGCTCTGACAGATCTGGAAGATCCACATTCTTTCAGTTTTAGGATCCAATCTTCCTCCAACGGCTGTTCTGACTTGTTCCCACTCTGACTTCAATCTGCTCCTTTCTCAGCTTCTGCTTCACTTTCAGGATCTTGTGGATTTGAAACGTTGTGATTCTAACAGACATGGAAAGAAAAGCTTCTCAGCTTCACTGTCAGACATTTTCCTGAGCTGCATGTGAACAAACTCTCTGTTCCTCTGAGTCTGACTGATGATCAGAAGGAGCTGTTTCCAGGAAATAGTCAGGCCCCTCCCTTCAGCTCCATCAGGAGTTTCTGCTTCAGTGTCAGTAGATGACAGATGAGGGGGGGGTCATGCACGTCTGGAAGCAGAAGGTCACATGACCTCACCTTTCTCAGTCCCTGAGATCAACAACCTGTCAATCAGCTTGAAGCTCCGCCCCTCCTCTCAGCTGCTGTCAGGGGGTGTCAGGTTTCTGGTTGAACCTGTTCTCTGTGTTCATGAGAGTCAAAAAAAAGACAGAAGATCTTCTTCTTTCTCTGCAAACTCTCTGCTGTTTCCAAAGCTTCATCATTGTTGGATCAACAACATGGAGGACTCTTCTTCATCACCTCATCCACAATCAGCTGATGCTTGTTGGCTTTTTTCTAAACATTTCCTGGAATCAAACTGTGGTCTTCAGCATCAAAGTGGTTCAGATCAGCTGACTGCTGCTTCCTGACAGAACTTTCCAGAATCAGACAGAAGAAAGAGTTTCTGTCAGAAACACAAACATCATGAAGCTCTGGAGGTCAAAGGTTTCAGTTCTGACTCCAAACCTTCCTGTTCTCCTCCTGTGTGGAGGTCAAAGGTCATGAGAAAGTCTCAGTTGGAGCTCTGGGAGGAAGAATTCATGTCTTTCTGTCTTTTCTCCTCTTTCTCTGATTTCTGTCTGTTTTTCTTCCTGTTTCCTGAAGTGTAGAAACAGGAAGTTTGTTGTTTCTGTGTCAAAGTGACTGAATGGAAATGTTGCTGCTGCAGCTCCATGTCTCCACCTGCTGGAGGGAGAGCAGAAGTGCAGCAGCTGATGGCAGCTTCCTCTGATGATGAGGGTTTCCTCTGCAGGTGAAGGTCTGTGTGAGCTGATGTGGATCCAGTGAATCCAGCAGCATGGATCAGTGGGAGGAGCCACAGGAGGGAGCCCCTCCCTCTAAAAGCAGAGATGGTAACCATGACAACCAGAGCAAAGCTCAGAGGTGAGATAAACATCTCCAACTGTCCATGATCTTCTCCATGTCAGAGCTCAGGACTCACACCAGCAACCTGCATTCTTCACAGGAACCAACCTGGACCTGGATCTGGACCTGAACCTGGATCTGGATCTGGATCTGGATCCAGCTGGGGGTCCAACAGGAGTGACTGGTCAAAGCGTACTAATCCAGACTTCAAGGACATCCATCCAGCAGTGGAACAGTGAGTGTTTGTCAGAGTTTTTGGAGGCTGGATTCTAGTTCAGATGATCAACAGTTTTCAGTTGAAGGACTTGAGGTCTGGTTCAGTTCTGGATCTCTCTGATCAGACTCACTTGGAGCATCATGTGTGTGATGAGATCTTTTCAGTTGAGTCTTCTGAGAGTCTCTGAGAGACATTAGAGATGTTGGAGAAGAAAACATGTTGACTGCTGACTCTGACTGACAGCAGCTCCAGTCTAATGAGAAGAATCACTGCAGACTCCTAGGATTCAGATTTTCATGCTTTCCAAACATCACATTGTTCTAGTTGGACTTTCTGCTCTCAGAATTTCTCCATTTCTACATGGAGAATTGGAATCAGCTTTTCTAGAAAAAAGTCTGGATTGACTGACAGAAAATGCTGAAAGCTGGAAACTGTTGATCCAAACATGTCATGTTATTCCAGACTAAACAGCTCAGTCTGTGTTCATGTCAAAGTCCATCAGCTGTTCATGAAGAAGCAGATCCTCCAACACTCTGATGGTTTGGTGTTTGCAGAGGTCAACAGGTCACACAGAGAGTCCAGTCTGCAGCCTCCAGCTGTGGATCCATGAAGAGTGACTGGTCCAAAGAGGATCCTCCAGCCTTCAGAACTGAACCAGGACCTTTAGACTCACAGTAAGAAGCAGTTTCTAGTGAACAAAGCAGAGTTCAGCTCTCAGCAGGAACAACAATGTTCTCATCAAGAACATCAGCTGATCCATCCAGGAAGGTCAACCATCTGCTGTGATGCTTTAGGTCTGAGAGGAAATAAAAGAGTTGGACAACTCTGGAGGACACAAAGCTCAGTCTGTGAGGATGAAGCAACCAGCTGAACTTTTCTCTGAGCTCAGTCCAGACATGAGCTCCAAACACAGCTAACGCATCATTTAGACCTTCAGATGGACTAGATCTGCTCTGGTTTCACCTGGAAACACATTTGCTCACATTCAGCACAGTCTGGATCCCAATATCTGAGTCTGAAGATCAGAGAGGATCTACTCCATGATCAGAGTCAGTCTGGAACTTCCCACTGACTGCTGTGATTGTTGTTCACTAACGTTTCTCCTTAGTGTCCACAGAGAGAAGAAGAGGAGTGGACCCCAGTCTGCAGAAAGACCCAGAGCTGGTGAGTCAGAGCCTGATCCTCTGCTGATGGATTCTTCTGGAAACATGTGGAACACTCATGAAGGAGCTTTCTGCTCTGCTCTGTCAGCAGATGTTGGTCTGCAGGAGATGTTTGGAGAACATCAGATCAGTCTGAGGAGCAGAAGTCAACATGTGGCTGAAGGAACTGAAGAAGCAGGAAGAGAAACACTCCTCAACAGGGTCTACACTGAGCTTTACATCACAGAGGGACTGAGACCAGAGGGTCACACCCAACATGAGGTGATGCAGCTGGAGACCACCACCAAGACCAACCAGCTCCATGACACTGCAATCAAGAACCCAGACATCTTCAAAGTCCTCCCTGACCAACACAGATCCATCAGAGTGGTTCTGACCAGCGGAGTTGCTGGAGCTGGAAAAAGCTTCTCAGTGCAGAAGTTCACTCTGGACTGGGCCGAGGGCTTGGAGAACCAAGACATCAGTGCTGTGGTTCCTCTGTCCTTCAGGGAGATGAACTTGATCAGAGATGAGCAGCACAGTCTTCTCACTCTGATCCAGCTGTTCCATCCAGCACTCCAGAAGATCCCAGCAGAACAGCTGTCTGTCTGCAAACTTCTGTTCATCTTTGATGGTCTGGATGAAAGCAGACTTTCTCTGGACTTCAACAACAGTCCGCTGGTGTCTGATGTCACACACAAGTCCTCAGTCAACGTGCTGCTCACTAACCTCATCCAGGGACGTCTGCTGCCCTCAGCTCTGGTCTGGATCACTTCCAGACCTGCAGCAGCCAATCAGATTCCTCATTCATGTGTGGACAGACTGACAGAAGTCCAAGGCTTCAATGATGCTCAGAAGGAGGAGTACTTCAGGAGGAGGTTCCCAGATGGAGAGCTGTCCAGCAGAATCATCTCCCACATCAAGGGCTCCATGTCCCTCTACATCATGTGTGAAGTTCCAGTCTTCTGCTGGATCACTGCTGTGGTTCTGGAGAACCTGCTGACCACAGAGCAGAGAGGAGAGCTGCCCACCACCCTGACTGACATGTACTCCCACTTCCTGATGGTCCAGACAAAGAGGAAGAAGAACAAGTACCAGCAGGAACATCAGACAAGTCCAGACAGGGACGTTCTTCTGAAGCTGGGGAGGCTGGCATTTGAAAATCTGGAGAAAGGAAACATCATGTTCTACCAAGAAGACCTGCATCAGTGTGGTCTGGATGTCACAGAGGCCTCAGTGTACTCTGGAGTTTGTACTGAGATCTTCAGAAGAGAGTGTGAGATCTTCCAGAAACCGGTCTACAGCTTTGTTCATCTGAGCGTTCAGGAGTTTCTGGCTGCAGTCTACATGTTCCACTGTTACTCCAACAGGAAGGTAAAGGTCATTGAGGACTTCCTGGAGGACGACATGAAGAACACATCCCTCGATAAGTTTCTGAGTAGAGTCATGGAGAAATCCCTCCAGAGTCAAACTGGACACCTGGACCTGCTGGTTCGCTTCTTTCATGGTCTCTCTGTGGAGTCCAACCAGAGACTCTTAGGAGGCCTGCTGGGTCAGACAGAGAAGAATCCAGGAACCATCCAGAGAGCCATCAACAACCTGAAGAAGATCAACAGTAGAGGAGTTTCTCCTGACAGAAGCATCAACATCTATCACTGTCTGATGGAGATGAAGGACATCTCAGTTCATCAGGAGATCCAAGAGTTCCTGAAGTCAAAGAACAAATCAAAGAAGAAACTCTCAGAGATCCACTGCTCAGCTCTGGCCTACACTCTGCAGATTTCAGAGGAGGTTCTGGATGAGCTGGACCTGGACCAGTACTACACACTAAATGAGGGTAGACGGAGACTGATCCCAGCTGTGAGGAACTGCAGGAAGTTCAGGTGAGTCCAGAAGTGATTGTGATGATAAATCAGATCAGTGTTCAGATTGATTTACAAAGAATGAAAGGTTTGAAAATTATTAGAAATAGAAGCATGAAAGAAGAAAATCAGTTTGTTTCTAACACTCATTTGATCTTTTAGCTAAAGAGCAAAGAAGGATCATATTTGTCCAAATGAATCCAATCCAGAACCTTCTGAAAGGTTTGAACCCAAAGCAGACGGTCCAGAATTAAAGGATGTCTTCATTTCCACAATGTCAGTCATTCTAGAAGCAGATTTCTACAATGTCAGTCATTCTAGAAGCAGATTTCTACAATGTCAGTCATTCTAGAAGCACATTTCTACAATGTCAGTCATTCTAGAAGCACATTTCTAAAATGCTCTTTCTTCTGTTCATCATCTTCTTTCTAGACCAGGGGTCGGTAACCTTTTTTACTCAAAGAGCCATTTGGTACCGCCCTCAATAAAAAAGAAAGCACCCGGAGCCACAACCTGTTTTGACATCATTATATATAATATGCAAAAAAAAAAAAAAAGCTTGTGGGCAGAGCTACCAGCTAAAGTTCTGGTCTGATCGCTGCATGGAGCGATGTGTTTATCAATGCATGGTGAACACAGAGAATGTGGAGAGATCAGGTTTGGTAATCATGTTTCCATGTTTGAGTTCATGAGATCATCCCAGAGAAAGTCTCTGCTTCAACTCCTGCAGGGAAAGCTGTGTCTGAAGCTGACGCTCGTGTTTCCATCTCTGGCAGAGTTTGAAGCCAAAGCCCCTCCCCCGCCTCTCTACCTGCTTTTCCTCTCCCTTGTAACAATTCACTCTCCACTCAACAGGGGAATGTCACAACGCCATTCTGCGGCTGGGGCATTAAATGTCAAGACAATCTGCCCTCTAATATAAACCAGGGAAAAACTCATATAGTCGTTTGTTTGTGTAGCCTTGTAAAAACCCACAGTTCAAGCCCAAGTCCCGGAGCTTTGCTAGCAAAAAGAAATGTTCTGGAGGAAAAATGAGTGTTTGACAGTCACGCATGTTGGTGGGAGGCCGCTCTGCCTCATTCGCTGGGACGCATCATTCCACCCGTCAATGGAGCTGGCACAGATCCTCGTACCGGACGAGCCGAGCTCTTTGGGTAAATTTACTCCATAGGAAAATAATTTGAGCTGGGAAAGATAACCCGTGTGAGAGATCGCTTGCTCCTCCGCTCTTCTGCGTCCCTGTCAGCTGTGCATCCCCCCCCGCGCTCCCGGCTCCCGCGTCTCCTTCCAAAAAAAAGGTGTGTCCCCCTGTCACCTGTCAGCTGGTCCCGTGCAACCAATGAGGTGACGACAAATACAACACATGACGACAAAGTTTCATTGAAATAAAACTGTTAAATAAATAACCAAGCTTTCAATCTTCACATCATGCGCTGAAACCGATCTTTAGTGGCAACCATTACAACCTGTTCACCTGTTCACATCCTCTGCAGCTGAGACTTGTTTTCCCCTCAGTGTGTCCTACACAGAGAACGCTAAATACGGTCATCATAGGTTGACGCGATAGTCGGGGCGCTGTGGCGCAGCACAAGGATGGAACAGCTGTGAATCTATCTGGCAACACTGTGTTGGCTTCATCAATTGATAATGTCAATTGATGAAGCAGAAAAGAACCACAAATGAGGTTCATCGTGAGACACGCATGGTGTTCAGATCTGCGTGCTGATGCCCCACTGAGCTGCAAAACAGCAAAAACTGGAAAAGGTTGAAGCTGAAAAAAGTATTTTTCAATCAGGAAAGAATTAATTTATAGATTTTCAGCTCTGTTGAATCATTAGAATGTTTTTTTTCCTCCATAAATTCAAATGACTTTGACCTGCATCTTTACCAGCTGGTTCAGCGCTTCGGGCCGTCTGTCTGCGCGCAGAGACGCACACACGGGAGGATCATTAAAGACTGTCACATTTTACAGCAAGAAGCAGAATCCCCTCCCTCTGAACTCTTTAATAATATCAATACAAATACATGGTTTTTTTTCCTGCGGGACGGGAGAAGACACAAAATCAATGCATCTCTATTATTGTGCGGGACTAAATTCTCAGAGTTTTGCAGTGCGGGCGGGAGTGTAACGCATACGTCGCGGGCGCGGGTGGGAGTGGTATGAAGAAAATAGTCCTGCGCAGGGTTCTAGTCTGAACTATATTTTATTTAGAAAAATCTTTTATTTTGCTAAATCAGTCCAGTACGGGAAAAAAACATCAACAAAAGCTGTGTTGGGCGGTTTTTGGCTGGGTCTGGCGGTTTTCAGATGACTTTTGGGCTGGAAAACTGTGACTCTATCTGGTAACACTGGCGCAAATTTATAGAAGCCGCCCCCCGTGTCTCCTCCTGCTATCATCTCTGCAGGTCTCGCCCGGTAAATACCAGCTCATTAAGGAAGCTGTTTTTTATGTGGCACGCGCTTCGTATGGAGCCAGCAGCGCCTTTGAAATGCCATTAAAAATGAACAAACTAAAATAAAATTAAATTTTTATAAAATACTCATTATTTTCCAAAGTCACAGCGAGCCACAACAGAAGGATGAAAGAGCCACATGTGGCTCCGGAGCCATGGGTTGCCGACCCCTGTGCTAGAGAAATCATTGATCTGTGAATGAAACAGTTTGATGACTAAAGGAAGAAACTGAAGCAGAAACTTGATTTCTTAGGTTCTTCTATATCAGACATGGTTGTGTTTTTTCACACACGGTATTATCATGACCATAGGACACACCGGGTTATAGGGCACGGTCTCAGTTATGGGTCATTTTTCTGTATTTGACACATAGAAAAGGAGCACTGGGTGTTGAGGCACTGGCACGTTTGCACAACATATCGGTAAAACATGCATGCTAGAGTTGAACCTTTACTGCAATGATGTTTCTGACTGGAGATCCTCTCCAGGCTTGAAGGCGGATCTTCCTTCAGGGGTTCACTTCCCCGTTTGAACCCTCAGAGCAAAGCATACGGTGACTTGTTTATGGAACAGTCTACCAGAGGACCTGAGAGCTGCAGAGAGCATTAATGCTTTTAGGAAAAGGCTCAAGACCTAAAGATCTTTTTAACCTGGCTGTTAGCTAGTTTTTTTTTTACTACCACTCTTTATTTATTTATTTTTATTTATCCATTTTATCTTTTTTATTTTATTTTTTATGAGCTTACACTAGATTTTTACGGAGCCCGTGTCATGACATTAAAAAATTAAAACATAACTTGTTCCCACAGATTAATAACTCATTCGCACGAAATGCTATTCCGTTCCCACAAGATACTATTCCGTTCCCTCGAAATACTATTTCGTTCCCTCGAAATGATTAACTCGTGCGAACGCAATAATTAATCCGTTCGAACATAATAATTAATCACGTCATCCATTGGTATTCATGTTCATTCACATGATCATCCTCTGGTACGCTCTCCATCATCTTGCTGCAAAAGCCGCTTCCGTGCCGCTACTTCCGTGTCTCTGTGAGCATTCACTGGGCGAGAATGTGACCCCCGCCGCATGCTCGAAAAGTCACCAAAACGTGCACACACCTGGGATAAATTGCAGATGAATTTTCCACAAAGTCAACGTCACCCCCCCGAAGACGATGACATCACGGCCAGCGATCCCGTCAAAAAAATGAATGGGCCGAAAATCGCGTATGGGGCCCAACAAAATGTACTTCAAAATACAGTCGCGAAACCAAAACACGTGTCGGGGATATCCCAAAGAAGTTTTGAAATCATTATGGGGCGGCCACACGACCTACGGCTTGGCGGCCATTTTGTGGCGAACTCTGAGAATTGGCGATTTTTGTGTTTTCCCATGACATGGGAAGACGACACTTTTGTTTGAACGATTTTCACGCAATTGCACACACTTGCTGCCAGCTCCAGTCTACAAACACCACAGAAGTGTCGTTGACCTTTGACCTTGGGAAAAGGCCACCATCCGCACTTTTCTCAAAAAAGCACCTTTAGCACCAGATACAAACGAAAACTCGTCGTTGGAAGTTTCATCAATCTTCTCGTAACTTTTCGAGCATCAACGGCCAGCTACTCTGGACAAAATGTTGGAATTAGAAGTTGTATATTTTGAACGGCCTGCGCGTGGCGAGCTAGCAAAGTGGCGCACTGTTATAACTCCCATGTCTTTCATTGGATTACAGTGAAAATTGAATGCATGCATCCATGTCAGGAACTGAACGTAATCAAAATCACTGGACATGGACATATAAGGAATGTGGGCGTGGTCAGCATAAAACCACTGTTGCTAAGGACAACAAAAAGTTTACTTTTTTCGATTCGTCTGAAACTGACGTCAATCTGTTCGTCATCAAAAGGCGACCAAAACACAAAATGGTTGCTATGGAGATGAAATCAACAGAAAATCGCCATTTTGAAAAAAGTCGTTTTTTTTTACTAACTAATGACATATAGCTCTCACCAATGGAGCAATGTGTTTTTCTGTGTCAGTTGATGATGTTGATTGCTAAGCTAGCACTTTTAGCTATGTTAGCATAACTAGCATAGTTAGCATAATTAGCATCTTAAACAATGTGTTTTTCTGAGAGAGTTGATAATGCTGATTGCAATGCTATCACTTTTAGCCATGTTAGCATAGCTAGCATAGTTAGCATTATTAGCATTTTAGGTAATGTGTTTTTCGGAGTCAGTTCATTTTCATTTCATTTTTTTTTTTTTTTTTCCACAATGCGTCAAAAGCAACAAATCTCACAATACAGAATGTGGAAAAAATGGACATCCCAGAAGCAGCTGCTTATTATTAGGGGTCCAGCATTTTAGACAAGCATAAAAATACATAAGATGAGTGGCGGAAGGAAAAGAAAAGAAAATAATTTCATAAATAAAATATACTAAAAGAATGAGAGAAATCATGGTAATATAGTGGAAAGTGTTAGACAATAGGGACAATGAATTTGAATAACATAAACTCTGGCGTGTAGCCATATAAGTGTCAACAGACAGAAAGAAATCACAAACATGTTAATAGATGGTTTCGGTTGGAGCAGCATTTTTACAGCATGTTGACAATAATAGCAATTTCAGTTTCCTTTTAAACATGTATATTGTTGCAGACTGCTTAACGTCATTTTCTAAAATATTCCAAGTTTGTGGACCTCTAGTACAGACAGAGAAGCTTGTACATTTTAATTTTCTGTTTTTGCCTTTTAGCATATGCTTTCCCCTGGTGTCATGGTGATAAGAGGGCAGAAAAAGTGGTATGAGGTCACACAAACGATTATTTAATTTATTGACAACACTGTACATTGTGCATGCGTTATGATACCTGTTGAGTTCCGGTAACTTAAGGAGGCTGTATCTGTGGAAGAGTGGATCCGTTGGGGCATTTGGCGTGGACCAGGTTATTGCTCTTATGCTTTCTTTTGTGTAATCAGGAGTTTTGCCATGTAGATAGAATATGTGTTATTCCATATGATGTTACAGTAATTCAGGTGAGGCTCAAACAGGGATCTGTACAATGTTAGCAATGCATCTGATGGGAGCATATGCCGAATCTTATAGAATAAACCAACAAGTTTGGATAATTTTTTAACTAGTTCATCTATGTGTTTTTTAAAATTTATAAATTGATCTATATGGATTCCAAGAAATTTGATCGAGTCCACCTGTTGAAGAGATTGCCCATCTATATTTATGTTCAATTTCCTGTAGGTGGATTTGTGTCTGGATGTGTGGAATATGATAAAAAAAAGTTTTGCTCGTGTTTAATGACAATTTATTGCATTTGAACCAAGTATCTACTTTTACTAGTTGTTCATTTAGGAGTTTTTCCAATAGGTCGTTATTTCTATGTGACATGAATAAACTAGTATCGTCTGCAAAAAGTATTTTGTGGATGGCTCCAGAACAGAAAACAAAATCATTTATATAAATTATGAAAAGAAGTGGTCCCAATATGGATCCTTGTGGTACACCCGTTTGAATGTTGAGTTTTTGTGATTTTAGTTCATTAACCTTTACATATTGCTCTCTTCCACAGATATAACTCCTGAACCACTGGAGCGCTAATCCCCTGACCCCGTAATGCCTTAATTAGCTGAGTAAGATTTCATGATCTAGTGTCAAGATCCAGAAAAACCCCAATACCATATTCACCTCTTTCAAAGGCGTCATTAATTTTTTTCTACAAGATCTAAGATAGCCATACCCGTGGTGCTGTTTTTCCTAAAGCCATATTGTTGAGGCACTAATACATTGTGTTTTACAAAATAGTCTGATAATCTTGAGTACACAACTCGCTCAAATACTTTGGAAAGAATTGGCAGTATTGATATGGGTCTGTAATTTTTAGTATCATTTTTGTCCCCAGACTTATATATGGGTATTATTTGAGCTATTTTAGTAATTTTTGGGACTTTGCCATGTGTTAATGAAAGATTAATGGTGTAAGCGAGAGGTTCTGGAATTTCATTTACTATGGCTTTGATGATGTTACTACTTATGTTATCAGCACCAACTATGTAGGACGATCTTAGCTTGTTTATAATATTCACCACTTCTGTTTTACAGGTTGGTTTTAGAAAGAATGAATTTGGGTTATTTCCCTGAAGATAAACATTGTAATTAGCACCACCTGGTGGATGAATGTTTTGAGAGAGACTTTTCCAAACTGAACAGAAATAATTGTTAAAAATATCAGCTAAACTGAGATTGTTTGATTGACATTGCTCTAAGGCATCAGGGATGACTGTAGTTTTTGTTCTGCGGCTGAGAATGTCATTTAACACCCTCCAAGACTTTTTTTGATCTCCAGATGCAACCTTCAGTTGTGTAGTAAAATGATTGGTGGTGTTGAATACTGCGTCCCACCTTTTGGTCTGAAGGTGACTGATTAGGTTTGCTAAAGTTTGGGTGTTTACAACTTTCACTTTTCTCCTTGTACGTGGGATTGACGGTTTTTTATTTAGTTTCTTATAGCATGCATTAGGATAATGGTCTGTAATGTCTGAGTATACAACCCCTGATTTATATTCAATATTTACTGTATTAGTTATCATGTTGTCCAAAATGGATTTGCTTTTTTCCGTAACTCTGGTGTACTTATTGATTTTGGGTATTAATTGAGTATTAATAAAGTCATTGTTGGTTTTATTGTCCTTAGATAGATCTATATTTAAATCACCCATAATAAGAAAATTTATGTTCGTTAGGTTTATGTGGAGAAGAATGTTTTCAAGTTTGTCTCTAAATATGTCATAATCAGAGTCTGGTGGGCGATATATTACTCCAATAACAATACTTTTTGCATTATTATGTTTTAGTTCTAGAAATGTTGAGTCAGAAAAACCATCATCCAGTATAATGTCTGTTCGTTCCCTAACTGAATATGAGGAGCTCACATACAGGCAAACTCCTCCACCAGGTTTACCAGCTCTATTTTTGCAAAACAGTGTATATCCATCTAAGTTGTAAAGATCTAAATAAGCAGCTTCATTAATCCAGGTTTCACTGCAGCCTATTATGTCAAAATTGTGATCTATTGTTGCCAGCAGTGAAAGTAGGTCATCATGGTGTTTTTTAATACTGTGTATATTTAGATGCAAGGAGGAGAAGGTAAAGCTACTGTTGATTTTTATTAAATCCTCTGGATTATAATATTCACAGTTTAAATTTCCCAGTTTTGCACCTAGATAGTGATGTTCAAAATAGTCTTCTTCAAGACTACAATTTACTTTTATCAACCCCATACAGTTTGAGGAAAAACATGATGTCCAGATTGCAAGTAGAAGACTCTGTGAAGACACTTTCCCAAATTCCCGCACCAAACAAAACATAGTAAACAAAAAATAAGTAAAAATTTAAGAAACATAAAGATTACCATAGTCATTAAAGTAAACTCAAGTCAAATTTCTGTCTCCCGAGGAGTGCAATTCATTCAATACCCTTAACAAACATTAGTCATTGATGACTGCGATGTTTACTCACCAGATTATTATTGAGGTTGGAATAGGAGTACAGTACCTCATTTGTACTTATTATCATCAGTTGATAATAATGATCTCAATCCTAGCACTTTTAGCCACATAAGCATAGCTAGCATAGTTAGCATAATTAGCAATTTAGGTCATGTGTTTTTCTGAGAGAGTTGATGATGCTGATCGCTATGCTAGCACTTGTAGCCATAGGGTTGCATCTGCGGGCCATATAACGCCGCTTGCGACTTTTATTTATTTTTGTGCTTGTTTAATTTAATTTTATGCTTGTTTTTACGTTATGTATTTTGTTTTGTTTTAATGTACAGCACTTTGTGTTATTCTTTTATATGAAAAGTACTTTAGAAATAAAGTTTGATTGACTGATTGATTGAAACTGAATGCACCCTCACACGCTCACTTAGCTGATTGTCTGCTCCTTTTGCAAACAGGGCAGCGCGGCACGCGGGAACTCAGCACACACACATTTCAGCTACACGGGTTCTGGTTCCTCCATAGAAACAGTCACTTTAGCCTCGTTCTACCAAGAACATCTTCTGGAAAGTTCTGCCTGAAGGTTGGTGCTGCTGTGGTTCTGTTCATGACGGGAGACGTGGACCTGAGGAAGAAACTGGATCAAAGTTCTGCAACAGAACAGGAAGATGAACTGTTGTTGTTTACAGCTTCAGAGCTGAAACATGAAGATATCATTTTGGAAATGGCAACAGAAAACTCTCAGAAAACTGGATCAGAACCAACATTTAAAAACTGTCAACATTCAATCCTCATCATCATCCTCATCATCATCATGGTCAGAGTGACAGCTGTCAGTCTCTGGGATCCAGATGTTCTACTGGTAACTTTGGGGTTCAGACCTCAGATCACTGACAGACTGAGGGCAGCATGAAGCTCCATGGAGCTCCACCTTCTCTCCTCCAGCTGCAGATGAAAGAAAGATCTGAGAGAGACTGATGAGGAGGACTGGTTCATGATGAAGATGACGCTCTGATGAAGAGATAAATGTCCAACTGGAACTTCATCACAGCCTGAATTCATCATAGATCACCTGTTTCTGTCTTTCTTTCTCTTCACAGAATTCCAGGATGTGAACTCTCAGAGACTCACTGTGAAATTGTGGCCTCAGCTCTGAAGTCAAACCCATCCCACCTGACAGAACTGGACCTGTACAGCTGCAGACTGGAGGATTCATCCATTGTGGTTCTGTGTTGTGGACTGGAGAGTCCAGACTGCAGACTGCAGACTCTGAGGTCAGAACATTGAAGCTGCTGGTTGCTTCATTTTTACATTTGTAGTTCTTCACTGAAGCTGAAAGGTTTGGATTCAAAGATTTTCTGGATTTTCCACAAATTGAACATCTTTGATTCTTTGAAGAGTCTATAGTGGAAGAAAACAGCTGCTTAGATTTTCTTTAGAACAAAGATGTTTCCATGGCAACAAAAGGTTCAGTTGTTGGAACATTTGACAGATTTATGAGTTGAAAGAGTCAGAAAACAAACAAGAAATCAAACTAAGGACAGACTAGTCGTCTTGATCAAACCTGCCTGAAAGCTTACACAGGTCAAAGATCAAATCAGACACAGCAGAGCATGCACGTGCACACACACATACACCCCCCCCCCACACACACACACACAGACACAAGTGTGAGTGCAGACTAGAGAGGAAAATCAAAGAAAGGAGAGTTTTGGTGCAGAAATGAAAGAATTGAGTAAACCTGGCAGGCAGTGGGGGTAAATGGTCTGGCTGAAGTGTTGATCTCCTCTGCCTCAATAAAACTCACTTTCACAGCAGCTTCACTGTCAGGAAACAGTTCTGGGTCCGGTTCTAGATGGAATTGTTTTCTTGCAGACTCTAAATTTTTTTTTCAGTTAAAGTGAAGTGGTTCTGGATTTAGCTTCTTCTTCCAGTGTCTCTGTAGGTTTTTGTGCTGATCTTGTCTCTTCTAGTCTTTAGTTGCACTTGGTGCTCTATTCCATTCATGTTTCACTGTCCCTCTCCCGCTCAGCACGAACAGCTATTGACCAATTATGAGCATCTTGAAGAGAAAAAAAAGTGAGAATGAGTGAAGGACAGTTAAAATTGACCCCAGGAAGAAGTTGGTTCTTGTCGTTCTCTTTTAAAGATTCAGTCTCCAGTCGTTTCCACAATGGCGCGTTTAGTTCAGACTAATGTTGCTTGGATTTGGATTGATAACATGAGCCTCATCCTGATCATTGACTTTTGATTTGATTTGATTTGAAATGGTTTATTTCAAGCGATCAAATAGGAATAATACAGAAAAACAATACAATCATCAGTTATACATTCATACAGTAACTAATCAAATTTAGGATGGTAAATGGCGTATACTTATATAGCGCTTTCTACCTTCTTACGAAGGCCCAAAGTGCTTTACAGTCACAGTCCCATTCACACATGCACACACACATTCACACACTGGTGGCGGCTCTGCTGCCGAACACTGGCGCCAACCTCCCACCAGAGGCAAGGTGGGGTTCAGTGTCTTGCCCAAGGACACTTCGACACACATGGGCGGGAATCGAACCTGCAATCTTACGATCATGAGTCGACCGCCCTACCGCTGCACCACGGCCGCCCCGATTAGACATTAAATATTGCTTGAAAGGGAGTGGAAGGAAGCGAACTCATTTAATCCCACCCCGTTATACTATAACCATTTTATTACATGATTTATCAATATCCGGTTCCAAACTTTTATCAGACAGAATTAAAAATCTTGAAACATCAATAAAGCACATGACAAAGATGAATTACTTAAATTAAAAAAATAACTTTTAGAATTGAAGGAGAAAAATATCTAGTCGCTTTGTAGATATTTTCTTTGCGTGTTCAAAAAAGTTGAAAACAAGAAAACCACGGATTCCTTTAAAGTAGAAGATAAACAAAATGTATTTCCCTAACAAAGAGCTCTAAACAAAAATAAAACAGATCGATCTGGGTGTCCAAAATCAAGGCCTGCAATACGCAAGAGTTTACAATCCGATTTTACATGCAGGAAGTCTGGAGACACAGCTTTTCCCAAAGCATGGCTCTTTTAAGCATGTGGTCAGAATCTCCTCCCCCGGAAACAAGATGGCTGCTGTATCTCCGCCTCTGGCCGCTCAAGATTGGCTGACAGAGGAGCCCGCCTACTTCCTCCAGTCCATCACAGCATCTGGTCTCTGGGGGGAACCTCACAGATGGACGCAGTACGGAATCCCCATGGGTGGCAGGAACTCTCACTGCAGGAGGTCGGTCCTAGAGCTTTGTTTTTCACACGTGAACGGACGCCTGGAGTGATTCCCACAGCTACAGTACCAGAGATAGTTAATTTATGGCCCATGTCAGACCTGCAACCAAATGGCCTTAGAAGAACAAAGCCGGTTTCTCCTGAAGGGGGGATGAGATTGAAGCTGCATTCCTGAAACCTCTCACATATGCAGCTTTAAGGAAGCTTCTTCAAAGTACATAGGATGTTAAAACACACACACTTCAGCAAATGACTTTTCTTCTATGTAATAAAATTTAAGACTGACAACCCTAATGAAATTACCAAAAACATAAATTCCTTCAGTTCCCTGTCTTGACCTCATGAAGTGAGGTCACACAAAAACACATACATCAAACAATGACTAAACATTTCAGCAGGTCCAGCTGTGGTCGTAAGCCCTCACATTCTGCAGCACAATCAATATATGGGATTTTTAAACGGGGTGGATCATTGATGCAATGAGTGTAGAAGCATATTAAGAGAATACAAAAATGTAAATTTGAAAATAAAAATAAAAGTGCAAATTGAAATTATTTAAAAAGTAAAAATATAAAATATAAAGACAATAAAAAATAACACTTCCTGGAAGAAAAAGAAACGCCTAGAATTAAGGGAGAAATGGAGAGACGTTAGGACAAAACAAAATCACACAGGGGACAAAAGAAAAATAGAATTGTCAAACATAACAGCAAGCTTTCATGTGTTCTGGCCAAATGAGAATAGCAATATTCTGTTAATATTAGTTAGTTAGTTGGTTAGTATTGCAACAAAATCCAAAAGGTCATTCAGGGCTTTGACCACTCACGTCCTCCTCCTGCATGTCCCACAAGCTCTGGCAAGCTTGGACTTGGCCCCCTATGGACTTCTCAAAAAGCCTGGTAATTATTCAATCTGACACATGTGATACAACAGAACGGCTGCAAAAGAGCTTGGGGTGTCTCCCCAAGATGAGTCTGCTGTGGATCTGAATATTTATTTAGGTTAGGATCAGGAACTTAAAAAATAAAGCAATAACAAAGACAATAATAGAACAACAAAGACAAAACACAATGAGACAAGAATAAAATTACGCATGCGCAGAAGAGGAGCAATATGTGGTGGAAAATGTCCACCACGTTTTCCTCTCCATAGTCTGCTTCTCCTCGTGCTGTTTTCATGGAAAACATAGGTGGGAGTATACAAATTCAAAATAAAGAGAAAAGTTTATTAGGGGCTGTCGTCTAATGACATGTGTGGTGGATTCTAACTCCTAGACAGTGTACAATTTCCCACTCCTCCTTGCTGTGGATGAGAGAACCAGATGAACAGACACACAAAACTCTGAAAGGTAAAAAGGTCAATCTCTTCCTAGACAAACGATGATAACTGGAACAATAATAATTTAACACAATTTCCTTCAAAGAATCACTGAGACCTCTTTCCACCTCCACCTCCCTGTCTTGGCCTGGGAAGAAAATCCCAGGACACTAGTGGAGTGAAACAATGTAGATTAAAACAAAGATAAGGCACAAACACATAAAACGAAAGAAATGGAAATGAAAAACATAAAAACAACAAAGAATTTTTTGTGCACCGGTAAGGTGAACAGGCGTTCTGTCCACGTTCCTGTGAAGGCAAGATTATAACGTGAAGAAATGAAACCACTTAAGGGGGACCATGTGTTCCATAAAACAAAGAAGAAAGTGTTTATCATATTCACAAAATCCAAAAACCAAATGTCCAAACTATTTCCACTTGTAATGCTACAAAGTAGACTTTCTATGCTCCATAAACATTGAAGATTTAGTTCTGCTAAAAAATGCGACTTCCTTTCTGCTAAAGTGCAAATTCCTGTTACACTTCTAAACCCAAAGTCGTACAACTGCAACAGAAGATCTTTCATTACTCGCAGGCAAGTTTCAGCAGTTGGTGCTGCTGGCAGAAAGTCATCAAGACACAACCCTCTCATAGAGAGACTTCAAACAGTGATCGAGAATGCCAGGAGAATTTGTAACTCATCTGTACTGAAATGCAAATAAATGTCTGCTATTTTTATTTAATGGAATGCAAAAGAAAACGTTTGTTCAATCAATGGCAGTGAACAACACACATTATGAGGCCAAAAGTTGACAGCATACAATAGAAGTCAGGAACGGGTAGGCCTAGAGTAATGGTGACGTCATTAACAGCCCTTAAATCATAAGCCATGCGATAAAGTTACCATCTGCTTTCAGAATTAGTCTAAAATGATGACACTACAACGAATGCGAATGCTACACCAGAGTTCCACAAACCAATCAAAGTTCCATCCATCCATCACTCCATCTGCATACGTCACCCTGGGGTACTGAGAAAAGGTCGTGTTCCTGCAGCTACCTGAATCAACACTAGGGGGAGAGTGAAGTCTGTGCTCCTGCAATTACCTGAATCAACACTAGGGGGAGAGTGAAGTCTGTGCTCCTGCAATTACCTGAATCAACACTAGGGGGAGAGTGAAGTCTGTGCTCCTGCAATTTCCTGAATCACCACTGGGGGGACAGTGAAGTCTGAACCAACATAAATGAACCTGTGGACCATGAAGCATCAGAGAGCGTGGTTAACAGCACCTCTGCATCTTCATGATCTGTCTTCTGTCTGCTGCGATGTTTGACAATGCAGAAATGGTCCAGAACTCAGGAATTTTGTCGTTGGATGAACGGTTAACCTGTACATTTTTATTGAGGGAGGAAAAGTGAACAGCTGAAAAAACACAATTCTACCAATGTGTTGTTAATGTCCTGCTTAGTCTAATCCTATGTGAGATACAGCTGTGTCTGACAGCTAGTATCATTGCATTTGTGAGTGTATGAATGCACAATAAGCCGCTCGCCCTCGGGGCTAATATATGTCAGTGTAGTTCAAATGCCACGTGTGGTCTTCTACCTGCTGAAATACTTCTTACTGTTAATCCTGCTCTCTGTCATAATGGAGTGTACAGGTCAGACCATTCGGAGGCTTCAAACACAGGAGTCCAGGCTTCAAACCTGAAATTAACTAAACCACCTGGCGTTTCAGGGCCCTTTAGATGTCTGCAGTGGGGGTTGGCTGTGGTGTGGGTCATGGCCTCCAGTCTGCTGTCTCCTGTTTTGTAAAGACTGTCCCGTCCCAACAGATTCACAGGCGTGTTTGGTGAATGCATGCATGAATGTTCCACCATCTGGTCAAAAGTCAGTCGGATGGTCTTTTGCAGGTTTCGAGGAGTCATTTGTTAATTTGTCAGAGCAGGTAGAGTGTCCACTAGACTCATCAGTGGTTCCCTTTGAGCTTGGAAAAGACAATGACTCCTGCATGATCAAGTGGTATTGTCCGACTTGCCCCTGTGGTCCTCGCCACGGTGGAGGAGGGCTTGGAGTGGTCATGGGTACTGTTCATTTTTTTCCTCCAGACCCTCTGCCTCTTGGTCCGTGCCTTCTGCTGTTGGGCACCTCGTTGTGGGCTGTCACATGCCCAAGGTTTCAGAGCGCCATAGATGCCATTTTCAACCGCTGTTGGGTCTCCTGGGTGGCCTGCTGCTCCCAGGATTTTTCAACCCATCTTCCTGTTTTGTACCTCCGAATGGCTGAGCATGACACGTCATTACTGCTGTCTCTGAGGGCATCAAAAGTCAAAATTCATGTTAGTTTCCTTTTCTTTTTTAAAACACCTTTTATCCTGTGTGAATTCTTTCAGCAGTGTAAAGAATTGTTTTTCTTCAGTTGCTCAACCTCCCCCTCTTCTGTCCTGTTTCTCCAAATGTGCTCTGGGGGGTCAGTCACTGCTGACTCGGCTCCCTCCTGTGATGGTAGAGAGCTGCTGGGGATGGATAAACTTCTGTGCCTTTTGTCACTCACCCGGGAAGCAGAGGGGGTTCTGCATGTAAATGTATGAGGGTTTGGGGGGGGGTCTGCTTCTTCTCTCCCATCTACTGCTTGAGACAAAGATTTAGAAAATGTATTAGTGTTCAGTTTTCACTGTCGCCAACCCCATGGGTGCAAATCAGTTAATCAATCCCTTTTAAATCAAGAAGCAAAGACTAATTGTTTTAACTTACCATTAAGGACTTGCTGTCCTACAAAAATTTTTTAGAAGTGCTAAAATCTGAAATCTCACAATCCAAACCTTTCCTTAAAGCTGCAAAACATACAAGTGCTAAAATGTAGTAACATCTTTATCTTTCAAAGTTAAAATCAAACCAAAACTAGCTGCTATTGTACTGGAATGGTGAAGTCTGCATTACTAATTACTAAGTACCACAGTTTACTGTGGCTTCTGATCGTAAAGAATTCAACAAGGTGTGAATTTTCTGGCACACAAAGGGCCCTTTGACTTACAACTCTATTCACGACCCACAGATTCTGTATCTTCCTCCATGCCACAGATGGGAACTGCTTCAGAGGGGGTAAAAAAGGGGGGGTGTTACATAGAGTCATCATGTTGTATAATTACTCCTTTTGCCTGCGTACAATTAAAACACTTCTCTTACTCCGTCATGCAAGGCCCTTTTATTTAAAAAATAAAAATAAAAAACAAGAAACATTTTGTTCAATGCTGTTGCTGAGCTCAGAATAATTGTTAGCAGCCATTCCTGAATCCATTACTTATTCAAACTCCATGGTCATCAAAGCTCTCCTCATTCCTTTCTCTCGATCACAACCAGTCTCAACCAATCTTCACGCCTGCAACAAAGCCCTGCTCAGAAAACTCCTCTCCCGGTGTGACTCCCTCATCCTCCTTTAAGATGGGACTTTCAGAGGAAAACAACAGTTCTGGTCCTATTTAGAGTTAACAGAAATTACACTTTATCAACAGATCATTATTCATCATAGCAACATCATATTTTCTGCACTTTCCTGAGACCTTCTATCCTCTTGCCTCTTGTCTCCTTCCAACAATCTCTTGCCTCTCACCAACAAATCCACTTTCTAGTTCTGTTCTTACTTGCCTCTTTCTGATTTTTACAAACAGGTCTGCTGTGTCCACAGATCCCTACATCACTTTCCATGCATGTCATTTTCCTTCTTTCACTGCCTTTCCATTACATTTCTTGTCTCTACACTTTCCACATCCTCAAAACCACACTTTTCCCTTTCTTTACTCTGTCCTTTTTCTATTCTCAGCTATTTCTGATAACAATTTTCAAATACTCTGGATTATGATTCAAACAAACAAAACCGCCAGTCATTCATTCTCATTCACACATTTACTTCACAACAATCCAAAGTAATATGGGAAATAATAAAACAAACAGACAAACTAAATCAAAACATTGTAAACATCGTAGAGATTCTTTTAAGGAAGTCCGGATCTAAACCACCAAATAGGCATCAGAAATGTCAATAATACTTCTTTGGACAAAGCTGAACTACATCACAGTAATTATGAAATACAAACAAGTTAGAGACGTGTATTCAAAATGGGAAAACCAAAATAATTTCAGAATTATTTTACACAGGATGTAATTGTACCGGTACTACCTTAAAAATCGTTTTCGTCGAACCAAAAGCCCACCGAAATTTGTTTTGATCGAAGTCTTACAACCGAGGTCATGACCATGCACAATAAGACAATCCCCGCGATGATTGTACCGCAAATTTTGTCCATAATTTTCCAGATTTGTTCGTGAAAGTTCAGCGCCGTTCCGCCATGTTGGTTGCTAGGAACGCTGACTCGCTAACCACGTGGTACGAACAAAGCAAATAATGGCCGTCCGAAGGCCCCGTCACGGTAACCATGTGGTACACACAAAACCAACCAGAGCCGTGGACACATGCGAAAACGACTAAACCGTCCCGTCATTGGTTCATTCGACGTACACAAGATGGCAGCGGCCATGGAGAAAACAATATACAAGGAAATGTGGAAACAAAGTTAAAATTCACCGCTTCCAAACACTTTTTCATCCCATTCTTTCCAAAATCAAACCTTTCATTCCATTCATTCACATTCAAGTCATTTGCACCACTTTTGTCAAGTCAAGTCGTCTGTCGGCAGCGTCTCAAGTCTGTCGTCAAAATAAAATGCACCGGTCCGGTGCCCCCATGGTTACTTTGAATCCTTCTGTGGTTTCTTTCCGCAGTAAAAAAATAATTTGGTGAAGGTCGCCGCCTTTCTGGTTCTTCCGAAAATCCTATACGCGCAAAATTAGTTTTTATGCTAACACTGTTTTTTGCCTTTGAGGCAACCTAGGAAACAGACGCAACCTACGAATTTATTTAACCAAATACTGTTTTTTATGCGGATCCAGCCGCCAAGGCTCCAACAGAACGCAAACCTTACCGAATTTATGAACACCTTTTGTTCAGGGGACGGTAAAACCCACCTCACTATTTTTTCTGCTCACGCGCACCGAAATGCCGTAGCTTAATTTGCAAATAATCAATTCTCCGTATTTTGACTATTGTCCAGGGACACGGATAAACCACAAACCAATTGTGCACCATGCCGCTCACACACTTTACTTTCCAACAATTTGAGTTATTCACTAGTTGAATAACGTACTCAATACGCAGAATTCAGGCTCTAGCTTACCGTGTGGGAGGCCTCAAGGAAAGTAGAATCGTGGGAGGAAAAGTGCACTGACCTTTCGCCGAAAGTCTCAGAGATCTCTTCAAACATCCTCAATAATTCAGATCCAATCCGCCGGCTTCCTGCCGTCACTTTTATCACGTCGGGGTCACCATAATTGAAGGAGAAAAATATCTAGTCGCTTTGTAGATATTTTCTTTGCGTGTTCAAAAAAGTTGAAAACAAGAAAACCACGGATTCCTTTAAGGTAGAAGATAAACAAAATTTATTTCCCTAACAAAGAGCTCTAAACAAAAATAAAACGGATCGATCTGGGTGTCCAAAATCAAGGCCTGCAATACGCAAGAGTTTACAATCCGAATTTACATGCAGGAAGTCTGGAGACACAGCTTTTCCCAAAGCATGGCTCTTTTAAGCATGTGGTCAGAATCTCCTCCCCCGGAAACAAGATGGCTGCTGTATCTCCGCCTCTGGCCGCTCAAGATTGGCTGACAGAGGAGCCCGCCTACTTCCTCCAGTCCATCACAGCATCAGGGGCCTCATTTATAAACGTTGCGTACGCACAAAAGAAGGCGTACGCCACTCTCTACGCAATAGTTGAGATTTATAAAAAGCAAACTTGACGGGAAAATGTGCGGTCCTTCACGCAAGCTCTGACCCAGGCGTACGCACAAAAACGGGTAAATGAGAAACGGCGACACCGTCGGCAGATGGAAGAAACACGTGAAAGTGAAAATGACAATACTGCCTCTCATAAATAGCATGAAGACTTCACAAAGCAAGTCTCAAAATTAACAGCTACACAAACACCCGTTTGATCGATCAGCAGTGAAACAAAAAAAAAAGAAAATAAAACGAAACGAAACGAAAATTACAACAGAAATTCAAATGAACACATATTTGCAAAAAGAAAAGTGAAATATGTTCTGCAATATTGGCATGTTGTGCAATTCATCCTCATAAATAATATAGATAACAGAACGAAATAATGCACAAAACTGATCTTCTCCTCAATGTGTCCGTCTGGCGGAGCAGATATAGTCAAAGTCAAAGTCAAAGTCAGCTTTATTGTCAAATATGCTGCATCCGTAAGACACACAGCACAGATGAAATTGCTTTCCTTTCACCCCACAGTGCAAGCAGCATATAAAATAATAAATTAACGACTTAAAAAATACATTCTTTTAAAATCAATAAAGCCGATAGAGCCGCTGCGTGTGCACGCGCCGCCAGATGCGTGCGAATCAGACAGACAGACAGACAGACAGACAGACAGAGAGACAGACAGACAGACAGACAGACAGATAGACGTATTAATTGTCCACTGGGGAAAGTTGTTTTCATAGTAAAACATTTCTTCGGAAGCTACAGAATTATGGTATTCATGCATATGCCTTTAGTTTGTTTGATTTTTGATAAAACATTGTATGGCGTATGTCTCAACCACTCAGAAAGCAACAAGAAATTACATTTGTGATGAACAATTTCCCATTTCCACGTGGATTATTACCCACATCTGTAGCTTGTCAGATGCAATTAAATGGATGGAAATAAAATGCCCCATCACAATGCGTAATGACCACAATGGCTGATCTTGGATCTTAGAAGATGTGGCAAATGGAAGAATTCAGAGTGAACGCATCAGGACGAGTGGCGAGCTGGTTCCTACTTCCTCCAGCCGTCCTGTTGGAGCTTTTGGGGGGGTGTCACCCGGTGCGTCGTGCCCCCCCCCCCCCCCCCCCCCCCCGCCTCAGTCACCACTCCACGTAAAAGGGACTCCTCAATAATTGCCACCACTCTCTCATCAAGAGGGGTCGGCTCCGCTGTCCCCTGTCCCCCACCCGTGGCAGACACTCTCTAGCGATGCAGCGCCAGACGTTTTTCTGCCTCGACTTTGATGTCCGTCTGTCACTGTTTGCCACTCACGTGCCTTTTCGGCATTAGTAATGCCCACACTGTGCCCTCCAAACAACATTTTTCTCCTCTTTTCCACCTCGCCAACGATAACTTCTACTTCACATCGAGTGAAGTTCCGTTTTTTTTATTTCCTCTCGGTTTTTGCCATGGTTTCGCTATCAATGAATATTCATTTGTGGGCGTTTCACTGACTATTTATGGGCAACTATGGGCGTGTCATGAAGCCGCAAAACCTGCGCAGCATTTAGGATTGGTTGTGATTTATTAAGGGAAGGATGGTTAGGATGTGCGTGCACACGGTTTTATAAATCCGAATATTTCTGTGCGTACGCACGTCCTATGTTTCATCCGTACGCCACTTCTGACGCAAATCCTAATCAAAGTTTTAGAAATGAGGCCCCTGGTCTCTGGGGGGAACCTCACAGATGGACGCAGTACGGAATCCCCATGGGTGGCAGGAACTCTCACTGCAGGAGGTCGATCCTAGAGCTTTGTTCCTCACACGTGAACGGACGCCTGGAGTGATTCCCACAGCTACAGTACCAGAGATAGTTAATTTATGGCCCATGTCAGACCTGCAACCAAATGGCCTTAGAAGAACAAAGCCGGTTTCTCCTGAGGGGGGGGATGAGATTGAAGCTGCATTCCTGAAACCTCTCACATATGCAGCTTTAAGGAAGCTTCTTCAAAGTACATAGGATGTTAAAACACACACACTTCAGCAAATGACTTATCTTCTATGTAATAAAATTTAAGACTGACAACCCTAATGAAATTACCAAAAACATAAATTCCTTCAATATTTAGAACAGTATTTTCTGGTCTACTATACGATACCACACCGAATAAAACATTTTTTGCATGTAAACATAAATTCCTTCAGAATTCAACATGGCAAATGCAGCATCTGAAATATATGCAGATTATGTTACTTATAAAAGTCATTTATATGATTAGAACATAATACTATATATATATATATAAGCAAAATAGACACAACACTGTTTCAGGAATTTTCATAGCAAAATTTGATCAAGTATCAAAAGTTAAAAATATGTGCAAAATTATTTTACATTAGGAAAAAAAATCATAAATCACCTTATCAATTTTTTTGGAGAAAGTGAATTAATATCATTAAAAGTCAATCAATTTAACCATTTTCAATACTTGATTAATCATTTGTTTTATTATTTGTTTGTATTTTTATTTTTTCTATTTTTTTTATGATAAAGTAATGCTGTGATGTAAAATAAAAGGGTCCATAATCTGTCGATTGTCCAAGGTTGGCATTTTTTCTTCTGCTGATTAACAGTTTATCTTCTGGGTTTAAACAGTTTCTAGTTCTCTTCGTTGTTGTGTCTGCAGACTTTAAATAGAGGTCCATATCCTTCTTCAGCTGATAACAGCAGCGCCTAAGAGTTGAGGTCAAGTTGTCTGCAGGTCAGAACTCTCTGCTGATAATTAGGTCACTTGAGACTTTTGGAAAAATGATGAATCCAGGTGTCATATTTCTTGAAATTATTTGGCTCTTTGGTTATTACTCCATGTTGTTTCAGACAACTGTAAACAAGCACTTCTCAAAGTCCTTCATGGTGTTCACAACCAGAACCTTGGACCGGTCCGGTGGACCGAGTGGTTTGACGTAAATCCTGCAGCCTTTAACCCAAGTGTTCTCAATCTTCTTCTGCTTCCTGAGAAGCCATGCATGTTTGGAGATTTCAGCATTCCTTCTGGTCAGATGGTCGTTCAGATAAACAGCCGATCCTCAGAGATTTTAACGTTGATTGATCAGGGCTAGTTTGTGTTTTTGATTTACAAACCTGATGAGGATCGCTGGTTTTAAAAAATTGGAAACTACCATAGAAGAAGAACTATTGAGTTCTGTTGTAAACAAAGAAAGCTGCAGCATAGAGCAAGATGATTCTCTAAATGTAATTTTATTATTATGATTATTATTAAGTGACTGTTTGCTCCTAAATTTTGTAAAACTGTAAGGTCAGTGATTTATTCTAGGCAGCTTGGACCCAGAAGAATGGTTAGCATTAAGCTAATACATGCTAACAACATTTAGCTGTGGATGAACGTTCAAGAATCCACTAGAAAAGGTTTTATAAACAAGCATCCAAGCAGTGGTGTTCTCTCCAATCTTGCTCCAGGCCTTTTGTTTTCACTGCTCTGTTTCAATAAATGTCCATCTCTGTGTCATATTAATCTATTCGGGCACAAATCAACACTTCATTTCTCCTTTGTAAACATGCTGACCATGGTTGGCACTTCCGTGTTTTGAAGCGGACACTACCAACAGTCACTACCAAACCCCAGTCCCTGATTGGTAACAGTGCAGCATATCCACGATTAAGTGAGAAAAAGTTCAACTGGTCCAAATGTCAGCATGTGATCAATAAAGGCCTGATTTGTACGTGACCAGCAAGCCTGGACTGAAGAACTGGCGTACCGACCTGCAGTCATGAGTGGCACAGGAGGTATTTCTGGTTCCGGGTTATGGCAAGACGCGTGACGCGGCTCTCTGCGGATACAACTATCTTCAAATGACTTAAAAAGTTGATTTTCTCCAAAAAGAGAGCTGACCATGGCCCCTAAGAAAACCCAGGAATATGAAGACCTCAAGAAGACTCTTGATCATATTCAAGCTATGCTTAAATCCTTTATGGATCAGGTGTCGGCTAAGCTAACGCCACTTTGGGAAATGATGTTCCGAAGATTTCGGGCTCAAAACGAGCAACGAGAAAACCGGGTCGACATTCTGGAGAAAAGACTGGACGTTGTGGAACAGCAAGTAAGGATGAATAATGTCATTCTCACTGGATTACCGATCAAACCTCGAACGAAGCTAAATGCAGCTGGAGCTAGCACTTCTAATGCTAGCGCTAGCGTAGCTAGCAGTGCTGATACGGCGAGCAGGGGAGAGACTCTGGAATACCAAGTGGAATCATTTCTCCCTCGTCTAAAGGGATTTCCCTGGATCTCAACACCATGGAGACCTGCCACCTACTCCCCAGGAGAAAGGAGACGGATAAACCAGAGATCCTCATCAGGTTTGTGAATCACAAACACAAGCTAGCTCTGATGAAGCAACATAAAAACCTGAAAGGATCTGCTGCTTATCTGAACGACCATCTGACCAGAAGGAATGCTGAAATCTCCAAACATGCACGGCTTCTCAGGAAGCAGAAGCAGATTGAGAACACTTGGGTTAAAGGCTGCAGGATTTACGTCAAACCACTCGGTCCACCGGACCGGTCCAAGGTTCTGGTTGTGAACACCATGAAGGACTTTGAGAAGTGTTTGTTTACGGTCGTCTGAAACAACATGGAGTAATAAACCAAAGAGCCAAATAATTTCAAGAAATATGACACCTGGATTCCTCACTTTCTCCATACGTCTGACGTAACCTGAATTAACAGCAGAGTTCTGACCTGCAGACACTTGACCTCAACTTTCACCGCAGCTGATATCAGCTGAAGAAGGATATGGACCTGAATCTAATGTCTGCAGACATAACATCCAAGAGAAATATTAACTGTTTAAACCAAGAAAAATGGCTGTTATTCAGCAGAAGAAGAAATACCAACCTTGGGCAATCGACAGATTATGGACCCTTTTTATTTTTCCCTTACAGCATTACTCTATTATATTTAAAAAAAAAAAAGAAAAAAAAAAGGAAAACAAATGATTAATCACTTATTGAAAATGGTTAAATTGATCTATGTTTAATGATATTACTTCACTTGCTCCAAAAATTCATAAATTGTTTAAAAAATCTTTCCTAATGTTGCATATTTTTGCACATGTTTTTAACTTTTGATACTTGATGAATTTTTGCTATAAAAATCTCTGAAACAGTGTTGTGTCTATTTTACTGATATAGTGTTATGTTCTAATCATATGAAGGACTTTTATGAGTAACATAATCTGCATATATTTTAGATGACTGATCTGCATTTAATTTCTAAAATAGTTAATTTTTACATAATAATTTCAGTAATTCATCTTTGTCATGTGCTTTATTGATACTTTATGATTCTTAATTCTGTCTGATAAAAGCTAGGAACCGGAGTTTGACGCATCCTCCAGGAATGGTTTGGAGGTTCTTCAGCCAGGTCATTCAGGGAAGCTTTCGGGTTCGCATGAAGCTGTGACGCGGATCTGCTCGAGACCTGGTGGAAAATAAGATGATTTAATCCTGGGAAACTCGAAAAAACAAGCAGCATATATTTTTCTCCCCCCTTCTTTTTTTCTTTTTTGGGATAAACACACCGTCTTAGTGTCATTTTTTGCGGATTTACTCTGTCTTGGAGAGCTGCAGCAGCGAAGAGGACCTGGACAGCCTGACACGCTACATCGACGAGCAATACGAGCGCTTCGTCATGAAGAAAACCCCTCAGTCAGCCAAGCCAGCCGCCCCCACCAAGCGGAGCCGACCCGAAGAATCACCGGGGGCTTCTCCACCAAAGACGGAGTTCGAATCTAGCGCATGGGATATGCTTCTTAGCATCAATGCTAAGCTATCCAGCTTCTACAGCCGTCTCTTCCTTTTGGAAGTTCTTCACCGGGAATTTCAAGAGATCAAGGACGCTCTAGAATTTTCCCAAAAGCAAGTGGAAACCCTGACCGTGGAGAATTCAGCGCTGAGAGAGTCGTTAAGTTCTCTTTCTGATGGAATGAGCCGACTCTCTGAAGAAAATAAGAAGATCAAAGAGTCCATCCTGGATCTTCAATCAAGATCCATGAGAGATAACCAGGTGGTCATGGGAATACCAGAAATGCCAGAAGAAAACGCAGAGGAAAAAATTAAAAACTTTATTCAAAGCCAGCTAAAGCTCCCAGAGGAAAAAGTTAAATCCATAAACTTTCACCGTGTGCATCGCATGGGAACAGCGAGACCTGGGAATCGCAGGCCTAAACCCAACGTGGCCAAGTTTGTGCTCCACAAAGAGAAGGAAGAGGTGAGGCGCCGAGGCAGGGAGCTCCGGGGGACCCACTTCAGGATGGATGATCAGTTCCCCAAAGAAATCGTGGAGCGTCGTAGGATCTTGTTCCCCATCAGAAAGAAATTTCTGAGCGAAGGGGCTCGCGCTGTCATCTCTGTGGACCGACTCTACGTGAACGGACAGCGCGACCCGACCCAAACGTCACTCCCTGGCTTTACTAAATCAGATATGTATCCACACTCCTTACACTGCACAGGTGTTAGTTTATGCTTATATGTGACACACTGGACATAACTCACGGGGCATAAAGGTTTTCCACTTTAGGTCATATCACCACCAGTCTCCTCAGCAGCTTCAAACCTGTTTATAATAGGTTTGTTCTGTTTTAACCGTCCCTGTTTCCTTAATTACCCCCCCTCTGCACTCCTTGCCTCTTTTTCTCTTTTCACACACTATTCCCTTCCCCTCACTTAAGCTGCCACATCACTCAGCCACTCTACAATAGTACTGATCTGCACAACACACTTAGACACTCAACATCTCCAGCATTACATCCCATGCACTGTACATTACACATAAAACCTCATAGCACACCATTATGTGTACATATATACGCATCTTTGCCTCAATCAATAACATATAGTTTCTAGCATTCACCTCAACAGCTGCATGTCCACCCTAAGGTTAGTTACTTGGAATGTGCACGGAGCTGGAACCAGAGAGAAGAGACTGAAAATATTGACCAAATTAAAAGATCTCAAAACTGATTTTGCGTTTCTTCAAGAAACTCATATGTCTAGTTCCTCAGTGAATATTCTCACCACAGCAGATTTTCCAAAGGTATATTCAGCTTGTTATAACTCTAGACAGAGAGGAGTAGCAATTCTGATAAATAAAGAAGTTAAATTCACCGAAGCCAACAAAGTCATAGATCCAGAAGGAAGATTTATAATAGTCACTCTGTCCACTCAGAATTTGCAGCTATATTTAACTAATGTGTACGCCCCCAATGTAGATGACCCTTCATTCTTTCATTCCTTCTTCTCTGTGCTATCTGAGCATACAGACAAATCCCTAGCTACCAAAGCACAGATCCACCCCATTACTATCAGTGACCACGCACCGGTTTCCCTGACTCTTAAAAACAAAACATCACCACCTTCATTAAGGAGTTGGAGGTTCAATACATCGTTGCTCAGAGACCCTAACTTTATAGATTCTTTGCTAAAGAATGGTCCTCATATCTTCAAAATAATGACCACCCAGGTATTTCCTCATGCCTCTTATGGGAGGCCGGGAAAGCAGTCATGAGAGGCAAAATAATTGCCTTCTCATCCCACAAAAAAAGAAAAGAAAACTCTAAACTAGTGGATTTAGAGCAAAAAATCAGATTGTTAGAGGAAACATACAGCAACTCTCCGGATGAAAAAACTCTACAACAAATAAGGAAAGTAAGAATCGAATTAAATGAAATAACTAATCGAAGAACACAGTTTTTATTACAGAGACCACGCTTGGAGAGGTTTGATCACAGTAATAAATCTGGGAATTTTTTGGCAAATTAACGCAGAATAAACAAAGAGAAGACAACTATTTCATCAGTCATAGACCAAACAGGAAATGCAACACATGATCCAGCCGCAATAAATGCAGTTTTTAAAAACTTTTACCAATCCCTCTACTCATCCCAAATTGACCTTTCTGACAATGACATCAATAGTAGTAGGTTTAGGGGATGTCATCTGGACTTGGTTTTAAAGTTAGAAGACGTTTCACCTCTTATCCAAGAGGCTTTGTCAATTCTGAATTAGCTGGTCTAAGAGCTGGTATATATGCGCTCATGGGGGAGGAGTCAGACCTGAAACTGGAGGTATTGTCCACTCAGCCTACATGGTTTCGGGTCGTTAAGAGTCCTTTGTCCTCAGCTGGGGGTTGGGGAGCCAGTGACTCACTCTCCAAATTGGTCATCTCTTTCAGCGGTTAACGACCCAGGTGGAACTGGTCTGGTTTGTTTAGGTTTCAAAACACTGCCGTAGATGGATGGAAGAATAAAACTGAAACCACCATTCTTATTAAGAGAAGGTTTATCCTTCTTGACAAAGATGGCTTCCTTCACTCCTCGCTCAAACCATCCTTTCTCTCTGGCTAGAATTCGGACTTCACTGTCCTCGAAAGAGTGGTTTGTGGCCTTCAGGTGGAGATGCACTGCAGACTCAGGTCCACTTGGGTTGGCTCTGCAATGTTGGTAAAGCAGCTTGTGTAGAGGTTGTTTGGTTTCTCCTATATACTGTTCATTGCAGTTCTCTTTGCAGTGGATAGAGTACACAACATTACTCTGTTTGTAGCTGGGAATTTTGTCCTTTGGATGAACCAGTTTTTGTTCATCACAAAAACTGTTAGAACAGTGGAAACTATGTAGTCCTATAGTGTTAGTAATTAAATAAATAAATATGCCGTACAATCACACAATAAATTTCTCATAAATACATATGTAGCCAGGGTAAAAATGGGACAAATAGAAAAGTTCATGACTAAATGTATAAATAATTTAAAACAGTGAATTCAAAGGTTTCTATTTTGTTACAATTATTTTTTTTTCTTTATGGAAGCTCATTTGTTGTTCTTTGGGAAGGGTTATGATTAAGATGTTACTTGCAGTGCTTTAACAGTGTTGTATGTAGTTGCATTTGAGTGACGTTATGGTACGTGCATGAGGAGTTTGAAGGGGAGCAAAAAAAAGACAGAGCGGAGGAGAGTTCTGGTTTTGGCAGAGAATGAGTGAGCAGCTAATGAATGCGTCTGGATCTCTAAATAATATAAGTTTGTGCCGTGGTTCATCCACCAGATGGTCCATTTAATGATAGAGTGCTGAAAACGTTGGTAAATTATAGTAAGTTTTCGCTCAGGACTTGTGACTGTGTTTTACCGTGACGTTAGCCTCGTAAGTAGTGTAGGAAAAACATCTGTCGCTTTGCAGTTTTTCCACGCGTGCCCAAATAAGTCGGGAGAATAATAGCAGGATTCCCCGAAACACTCGGATTGGCTCACAAATGGTCCGCCCGCATTCACCAGCCAATAGTTTGAAGGTCCCAGCCCCCGAATCCAGTCCATCTCCACAGGGAAGATTTCAAAGTAACACATGGTGTTAAGATAAGTTGAGTCCCATCCGGTCCACCACAAATCAGATTGACGGCAGGAACTCCAAGAGGCCCTGGGTCAGAGTTCAGCCTTTAACATGTTATTGCTTTATTTTAATATTCATTTAACTTTCATTAAAAAGGGGTCAATGTTTACTAATTGACTAATCATTTGTTTTATTACACTTTTATATTTTTTAATGTATTTTTTCAAATAATAAGGTAATGCTGTGAAGTAAAATAAAAAAAAAGGATCCATAATCTTTCGAATGACCAAGGTTGGAATTTCTTCTTCTGGTGATTAGCAGCCGTTCTTGGTTTGAACAGAGTTTAAAGTTCTCTTCGGTCTTATGTCTGCAGACATTATTGAAGCAAAATGAAATATATTTGATAATATAATGGCTAATTTAAAATCTGTGTGCAGGTTTTTCACAATTTTATGATGTTTTTATATATTTATGAGAGATTTATTGGTTGATTGTGTATTTGCACAAGATCATATTTATTTATTTAAATATTTATGAACAGTATGGGACTATATATTAGCGATTGAGTTTGTTTTATTTTGTTAAATGGTACATGAAAAAAAGGAGGAGGTTGATCTCATTTAGTTCTCTATCTAGTTAATTGTAATTGGTTCCTGATCCATATTGGGCGGGAACAGGTGAGGAAGAAAGGAGAGACGAGCAGGAAGTTGGAGACAGAGCACATGGAGACTCTTCCCTCCAGAGAGACGGCTTCCAGTTTGTTTGTACAGACATTTGGACACATTTGGATCAGAACATGAGCTGGATTGGTAAGTGGAGCAACTGCGGGTGAATAGCTGTTTTCTGGATGGGAGTGGGAGTGGAGGCTGTGGTGTAACGTGCATCACGCTGGTCACATGGAAGCAGAGTCGTGGTCTTTCTGTTCTCTCTGGATCTGACTGGATGATTGCATCAAACTCCATGTTTTCCTAGAGCAACAACAGGCCTGCAAGGCTTTTTCTGGGCTTGAAGGTGCTGGTACCGGGACTAAACTGGACTGTGTGTGTGAGAAAAGCTCTGAAACGGTTTCATGTTCTACGGTTTGGACTTCTATGCTTTACTTTGTTACAAACTAAAGGTGGTAATATGTGGGAAACTTTGATGGAGACATTAATTTGTCATTTGGATGGAAACCAGAGTTTTCTTTAGTTTATAGAGACTAAAAGGAGACATATGTTTTAGGAGAACTGCTGTCATTTATTTAATACATTTACACTAAATTGGAGGGTTTTCTATTTTAGGTTAGGGAATTATTCACATTTTTGTTACAAAATAAGTATTTAAGTTATTTTTTTTCACAATTATATTAATTCACTTTATCTTTAGACTCATATGCAGTCCATAATGACAAACCATCCATGTTTTTATCTTCTGAACTCAGTGATTCATAAATAATCATCACTAAACACTCATATCAATTAGATTTTCACTTTGTGAAATCAATGACGTCATATTCACAGTTTAAATAAACAGTAGTAATCATGATGTTAGAATTAGTTCTAGAATCCAGGACACTAGATATTCCTGCACTAAAGCAGATTGAATTCTATTTATCATATTATAGGAGTTTATGTTCATAATGGCAGACTCAGTTTTATTGTTTTATGGATTTTATTTATTTATGAACATCACTGCTCCTGAACACACTTTTCTGTCTCATTGCAGGTTGTATAAATGCAGTTTGTCAGAGATCAGCTGTGAAGTTCTGGTCTCAGCTCTAAAGAAAAACCCGTCTAATCTGACACAACTGGACCTGAGCTGGAACAACCTGCAGGATTCAGGAGTTGTTCATCTGTGTGGTTTTCTGGAGAGTCCAGACTGCAGACTGCAGACTCTGAGGTCAGTAAAGAAGCTGAACTCCCTGAAGGATGAGAAGAACGGATCAGGTGAAGAACTTTCTGATGTTTCACTGGAAGATTTTCTGTCTACAGCCGTGTTTGAAACAAACTGATGATTGGTTCAGATTTTCTTCATCAATTGAATTGATTGTTCTGATTAGGGCTGGGAATCACTGGGTACCTCACGATATGATACGATAACGATACTTTGCTCACGATACGACGATAATGTGATAATCGATATATCTCGTCTCTAACAACTCATGATGTATCAAACTTTAAGAAAGAAGAACTGAAAGAAGAACTGTGCCTCCCTGCTCTCTGGCTCTGGGGGCCTTGCGGTGGTCCTGCTGGCCCTGGCCTGGTTGGCGGATGTGATCGCCGGGGGTGGTTGTTCTCTGCCTGCTGCCGAGTGGCGATGGGGGGTTCTGGCTGCCGCGGCGGGGGTCTTGGTGTGGGGATGGCTGGACACTCTCCCTCCTTCTTTTCACATTCCACCATCCATTTAGAGGAACATAAACACTCACCTGAGCACAGGTGTTAGCTCACCTTTACACTAATAGTTTGCATGATTGAGTGAATGAAATATTTCACACTAGTTGGTTTGAAGGCATAAGTATGCGTGTGTGAACAATATATGTATTGTGTACATGTGGACATTTTTGCAGCTAACAGGTGTGTTTATAACATCTGAGGGTGTGTGTGGACAGGCCCCGCCCTTTGAGATTTGTATTACATTTGAACCTTACCGCAATGATAAACATCCAGTAAAGTCGTTGCTTTAGGCTGCATCGTGGTTTTACCCCCCCTCCTATTATCACCCTCCTATCCCCCCTCCTCTCTAACATCCCACTCTCTTCTTCCCTCCTTTCCTTTTCCGTCCGGTCCAACACCAAAGATTTTCAAACATGATGGAATCTAATAAAGTTTGGCCTCAATTCCAAAAGGGGTTTATTCAGACATTCCTCTGGTTTGTCAGAAGTTTCATAACCCCTGTTGTTAAAGTAAAATATGTCCAACACAAGAGGCCTTCAGCGTGTTGATTCTTCTGCTCTCTAGCTGCATGTGAGGCTTCACCTGTGCTCTCTGGTACAGACATCTTCTCAGCATATTATCTATTGCCCAGTAATAAAAAAGACTCCAGACACGCCTTTGTTTATACAGACACGTAACTTTGCGCTGCACAAAATAGTTCCCAAACAAAAAAATGTAGTGATAGTCATGGAAATCTAACAGAGCGCGTTCATGTTTGGTTTTACAGAGTGACTAAAAACTTTAATATATCCCCACCCCACACACACAAAAAATCCTCCGGTGGGCGGCCATGTCGCGCCCTCAAGAACGCACGCAGCTTGTAATGAAAATTAATAATTAGAGCGCAGTAAATGGGTCGTATTTCCTCGCCAGACAGAAACTTCTTTTGTAGAATGAGGATGTGTGTGTGTTTCTGAAACAGTGCACGTGTGTGTGTAAGTAGAGTGCGCACGTGCCGGTACTTCTCTAAGAGACAGAGTGACAGCTGCGCGCGCAGGCGGGTGCGACAAGGAGAGAAGGAAAAGAGTGATAAAAGGTTTCCCATAGAAACCCTTGAAGTCTGAACACAGGACTAGCAGAGAAAGTAAATTATCAGCAAAGATGAATGTGTTTAATGTGTTTATTATAGTTCCAATCACAGCAAAACTTAAAAAAAAAAGTACGGTGATGCGGTGATGACCTCATTACCACGGTGAAGACCTCATCACCGCGTCACAGCCCTAGGATGACACCCAGACTTTTAACATTACTCCAACTCAATTAAATGTTTTTCCTACTTAATTTAATGTAATTCTTGAACTCTCGTATGTCTAAGTTTGAGGGCGCAGATATTCTCATTTTTATAACATTAAAATGAAAAATTCTAAGTGGATTTGCAATGTGAAGCCTGCATTCAGTTATCATGACTCTGACTTTAACTTCAGGGGAGTATTCCAAAAAGCAGGTTATGTCAGTTACCACGGTAAGTTTGAGGCTACCGTGGTACCGTTCCATGAGAAACTGTCTGACATTAAACCAGTTTGTGGTTGTTTACCGATGACACACGGAGCAGCTTATTAGCATAGCATCAGTAGCATAGCATAATTTGCATCTTTACCATAGCATCATTAACATCATTATCTTGGCAGTATTAGCATAGCTTTATTAGCATTATTGACATAACAGAGGAGGAGCTGGAGGAAGTGGCTGAGGCGAGGGAAGTCTGGGCATCCTTGCTTAGACTGCTGCCCCCACGACCCGGTCCCGGATAAGCGGAGGAAGATGGATGGATGGATGGACATAAGATTATTAGCGTAGCACAATTGGCATCACTAGCATAGCTTCTTTAGAACAACATACTTGGCATAAAATCATTGACAAAGCATAACTTGCAGAACATCATTAACAATGCATCACTGGCATAATTCATTAGCATCATTAGCATCATTGTTAGATTTCCGGGTCGAGTGAACGCTGGCGCACTTCTGGCAGCTGCTGCTCCCCTGGACCAATTTTTCAGCATTTCTAAGCCTATGGACTCTGGTTTTTTTTTTGGGATCTGTACACGTCTGGTTCAGAACAACAACCGCCGGCTGTTTTGTGCGAACTAGGCTGCCTGCTGATTCCTCGCCACGCCGGACACAATGTGGATCAACCCTGAGTGGATTCTACTCGCCTGGACCATCCTGTCTCTGGTCAAGCATCCACTGAGAGCTCTTCTTCAGTACTCCGCCTTGGACCTCGCTAAACTCACCTTGATGCTCCTCCGCCATTGCTACTCCAGCACCCGGACATCTTCTACCAGCCCAGTCGGAGATACATTCACCGTGGCTCACGGCGTATCCTCCAGGATGGCTCCTCCAACTCCATCAGATCTATCTGGTCTTCTACCCGACGTCCGCTGAGGAACTTCCAATGCCACGCTGCCCCTGGCGCGCTGGCTCACCTGGCCAGGGTAGCTAACGACACGCTGCTGGGTGACAGCAAGACAGCCAACTTCGGTCTCCTAAACATCCGCTCGTTCACGAGCAAGGGCATCTCGTCCAAGATCTTCTTATGGACCGAAAGTTGGACTTCATGTGTCTAACAGAGACTTGGCAGCAGCCGAATGATGTCACCGCTCTGAACAACGCAACACCTCCGGGGTTCATTTACATCGCTCACCCCCGCATCTCGGGGCGCGGGGGGGGACTTGCTTTGATCCACGGTGAGAACTGGAGGCTCATGCCCGTGACTGTACCTGCCTATCAATCATTCGAGGCTACAGCATGTCAGCTATCTGGACCGACCCCAACTATTGTAGCAACTGTCTACCGACCCCCAAAACCTAATAAGGATTTTATTGCTGACTTTTCTGACCTTCTGACTCATCTCTCCACGCTCTCATCCAACCTATTAATCTTAGGTGATTTTAATATTCACTTGGACAATGCCAGCAACACCCTCACCAAAGATTTTACATCCTGTCTGGACAGCTTTGATCTTCATTAGCACATCAACTTCCCCACCCATAAGGCGGCCGTGGTACGGCGGTAGGGCGGTCGACTCATGATCGTAATATTGCAGGTTCGATTCCCGCCTTGCACGCCCATGTGTCGAAGTGTCCTTGGGTCACCTTGCCTCTGGTGGGAGGTTGGCGCCAGTGTTCGGCAGCGGAGCCGCCACCAGTGTGTGAATGTGTGTGTGAATGTGTGCGCATGTGTGCATGGGTGAATGGGCATGGGTGAATGGGACTGTGACTGCAAAGCGCTTTGGGCCTTCGTAAGAAGGTAGAAAGCGCTATATAAGTATACGCCATTTACCATTTACCATATAAGAATGGACATGTACTTGACCTTATTTGTGTTCACCCTCTGGACTGTAAACCAGATATTTTCCCTTTTTCAGACCATATGCTGTTATCTTTTAAGGTCAAGCTCTCTCTCTCCAAAACCAACTTTCCATGTACTGTAACCTTCCGTAAGATTAAGGACATCAACCTGGACAATTTTTCTTTACTCATCCACAGCCTTCCCCCCACTGACAGTCATTCCATTCCACTCCTGACGAACTACTTTTACATTACAATGCCAACCTCAAAAATCTCCTGGACAATCTTTCTCCACTTAAATCCAGGTCCATCACTTTCCCCACTTCTGCACCCTGGTTCACTCCCAATCTTAGGCAGCTGAAAGGCTAAGGACGACAACTAGAAAGATTATTCAGAAAAACTGGTCTTACTGTCCATAAGCAAATGTACACTACACATCTTTCTCATTACAATGATTGTATTTCTGACTCAAAAATCACTTATTTCTCTGGTCTAGTAAACTCTTCAGCAGGAAACACAAGAGCTCTTTTTTCTCTCCTCTCAAAAACAACAACATGCCCAAATGCATTCCCCCCCACTTGTACACCTCAGATTTTTGTAACTCCTTGGCATCATTTTTCACAGCAAAAATTGAGCAGCTCCATCAGCAACTTAAGCCATCTTCAAGTCCAAATTCAATCCCTACAGCTTTAATTCCCCCATTTCATTTGTTTTCTGCTTTTAACCTCCCATCAGTTGATGAAATTAGTGAACTTGTCCAAAAATCCAACACCTCTTCCTGCCAGCTTGATCCAATACCCGCTGCTTTGGTCAAGGCTACTCACCCCACTCTGTCCCCACTGATCACCAGCATCATTCACGCCTCCCTCAAGACCGGAACAGTTCCCACTGCTCTCAAATCAGCAGTAGTCACCCCCATACTAAAAAAGCCTGGTTCCGACCCCTCCAATCTCAACAACCTCCGCCCAATATCAAACATTCCATTCATCTCAAAAAATTCTTGAAAAAACTTTAGCTGCTCAACTCCATGCTCATCTCTCCGGCAATAGTTTATACAAACAGCTCCAGTCTGGTTTCCGTCCCCTCCACAGCACAGAAACAGCTCTACTCAAGGTCACTAACAACCTCCTCATTGCAGCAGATTCTGGTTCAGTCTTCATGTTCCTCCTACTAGATCTAAGTGCGGCGTTTGACACGATCTCCCACCCCATTCTTCTGGACAGACTTTCCAATATTGGCATCACCAACCTACCCCTTAGCTGGTTCCATTCATATCTCTCAGGTCGCACCCAGTTCATCCGGTTAAAATCATTCACCTCTCCCATCACACCAATCACAACAGGTGGGCCCCAGGGCTCTGTCCAGGGCCCCCTTTTCTTCATCATCTACCTCCTCCCCCTCGGCAACATTTTTCGGAAATACAACATACATTTTCACTGCTATGCCGACGACACCCAGCTCTACATCTCCTCCAAACCTGGCTCTACTTTTCCACCTTCTTCCCTCTCCAATTGTCTTTCTGAGGTCAAATCCTGGTACACGTCAAATTTCCTTAAGTTAAATTGCAATAAGACTGAACTCCTCGTTGTTGGCACTGAATCCACTCTTAGCAAAGTTGATCATTTCTCTTTCTCCTTCAACAATTCCTCCATATTTCCCTCCCCTCAGGTTAAGAGTCTGGGTGTCCTCCTTGACAGCACTCTTTCATTCACTGCCCACATCAGTAACATCCCCCGCTCTGCTTACTTCCATCTGCGTAACATTCGCCGTCTCTGTCCCGCTCTCACCCCTCACTCTACAGCTGTCCTGGTCCACAGTCTCGTCACCTCCCGTATCGACTACTGCAACCCCCTTCTTTCTGGACTTCCACAAAAAACCCTCCGTAAGCTTCAACTGGTTCAAAACTCAGCTGCTCGAATAATAACACAAACCCCCTCCATTCACCACACTACACCCGTCTTACAGCAGCTTCACTGGTTACCAGTACCTCACCGGATCACCTACAAAATCCTCATCATAACCTTTAAAGCCCTCCACAACCTTGCCTCTACGTATCTCTCAGAGCTCCTGAAAGTTGCTACCCCCTCTCGCTCCCTCAGATCCTCTTCCTCCCTTCGACTGGCCATCCCACGAACACGACTAGCTACCATGGAGGGTAGAGCATTCAGCAGCACTGCCCCACAACTCTAAAACTCCCTCCCCTTTGATCTACAAAATATGGACTCACTCACTCAGTTTTCCAAACACCTCAAAACTCACCTTTTCCGTCATGCATTTAGCTCATAATATTTAAATTGCCATTTTTAACTGTTAACTTATTTTGTGTTCTGGAATTCTACTGTTGTATGTTTATGTTTTTACATACGTTGTACTGTGAGGCGACCTTGAGTGCCCAGAAAAGCGCCATATAAATAAAATGTATTATTTTTATTATTATTGACATATCATCCTTAGCAAGGTATCACTTGCATTTCATCATTAGCATCATTAGCATAACATCTGTAGCCCTTTGGTAAATTCCAAGTAGATTATTTTACTGGATTCTTATAACCATTAGTTCCAGTGAATTTAGTATGGAGTCCTAAACTGTTCATAATTAAATAAATAAATATGACCTCCTGCAAATACACAATCAACCAAGAAATCTCTCATAAATATATGAAAACATCATGAAATTGTAAAAAACCTGCAGACTCATTTTAAATTAGCCACTATATTGTTACATATATTTCATTTTGCTTTAAAAACATGTTCATTATTTTAAGACAGCTTTTTAAAATATTTATTTTTAATCATATTGAATATTATTATAATCCTATATCTTTTTTTCATAAACTCTGATTTCAAAATCAATATTTTCCAAACTATCTTTGTTTTTATTCCACATTGCTGATTTTCAGAATGATTTATTTATTTCTTGATGAGCCTTTCCAGAAGAATAAGTCTGTCAATCAAACCAGACAAGCCGGAGTCACTTTTATGATTGGCTCCTCCTTTACACAGACATAAGCAGCAGCACCCTAACTACATCTATCCAAGATGCTTCCGTAAACGTGACAGCGCAATGCCCACTCCTCAACACTGGGGGGGGGGGGGGGGGTATGCACCTCAACACATCCACAGTGTTGCCAGAAATGACAGTTTTGGTTCTAAATTTGCAGATCAAAGTGGCTTTGGGCGAGTGTGAATAATTCGGGTGATTTTCTGGTTGGTTCAGCGGTTTTCATCGTCTCATGAACATCTAGTAGTGGTCCAAGTTATGCTGGTTGGCTGTTGGAGCTGCTCTAAGCTTTATGTACTGGAGTTCCATGAACTCACCATACCGCGTGTGGGAGGAGCTACCAGCTCTCTACCAGTCCTCCATCCTCACAGTCCTCCTAACAAGGAGTTAGGGAGTAGGGCGGGAATTTGGACACAGCCTGTGTCTTTTTATTTAGTTTTTAAATCTGACATTTTTTAAATGGAAGCTTTAAATCTATTGGATTATAAATATTTAGTCATGAATAATTCATGATGTATGCAGAAGAAGCAGCCGTGCACGCTCACATGCACTCTGAGTCCTGCTGCTGTGTTTCAGCAGATCTAGCTGATGTTTGACTTTCACACATCTGGACTTCTTTCCTGAAGCAGCTGCATGTTGTCCTGAATGTTCCTGAATGTTCTTCTTCTCTGCTTCTGCTGGACTGTTCTGATCTGCTGCTGTTGCTTCACATCTTTGGACTTTTTCTAAACTTTCTGATCTTCCTCAGCTCTGAACTCTTTAGAGGAAGTGAAGGATGAAAAACAGAAACTTTGTCTTTAAGCTCAACTCTTTTTTCTGGATTCAGGTTGATGAACTGCAGTTTGTCAAAGACCAGCTGTGCTGCTCTGGTCTCAGCTCTGAAGTCCAACCCGTCCCACCTGACAGAACTGGACCTGAGAGGAAACAACCTTCAGTCTTCAGATGTTCAGCAGCTCCAGGATCTGGTGGAGAGTCCAAACTCCAAACTGCAGACTCTGAGGTCAGTAGAGGGTTGGAGTCAGTCCAGCTGCTTCCAGATGTTTGGTCCTAAAGTTAGTCTGAGAGCAAAGATGCAGAGTTTCCAGTGAAGCTGCAGCTTCTCAGTGAAGCTCTGAGGAGAATGATGACAGGCTTCAGGACAACAGTCAGCCAATCAGAGCAGCAGAAGCCCCAACAGGTGAAGATGACAGGAAGCTGCTGCTCTGAACAGGACTGAAGCTCCTGCTGCTCTTTCTGCTGCTGTGCTGCATCACTGACTGACAGACCAGGATCAGGAGACACTCCTTCATCTCTGTCTCTACACTTTCGCTCTGCAGTTGGTGGCCCTAAAGAGTCTGATGTTCCTCCTGGAGGAGCAGAGAGGAGCAGCAGCACCAGCTGGTCTACAGAGATGTTGTGACTGGACGGTGTTCCTGGGAGGTGGAGAGCAGAGTGATGGAGGAATCAGAGGAAGTGGAGATGAGTGTCAGAGCTGCAGCAGGAACTGATCTGAGATCAGCTCCACTGTCTCTCAGTTATTGTGCTGCAGCTCCCCGGTGGACTGATGGAGAACTGCACTTCTTCTTCTCATTCTAACTTCCAGCCTTTGGAAATCTTCACCTTCTCTTCTCTTGGTTCTAACCATTTGATTATTAATTTTTTGGTCAGTAGCCTCTATACTCACATTTTTCAGTATCCTTTCCATAATTTCATCTCTTCTACCCTTTGAAATGAGGATTTAGTCTTTAGTCTTCCACTGATGACTCAGCAGTTTGAACAATTTTACTGCTGCACTAAACAGATATTTAATTAATTGACTTTCCTTTTTAATATTCTTGGACAATAATGATTGTCTGTAGATCAAACAGATTAGACTCCGGAAACTTCCACATGTGAAACAGCCTCATGATGTTCCCAGAACTTCATCTAGTGCAGAAGCCTTTTTACAAACTCAACTGTAAGATTCAGTTTTAATTAACCAGTTTTCTTCATCAATAATATATTTCCATAAAAATATGTTATTCTGCATTCTATAATTTTTGCATATATAATGATTTTATGTGTTGATGTTTTCCACAGTTTTATGACTGAACTTCCTTTTTCTTTGGTGTTTTGTGGGTAAAACTCTTTTCTTTCTCTTGCTGACAGCATTTTTAGCTGCAGTTTTAAAGAAGTTTCATCTAAATCCAGTAGAATCTCCTCATTTTCTAGAATGTCTAAACTAGTAGAAACTTTCTGAGCATAAAGCCTGTTTTCTCCAGAGGACATGAATGAACAGAGTGGATCTTAGTGAGGAATGACAGCCTCTGGATGCAGAGAATCACTTTGATGCAGCTGCTGCAACAACACCAACTGCATTGACGCAGGAGGGAGAAGGGAGACTGGTTGTTTGCAGAACTGCATCTTAGTGTCAAAAGGCTTCAAACTGAAAGCTGTCTGTAAAATTCCTGCAGCCTGTTTGGATCTAATAAATGCTCTTTTGAATCAACTCTGTGTTTTCTATTGATGTCTGTCTTTATTCTATCTTTAACTCACAAACATACTTGAATCTTTAGCCTTCCCCCTCATCCTCATTCAACCGGGTTACTTCCGGTTCCGGGTTACAGGCAGGGCGCGTGGAGTGCCTCTCTGCGGATACAACTATCTTCAAATTACTTAAAAAGTTGATTTTCTCCAAAAAGAGAGCTGACCATGGCCCCTAAGAAAACCCAGGAATACGAAGACCTGAAAAAGGCTCTTGATATTATTCAAGAAACGCTGATAAGTTTTATGAATCACGTGTCGGCTAAGCTAACGCCACTTATGGAAATTATGGAGGAGTTCCGAAGATTTCGGGCTCAAAACGAGCAACGAGAAAACCGGGTCGACATTCTGGAGAAAAGACTGGATGATGTGGAACAGCAGGTAAGGATGAATAATGTCATTCTCACTGGAGTACCAATCAAACCTGGAGCGAAGCTGAATGCACCAGGAGCCAGCACTGCTAATGCCAGCGCTAGCATAGCTAGCAGTGCTAATACGGAGCGCGGTGGAGAGACTCTGGATCAGCAAATACATTCATTTCTCAAATCTAAAGGGATTTCCCTGGATCTCAACACCATGGAGACCTGCCACCTGCTCCCCAGGAGAAAGGAGACGGATAAACCAGAGATCCTCATCAGGTTTGTGAATCAAAAACACAAGCTAGCTCTGATGAACCAATGTAAAAACCTCAGGGTTTAACATCGAGGAGAACTAGAAACTCTGTTTAACCCTTGTGCTATCCTAGGCACTTTACCGTTGGGAGTTGGGTCATCTAGATTTACTAGACAGAGCTCTGAACCTTTTTTTTTCAATTTTTTGTGATCTTCGCTGGTTCAATGGATTACATGAAATTTTTCCACCTTTATCCACCTTTGTCATGGTAGGGAGAACACGTCAAAGTAAGGGTGGGGTCATCCAGGATAGCACAAGGGTTATACCCAGAAGATCAGCTGTTATTCAGCAGAAGAAGAAATGCCAACCTTGGACAATCGACAGATTATGGACCCTTTTTATTTTTTCCCTTACAGCATTACTTTATTAAATATTAAAAAAAAGAAGAAAAAAAAAGAAAAACATATTAAAAAAGTAAAACAAATGATTAATCACTCATTGAAAATGGTTAAATTGATCGATGTTAAATGATGTTACTTCACTTGCTCCAAAAATTGATAAATTGATTCAAAAATATTTCCTAATGTAACATAATTTTGCACGTTTTTAACTTTTGATATTTGATGAAATTTTACTATGAAAATCTCTGAAACAGTGTTGTGTCTATTTTACTGATATAGTATTATGTTTTAATCATATGAATGACTTTTATAAGCAACATAATCTGCATATATTTTAGATAACTGATCTGCATTTGCCATGTTGATTTCTAAAATAGTTATTTTTACATAATAATTAAGTAATTCATCTTTGTCATGTGCCTTATTGATATGTCAAGATTCTTAATTCTGTCTGATAATAGCTAGGAACCAGATATTGATAAATCATGTAATTAAATGGTTATAGAATAACAGGGTGGGATTATATAAGTTCACTTCCTTCCACTCCCTTTCAAGCAATATTTATTAATATGTATAATTATCCTAAGTTTGATTAGTTACTGTATGAATGTGTAACTGATGATTATATTGCTTTTGTGTATTATTTCTACTTGATTGCTTGAAATAAACCATTTCAAATAAAAAAAAATTCAAATCAGAGTCAATAACTTTTTATTGAATGAAGGACAAAGATGAAGTTCTTGAAGGACAAAGCTCTCCTTCACTGTCAACACACACTGATGATCAGAACAGTTCCACATGTGTGTGCATGTTCTGGGAAGTTCTCCTGTTCCTCGGTTCCTCTGATCACGGCTCCAGCAGCGTGTTTCAGGAACACGGATGATCCAGAACATGGGATCAGACTGAAGTCAGCCAGCTTTCAGCTCCTTTTGGGCTTCAAGCCCAGAGAGAAGACAGAAATGTGAGGAAGGCAGAGAACATGAAGGGTTCCTGACAGGAAAGAGAAGTTGGAGACAGAAAGACTGGAACCGGATCAGGACCAACTCTGGACAGTCCTTTTAGTGGTGGATCCAGACAGAAGCAGCATCATGTTTGTCACAGAGACGTGAGCTTTGAGGAGCCACTCTGCAGCTGGACCCTCTCAGATGTGAGCAGCTGTTTGTGTCCTCAGATCCAGTCAGACACCAACATGTTCCTCAGAGAACAGCATGTCAGCACACACTGCACACGCTTGGATCCATGCAGACGTGTTGGAAGCCAGAGCTTCAGGCCGGCCTTCAGTGGATCTGTCCGTTCATGCTGAATGGGAGCAGAAGAACGTCTGTTTCAGCTCTGCTGCTTCAGCTCCACTCAAACTGCTGGGAACTCTCTCAGAGGAGAAAAACAGCAGAAAGCTTTCTGCAGCTGCTCTCACAGTGGATCTTCCTCTGTCTTCTTCAGCAGCAGATGATGAAGAGTCACTTTCTTCAGGTTCCTCTCAGTCCTGACCTTCATTCCTGATGGACCAAAGCAGACTGACAGCAGCTCTTTAGCTCCACAAAGAAAACTCTGCAGTTTCCCAAAAACCTTCTGAAGCAGAAAAACCAGGAGACTTCCTGTCTGTCTGTCAGTGTTGGAGTCTTCCTCCATCTTCAAATGATGAAGGTTTCTGCTTTGGAACATTCCAGAAAGCCTTTTGAAAGCCTCCTGATGATGCTGGAGGACAGGGAGGAGTCAGGAGGATGCAGGAGCTCCCAGAGGAGGAGAGGCAGGAGGAGCAGAAGCAGCTGCAGACGCACTTTTGGCTCTGGGCTTCAAACTTTGATCAGGAGGAAGAGGAGGAGCTAAAGAGGAGCAGGAATGCTGGGAGTGGGAGTGGAATTCAGACTGAATCCAACATTTAGGGACAAAATGGCGTCTTCCAGAAATAAATCCGTGTTTCAGAAACGGGAATATTCCTGAAAGTCTACCCGGCAACAACTGGGGTTTGGATGAGGAGAAGAAGAAATGTTCCCATTTAGAGAGAAACCAGTTTCTACTCCATCCAGACTCTCAGCTCCATTTAGCTCCTGGATCCACTTTGGACACGGCTTTTCACAATAAAAGCACAGTTTAGGATTATAAGAAACTAACAACTAACTTTGAATTTGTTCTTTTCTTATTGAAATAAAGCAGAAATCTGTTCTCTCAAACTCATGTCCTTTTTGATCATTTCTAAACATTATTCTGAGTATTAGAACCATAGAATCACTTAGAATCATCATTTTTGTTATTTTTTGATTCATAAACTCATTTTTGTCCATTAAAAATAGAACATTTGAAAAGAATCAAAAAATCAAATTTAAATAAAAATCAAACATCAAAGTTAGAGACATCTGAGGTCTTGCAGCACCATTTGAGTGGTGGGCAGCGTGAAGGTCTGGCAGCAGCGTGACGGTTTGAGTGACAGCGGGTAGAAAACACATCAATCTAGTGAATGGATCCATGGTTCTCCTGAACTTCCATTCATTCTCTTCACCTGCTGGTTCCCTTTGGGGGCAGCGGGGTTTCAGGAAGCGTCCTGCCTGCTGTTGGCCAAAGGCGGCTTCAGCCTTCAGTCTGCTGCAGGGCCCATGGAGCTGGAGCATTGATCTGGCTATGCGGCTCCAGGAGGAGAGCTGGCGGCCAGACAGAGAGCTGCTGCTGATGGAAAGACAGCCTGATCATCTCCTGAACTTTAGCTTTCTGGTTTCCATGGAGACCATCAGAAAAAGGTCCCTAATTTGATTCTGGTTTGTAGTTTTCCTCTGGGGTTAACAGAGACTCATCAGGAGAGAAGATCACTGAACGGAGAGAATCTGAAGGATCCAGACATGGAGACGTGATTCCCCATGATTCTGGAGAACTCTTCATCATCCAGAAACCTGACCTCTCAGCATCATCCGTGTCTTCATGCAGTGGAAATGACAGAAACACAGACACCGCTCCATGTCGCCATCAGGCTGAAAACATTAGCTGGAAGCTCCGCCCACAGGCGGCGTCCAGCTCAGGAACACATTTGTGGACAGACGGCGAGCAGAGAATTATCCACACGGTGAAAGAGAGGTGGTCAGTGTGGACGCAGCTGAACAGAAATGTATTCATGTTCATTCAAAACAAAGAGGACACTTTTGAATAGGAGGCAGAAAGGACAGGTGTTCAAACCCCCCTAGGGTCCTGTGTGTGCACGTGTGACCACCATCAACCTGTTATTTCTGTTGGTTCTGATCCATAAAGGTTTTTAATTACCATTTATTTGTCATTAGTGTTCAGAGTTCATATAGTTTTGCATTTTTCAAGAGGTTTTCTGAACTTTTTGAGCTTTTCCAGTCTGGTTCTACTGGTTTTATTGGAGTTTCTACTGTTTTTATTGTTGCTCCACGTGACCCAAAGGTCTCTGCTCGTCCCTGCTGTGCAGCTCTGTCCTTCCCCTCTGTCATGTGTTCATCCGTCCACATGAGGGCGCCGTCTAGGTCATGCCTGGTGAGCAGGAAGCCAAGAAAAGGAGGGAAAAATGGAGAAAATGAAAGACCTGAGGAAAGCTGCAGTTCAGCCTTCAGGAAGAAAAGTTTAGACCAATAATTACAGAAATAAAAGATAAAAAATGTTTTTATGAATCTGAAAGTCACCAAAGTGTTTAACAAACTTTATTATAAAGTGAAAAGGTCAAATGTTTGTGTGTTGGAAGTCCCAACCTGACAGATGAGCAGAATAATAAGGCAGGCAAAGCCGTAACACTGCCCCCTGGTGGACAGGAACTCAGCAGTGCAGCTTCAGGATGGAGTGGCTTCCAACAGATCAGATCAACGTTCTGCTCTCTGCTAAAGAGGCAGAACGTCTCCTTCTAAGAAGAATCCAGAGTTCCTGATCACAAACATCAACTGAAGCCCAAATCAGAGCTGATCAGACTGCATGGAGCCCAAGCTCCACAAAAGAGGAGAGAAGAAGAAGAAGAAGTCGTCCACATGAAGCTTCACCTTAGAGGAAAAGAGGAGCTGCTGAACTAAAGTACTCCAGTACTGAGGAACACTTTCAACCTCTGAGTGATTCTGTAGAACATCTGGAACTAGAATGTAGAAAGTGCTTCAGTTCCATCAGCTGTCAGTCTGCAGCAGCTTCATCTGCTGCCTCCATCCTCTCTCTGTGAGTCTCTGCAGAGTTTTTCTGCAGCTGCTGGTTTTTCTGCAGCAGCAGCAGCAGCATCAGAGCCAGAGAGCCAAAGAAAGTGGAAAGTCTGAGAAGGAAGCAGCTCTGAAGCTCTGCAGCTGACGGTGCAGCTTCAGGACTCATGAGGAGGAGCACATGCACGGCTCTGATGCTGCTGAACGTCTGACTGAGATGATCCACATTCAGGAGTTCAGAGTGAAAGACGTGTGGAAGAAGAGAATCCTGAAGGTTTCTGTACAGACATGAACTCAGTCAGAGAGCGTCTGAATGTTGGAGGATCCAGAAGAAACCAGGAGCTCATGAAGGTGGTTCTGTTGGAGCAGAGAGCAGAACTCTGATCCCAGTTTCAGGAACAATGCAGGCTCATGTTCTGGACTGAAGAGTTCTCCTGAAATGTTCTGTTCAGACTTCTTCAGGATCACATCTGTGTGTGAATGTGGAGCTTTGTCTGAACCAAGCTGCAGCTAGTTCACTTTGAAGCTCCTTCAGGCTCACACAGCAACAATGACAAAGACTGAAGCTGCTGTGCTGCCCTCTAGTGGCAAACATGGCATCTGCAGCACACATTTCTGCATTTCTCCACATTTTTGAAGCTCATCCAGAGAATGCCAAAAGTGTTCAAAGCAGTAATCAAAGCAAAAGGTGGCTACTATGAAGAACCTACAATATGACATATTCTCAGTTGTTTCACACTTTTTTGTTATGGATAGAATTCCACATGTGTTCATTCATAGTTTTGATGCCTTCAGTGTGAATCTACAATTTTCATAGTCATGAAAATAAAGAAAACTCTTTGAATGAGAAGGTGTGTCCAAACTTTTGGTCTGTACTGTAAATAAAAATGTGATTTTGTCTTAACCTGAAAAAGTCTGTGAATTTATTTAAATCTTTTCCAGTTTTTTATTGTAAAAAACTTTGAAGAAAACACAGAAACTAGAAACAGCATTAAAATCTTTGAAGAAGACACAGAAACTAGAAACAGCATTAAAATCTTTGCAGATTGTCGGTGAAAAATGTTTCTATTCCAAAGATCTTTAATTTTTTAAACTTTTATTTTACTATGTTACATCTCAGTTATATACTTCATAAATGTGTTAATCTAATTTTAATTAAATTAAGTAAATTACTCTCCTTTTTTTCACTGTAATAAGAATTTTCAAAATTAGTGCTTGTTTTTGTTATTAACTATACAGTTTAATGTTTATTTACAGTCATAATTATTCTCTTTAGAAACAGATTTTTAGGATCTTTTTGTTGAAATTTTTTTTAAAATTTTTTTTCTTTGTTTACTTAATAAATTTCTTAATTCATGACTGTAGTTTAGAAATACAATAAACGAATGTGATCAGGTTTAGTTAGTCTCTGATGCTTTTTGTAGTCAAATCTGAACATTGGAATGAGACACCGTGTGATGACGTCACAACAGCTCTCAAAAAGCTTCCTCGATACATTTTTTCTCTATTTTGATTTTCTTTTTTTGATTATCTCCTGAATTAAAACTGTTTAAAAATATTGGAAGCTCTTTTTAAATCTACATTGAAGTTCAGTTAAGCAGTTTATACGTTTATTTTAAAATAAAGTTCCTGCACGTGACCCGGAAGTAAACAGCACGAGGCGCTAGCAGCGTTAGCTTGTTAGCAGGCTAGCAGCGTTAGCTTGTGTTGAGAGGACGGTGGTGTTTAGTTGGGACGTTTGTGAGGTTTTTGGACAGAAAGGACGATACGTGGTTCGTGTGGAACTCTCAGCATTTTCCAAAGTGTCGTAAATGAGTGAAGAAGTGTTGAACGGAAAGACAACGTGGATTGCTGTGATTGTGAGACTAGCAGATGATCGATCGGAGCTGCAGTGAAGAGGACGGCGGTGTTTGTGGGAGTTGGAGCTGAAGATCGGAGCAGGAACCATGTCTTCAGAACCTCAGGAAGGTTCTGTCAGAGAACAACGTTCTGCTGCTGAAGGAACCATCGTCCAGAACGAGGAGGAGCTCTGTCGTCAGCTCAGACTGCTGGATAGCAGCTGGAACCCGCAGCTGCAGCTCCACGTAGTTGGTACGTTCACTGCTGCTTCCACCTGCAGACACATAGATCCATGAACGTCTTTGTTTGTCTGTTATCTGGATCCAAACTTTGCGGCGGGATAGCTCTGGGGGGTATTCCAGGAAGCAGGTTATGCTAGCTCCCACGGTAAGTTTGAGGCTAAGGAAGTTGATAACCTCAGCTTTCGGTTCCAGAAATGGAGGTATGTTTCAGGGTATGTCAAGTTGCCATGGCAACTCATGCTCTGAACATAACCTGGTCTGGAGCAGGTTATTTTACTCTCATTCAAATTAATTCAATTTAGTAGTTGGAACTTTGGTGCTGCTGTTGGATCGGCACCGCAAGGGATTGTGGGATACCATTTCCTTTGCCTGTCTGGAGGGATTTGGGTTTAAGTGTGAGGTTTTTTTTGTTAAAGTCACTTCCCTCAGTTTATACTGGATCATCGCGGATTAGTCATTAGTTGGGAAATAAAATGAAAAAAGCAAAATACAGAATAGCAGTTATATAAGAACGAAAAATGTAAAAATACCCCCCCCCCCGACGATGTCATAGTCCATCCCGATGGTTGACAGCAAACATCGTCAACGGCCAATTTAAGGGACATCGCCCAACCCTAATATATATATCTATATCTATATCTATATCTATCTATCTATCTATCTATCTATCTATCTATCTATCTATCTATCTATCTATCTATCTATCTATCTATCTATCTATCTATCTATCTATCTATCTATCTATATCTATATATATATATATTAGGGTTGGGGGGGTTGAGGTATTTTTTACATTTTTCGTTCTTATATATCTCCTATTCGTTATTTTGCTTTTTTCATTTTATTTCCCAACTAATGACTCATCCGCGATGATCCAGTATAAACTGAGGGAAGTGACTTCAACAAAAAAGTAACAAACAAAATAGAAAAGAAGTAGTCCGCTCCTGCACTTAACTAGTGAAGTGGACCGGCGGAGCGCAGACTTACAGCTTTGTGTTTGATGGGAGGGGGGGGGGGGTACATGAGCGGTATGTGTGGGAGATTTAAGACTGCAATCCGTCCCGCAGCTCTAGGGGTACGAGCTACCGAACTCAGAACCGGGTCTAAAAGTGTGTGTCTGAGCACAGCTCGGATCGTCAGCAGACACAGCGGTTTGAGCTTCAAAGCAGAAATGTCGCTCAGTCGTTAGAAAACATTCAAACAATGACATGGATTTGTGTTTCCAGTCGTGTCCCGACTAAATAACGGATGATGTTATTCACAGGATGCAGCGCCACCCAAAGCTAATGTTGTTAGCCCGTGTTAGCATACTGCTAATCCTGGCTCCGTTCAGAAAAAGCACAGACCACACGGATTAAAATTCAAATGATGAGCGAACAGGTGTTTCATAATAACCGTAACATTATTAAAAGCACGTTTAGAAGATCGTCTCGTATATTACCGAGCTGACATGTCAATGAATATAGCCGCTCGGCACTGTTTAACAGTTTTGTATTGAATTGTTACATTCAATAAAGTTTGTAAAAAAAAAAAGCCGCTCGGCGGAAGTTATATCCTTCCGGTTTTCAAACCCTACTGCGCATGTGCGAATGATATATTCCGACGAAAAGTGTGACCTTAGTGAACGTTTTTATATTCTGAAAACATTTTTCTGGGCCCATGTACACGGTTGGATTCTAATCAGACCATTGATCCCATCAAGATATTTTGTACATGTAACCGCGGCTTATGGTGTTGACTCGCAACGTGGTGGGGGCGTGGCATCACGATGGTGGTCTCTCCATCGGGATGTCAGTCACCCATCACGATGGACGATGATATCGTCCATCGGCACAACCCTAATATATATGTATTATATATATATATATATATATATATATATATATATATATATATATATATATATATATATATATGGAGTGGCTGGGTAGCTCAGGTGGTAAGGTGCAGGACTGTGGAAACCATGGAAACCTTGGTTCGATTCTCAGGGGAGGAATGAACAATATAATGGCAATGGTAAATGGGCAATTACCAAAACAATGGAAACAGGGCAATTACCATAGCAATTAACATCACCCAGTGAGGGTTCTTGGGCAAGACCCTTTACACTACGGCCTACCTCACCTCATGACATGATGACATGTTTGTTAGTTACATGTTTTTTGTACATTGTTAAGATTACACAAAGATACTTTTGTCTTAACAGATGAGGCGTTTTATTTCAAAGACAGAAATATGCAACTATCATATATCATGCTTTGTTGTAAACCGTGCAATGGGGCAGCATTTCCGTAACTGGGTAACATAAGCTGAATGCTCACACAACCACTAGCGAGTGTCTGCCTCTCTCCTGGACATGCGTGAGCAGACACTGGCTTCAGGACACACAAACACCTAGTGTGTGTTTAAAAAACTTCAGAAGCAAATCTGAGTTGGTTGTGATTTATTTTTCATTTTTTCAGTCAGAAAACAGCATCCAAATAAATCATCAAAGTCTTCATCTTCTGTATCTGAAATGAACAGCCGGACTAAATTTCTATCAAACACGCCAGAGTCTCATTGCTGCGCAGCTCCTAGCAGACACGGTAGCCCAAGCTACAATCCATTCACAAATTGCGTATCTGTACTGCATGGCTCCCATTTCTCCACATTGTGACTCACCGGGATGTCAAAGTCGGCGCCAGTCTGAATACAGACCAAACGCAACGTTCAGGACTTGATCCAGAACAAAGGATTTCCCCAGTGTGAATATACCCTTACTATCATCTCTTTTTAAATGAACATTTCCTTTTACATCTAATATAAAGAATGTCTGTTGGAGTTTTTTTCCCCACCACTTCAAGGTCTGATGTTTGTTGTTTCGATCAGCCGTTCTGGCAACAGAAAATGCGGTGGGACATCGCTGTTATCCCTTTGTCTTTTTTCCATTCAAAAGAGTTATTGTATCAAGATATTTCCCTGCAGGGGATCAATGACATTCAATAAAATGTAAAAGTCTTATTCTATTGTAGTTTAATAAATGAACCCTAATGTTCATGCTCACTCACTTTCCACAATCAGACGACGTCATTATTAATTTTTTTAACCCCAGGTATTAGAGTGGTGATCAGTTGTTGTATTCATTTTAAAACTAGTTCTCATTTCATATTGATATTTGTCAGAACAGACAGAAAGTCTGGGTTTAATCTGACTTTCCTTGATTATTATTCAACAAACCGAACTTATAACTTTATTGATGTCAGCCACTGCAATGCCAGAAACATGACTAAAAAAACCAGCTGAGCAGTCAGAAATGTGCTCTGCAGAAGCTTTTCAGTAAAAGAATGTGCTGCAGACCCCCCCCCCCCCCCCCCCCCCCCCCAACCTAGGCATAATTTAAATCAATTGTCTCTTCACACCAAATGCGATTCGTGCTTCAAAGTTTGCTTCACCGTCTTGGTTTCACATGCGTCAAAGTCGCTTCTCAAATTTGAGTTCATAAACATGCCGCTCCTGCCGGGTGTGGGAGGAGTTACTGTCAAAAGTTTTCTTTACTTCATTGTTAAAGACATGGAGGTTTTTTTGTTCTACAAAAGCTTTACTCATCTCATCTTAGGTCTCGGTTCATGAGATCATTCAGGCTCTTCGTACATGAACGCATCTTCTTTTAACGCTCCATCCGTCTCTGTGATCCAGTTTGTAGACCGCTGTCCCAGACGCTGCTGCGTCTGTCCCCAGTGAGAGGTTTTATCAGGGTTCCCGCGAGGTCTGAAAAAATCTTAAGAACCTGGAATTAGAGAACTTTGAAAGTAAGTGTTTAAAAATAATTGTAAAAAAGTCTTTAATTTTAATATCTTGGTCCTAAAAATTGTGCTTTCTAAATGTTTTGTGACTTTCCCTTAACACACTCCTTTCCTCACAATATGACAGCACTGGATTGAGCGACGCGGTTTCAGTTATCTGTGTTTTTCTCTGTATTTAACGTTAACACATACCGTGAAGACATGCATGTTTTAAAAAGGCAGCAAGCGCAAAACTGAGTTGGTTTTGGTTTAATTTTCATTTTTTCAGTCATCAATCAGCATCCAGAGGGTCTGAACGGCAAAGTGAACCCTGAAGGAAGATCCGCCTTCCACGATCAGAAACGTCATTGCAGTTCAGGTTCAACAGCTATTAGAGGATGGAGGTGTAATATGGATGCTCCCCTGGCATATTTGAAGTTTACTTTGCTAAATTTTGTTTTGTATTGTACTTACGTTTTGTACAGTAAAGTAGAGGGCTGCATTGGGATTGGGTCCCGCCGGGTCCCGCGGGACCCAACCCAAATCTCGCGGGATTGGGCGGTTTGAATTGTACTGCGGGCGGGAGCGGGCGGCAAAAAAAAAACTCAGCGGGACCAGTGCTGCCATGAATATCTCATAAATATATATTAGCGGACTACGTTAGGCTGAGCGGCTGTTGGAGTCTTATGTACTGAATCTCCGTGAACGCACCAGGTAGAGACGCCCAATCGCCTCTGTCATCTAACCTGTTGTTGGGGGTGGCCCCGCCTCTTAGAAATTGTGCTCTTTAAAGCCTGATACCGCGGTCGCGTATGGGCGGAGCAAAGAGCTAAAGTTATGGTCTGATCGCTGCATGGAGCAATGTGTTTGTCAATGCATGGTAGACCCAAAGAATGTGGAGAGATCAGGTTTATTATTTTGAAGAGTTCTACATGGTAATCATGTTTCCATGTTTGAGTTCATAATATTATCCCAGAGAAAGTCTCTGCTTTAAGTCCTGCAGTGAAAGCTGCGTCTGAATCTGACGCCCGTGTTTGCATCTCTCTGACAGAGTCTGAAGCCAAAGCCCCTCCCCCGCATCTTTACCTGCTTTTCCTCTCTACCTGTTCACCTGTTCACATCCTCTGTAGCTGAGAGTTGTTTTCCCCGCGCTCCCAGAGTATTCTACACAGAGAGCGCAAAATACGGTCATAGCAGGTTAACACGTTAGTTGGGACGCTCTAGCGCAGCAGAAGGATGAAAGAGCTGTCAATCTATCTGGCAACACTGCGCGGGATAAGGAGCAGGTTACCTGGCAGGGACATGATGTCAATGGATAAAGCAGAAAAGAACCACAAACGAGGTTCATCGTGAGACACGCATGGTGTTCAGATCTGCGTACTGATGCCCCACCGAGGCGCAAAACAGCAAAAACGGGAAAAGGCTGAAGCTAAAAAAAAAGTATTTTTCCGTCAGGAAAAAATTAATTCATAGATTTTCAGCTCTGTTGAACCATTAATGTTTTTCTTTCTCCATAAATTCAAATGACGTTGACCTGCATCTTTACCAGCTGGTTCAGCGCGCTTCAGGCCGTCTGTCTGCGCGCACACACGCACAATTTTAACCGAACAGGATTTGTGAAAATATATTTAATAATTAAGTTGCACATTACACAAAGAGGAATGGATGAAAAGATGAGGCTGGAGGAGGGACATGAATCTCTTTAATAATATCAATACAAATAAGTGTTTTTTTCCTGCGGGACAGGAGACGATACAAAATCAATGCATCTCTATTACTGTGCGGGACTAAATTCTATGAGTTTTGCGGGTGCGGGCGGGAGTGGACATACATATTGCGGGAGCGGGCGGGAGTGTAACGCATACGTTGCGGGAGCGGGCGGGATTGGTCAGAAATTCAGCGGGTGCGGGCGGGATGAAGAAAATAGTCCCGCGCAGGGCTCTACAGTAAAGTTAAAAAAAAATGTAGGTGACGGAGGTGACGGTGTGTCCACAGTATCAGCCTGGCTAATGAAGACGTGAGGACATTTTAAATTGCACATTTATTTTCTTGTAGACCCGATTGTTACAGTCGGGTGATGCCGTTTTAATACCATTAACAGATCTGAAAGATTTAATTCATTTTGATATTCATGGAAATCAAACAGCGCGCGTTCATTGTTTGGTGTTACAAAGTGAAGGAGAACAGTAATAACCCCCCCAACACAAATCCTCCGGCTGACGGCCGTGTCGCGCACTCAAGAACGCACACAGCCACGCAGCTTGTAATGGAAATGTATAATTGGAATGCGGTAAATTTGTTGTATTTCCTCGCGAGATGGAAATTTATGTTGTAGAGTTTCTGAAACCGCACAAGTGTGAGAAGAGGGAGATGTGTGCCTCGTGCAGCTCTAAGAGGCAGTGACAGCCGTGCATGCGCTGGTGGGTGCGGGGAGAGAAGGAGAAGGGTAAATTAAGTAAGGTAAAAAGTAAATTACCAGCAAAGATGAATGTGTTTAATGTGTTTAATATAGTTCCAATTAGGGTTGTGCCGATGGACGATACCATCACCCAGTGATGGGTGACTGATATCACGATGGACAGGCACCATGGTGATGCCACGCCCCCGCCACGCTGCGAGTAGACACCATAAGCCGCGGTTACATGAACAAAATATCTTGATGGGATCAATGGTTGAATTAGAATCCAACCGTGTACATGAGCCCAGAAAAACTTGTTCAGAATTTAAAAAACATTCACATGGGTCAGACTTTCGGTCGGAATAAACCATTCGCACATGCGCAGTAAAAACCGGAAGAGAAGATTAGTTCCGCCGAGCGTTTTATTTATTTTTTTTTTTTTAGTTCCGCTGAGCTACATACATAGATATGGCAGCTCGGTAATATACTAGATGATCTTCTAAACGTGCTTTTATTAATGTTACGGTTATTCTGAAGCGCCTGTTCGCTCATCATTTTAATTGTAATCCGTGTGGTCAGGGCTTTTTCTGTTGAACGGAGCCAGAAAGAAACCCGTGTTAGCAGTATGCTAACAACACGGGCTAACAACATTAGCATAAACATAAAATGTATCCATGCGGGAAAGGCTGCAGTCTGCATCTTAATATGTGGGAATAACATCAGCCTTTATTTTGTCGAGACATGACTGGAAACACAAATCCACGTGATTGTTTGAACGGTTTTTTAAGGACTGAGCGACATTTCTGCTTTGAAGCTAACAGCGCTCCTCAGCCGCTGTGTGTGTGCTGGCGCTCCGAGCCCCGACACACACTTTTACCGGGAGACCCAGTTCTCCTGAGATCGGTAGCTCGCTCACGTAGAGCGGCGGGACGGATCACAGTCCTAAGTCTCCCACACGTAACGAAGCACCCCCGCCCTTCCCCTCACAGCTGTAAGTCCGTCTGCTCTGCTAGAGACGTGGACGCTGATCCACTGGTCCACCTGACTAATCAAGTGCAGGAGGAGCGGACCAATTCTTTTCTATTCTGTTCTGTTTGTTTTACTTTTTTAAAGTCACTTCCCTCAGTTTATACTGGATCATCGCGGATGAGTCATTATTTGGGAAATAAAATAAATAAAGTAAAATAACGAATAATAATTATATAATAACGAAAAAATCCCCCCCCCCGGACGATATCATCGACCATCCCGATGGTTGACTGCAAACATCGTCAACGGCCAATTTAAGGGACATCGCCCAACCCTAGTTCCAATCATGCAATGTATGCAAAACTTTCACACACAAAAAAAAAAACTTTCCAAAATAAGTGCGGTGATGAGGTTATCGTCACGGCCCTAACACTATCTTTGTGTAACAGTGTCAACACACAGCATTCCAGTTATCCAATTGTCTTATCCCTTTATTGATGCTGACAACAAAGCCAAAGTGTGCCCACACAGGAGAGCGTAAAGAGATGGGGGGTCTGCATTAGCCATGCTGCTACTGTTGACATGCACTGTGTCACCTCCTTCATTTAATTGGTGATTAATATTGCAATAACGATATCATCTGCGGTATATAAACAAAGATATATAAACAAAGAGCAAAACATCCAAAAACATAATTCCCATTCATTGCAACAGTTTAAAAATTATGCTCCAAATGACCCTCGTCGACATAGGAGGTGAACATCTAACGCAGGAGTGTCCAAACTACGGCCCGTGGGTCTGTTTTTATTGGCCTGCAGCAAATTTTGAAAATATAATTGAATATGGCTCGCAGTGGCGCGTGAGCTCAACTGTTGCACTTCTCTGGTTCAACACTAGATGGAGTCGGTCACAGAAAGGTGCTTCTCCACTGAACAAAGTTAAGCAAAGAAGAATATTTACACAGAAATGGCAGCACTGAAGAAACACAAGATAGCAGATAGATGAGTGTAGAACAGTGCTTCTCAAATAGTGGGAATCCCCGTCCTTGCAGCTGCTCCTGTCTGTGTCACACTATTGTAGACGTTTTGATGACGTGTCTTTATTTTCCATCAATGTTTTCTTTGTCTGCCTGTGGTTTAGTTGGTGTCAGACAGACATAAAGACAGCAGTAATGCAGGAAAACAGCTGCACTTTATGACATCAGAAATAAACAATCATCATTTAGAAAAAAATGAGGAAAATGTTTTTATCTATTTCTTCAGACTAAAAACGTTAAATATATTGGTGATGTTAATGTTTCAGATCAATTTAGATTTAATATTATTTATTAATTGAATTATTTTTCTCAGCATCAAATGGTTCAGTTGGTCAAAATGTTTCTAGTTTAAATAAGGTCTTTTCTGTTTTAGACTAGAACAGAGTTTCTGTGGCAAAATAAAGTTAATATTTGTTGAAAGTGGATTTATATTGTTTTTTTCTTTTAATGTTAAAAGATACAATTTTAGGTATAATTACACCATTTTTATAGATACTAACCTAATATATTGTCACCACGCAAATGTGTGTGTATGTGTGTGTGTGGGGGGGGGGAGTAGGGGGGGGGCGTGAAATATTTTCTTTTTCCTCAGGGGGGCCTGGCAAAAAATAATTGAGAAGCACTGGTGTAGAAGATTTTAAACATGGTGGGAAAAAACATTTTGAACAGTGAAAAAGTATTTCCTTTATGTAAAAAAGAACTTGTTTTGTTTTTGGAATTTTATTTTGTTCATGGCTGCATATTTTGTCACAGAGTGTAATTGTAGAATGAAGCTGTTTAAATTGTAGAATGAAGCTTTTTAAATTGTAGAATGAAGCTTTTTAAATAGTAGAATGAAGCTTTTTAAATTGTAGAATGAAGCTTTTTAAATAGTAGAATGAAGCTTTTTAAATTGTAGAATGAAGCTTTTTAAATTGTGTGCATTTAATGTTAAATTGTCCTCGTTGGTCACCCAAAAGCCATTTTTATTTGGTCTACTGTTCTGAGAAAACAGTCGACTCTTTATAATCTACAGAATCGTGCCCTCTGCCAGTCAACCACACTAACAGCTACGTATGTAAAGATCTGCTGCTTCAGCTGCTCCATAAAGCCGTTCTGAACTGCTGGTTGGAATGAGGTTTCATTGTCTGAGTGAATGTTTCATTTGTTTAATGTGGTACAGATCAGCATCACTGCTCCACTGAGAGCAATGTTCTTCACATTATAGGGGAGTTAGAAATACACAGTAATCATGTGTCAATATGTCACCTCTGGTGTGCGGCCCGGACCTTTGCTCATTTTTCTGTATTTGGCCCTCACCAAAAAAACTTTGGACACCCCTGAGCTAACGTAATAGGGCTCCATCTGATTGGTCAACAACGTAACAACGTACATAAAGGGATTTATTTGATTAGTTAAATACTTCAAGTTGCCATAAGATTGTTTTAGCACATTTAAGGTAACCATTTATTGCAATTTTCGCTGTCTTTTGCTATATGTGTAACGATAAATTTGCGGTGTATTTTGCATGATATAACTTAAGTACAGTTATTTCAACAACAAATATGCATTGTGACTATGAAAATGTACGTCTGCTAACAATTTTATTTATTATTGCCTACAGTTTTGTTTGAGGGATTTTCACAAAATAGCACATACTTGCTGCCAGTTCCAGTCTTTGTAAACTGGAGCTGGCAGCAAGTATGAAAGTGTCATTAACCTTTGACCTTAGGAAAAGGATTTTAAAAAAAGCACCTTTAGCACCAGATACAAACGAAAACTGGTCCCAGGGATTTTTAGCCATCTTCTCAGACATCCATTGCAAGGTACTGTGGACAATATGTTGGAATTAGAAGTTGCAGATTTGAAATGTCGAAAAAAAATGAAATATCCCAATTCCCTAATATCAATTCCCTGGCCCACGCTGAACGAAACGATGTAACATAAAACAAGATCGATAAAGGAATGTGGGCGTGATAAGCAAAAAAACCTCGCTTAAAAAAGTGCTGCCTTGGCAAAAACGAAAAAATATGGATTTCTTTTTTTGAGAAGTGACTAAAGATACCAATATATCCTAGTCGGCGATATCCAGAAGATGTTTTGAAATCATTACAGGATGGCGACACAATCTTCTGTTTGGCTGCCATTTTGTGCAAAAATGTGCGATTTCGCCATTTCTGTGTTTTTCTACAACATAGGAAAAATACATTTTTTTCAAGCAATTTTCACGGAATATAAGAAACGTGCGGCTAGCCTAAGTCCACATCTACCTCTGGAGCTTCGTTGCACCTTGACCTCGAGGAAAGGCCGCCATCTTGAATTTTCAAAAAAAGCACTTTAGGGCAAAAGTTGCTCCAGTACCAAATTTTACACATTTTTTAGCGATCGTCCCGTAAATTCTTGGGCATCAAGGGCTACTGGGGAAAAAATGTTGCAATTAGAAGTTGTAGATTTTGAACGGCGTGCGCGTGGAAAGCTTGCAAAACTGGTGCTCTGATGTAACTCTTATGTTTTTCAATGGAATTAAGTGAAAATTGAAGGAATGCATCTATGACTGGTATTGAACATATTGAAAAACACTGGATATGGACATATAAGGAATGTGGGCATGGTTGGCAGAAAACCTCTGTTGCTAGCTACATAAAAAGTTTGGTTTTTCCGATTTGTCTGTAACTGACGTCAATCTGTTCGCTATCCTCAGCAGCTTTGACAAGCCTTGATAAAGGTGGGGAGTGAGGGTAGAGGTGGGTAAAAGTGGGGCGTACAGGCGGACGGCGGGGGAGGTTAGAGCCTGCGGGCCAAACAACGCCACTTGTGGCTTGAATAATACATGTGCAAACCTGATGTTTCTTCCTGTTTTGGGTATAAAATGCAAATGGGCCTTTAGATCTGCTTCACTGTTGAGTGTAAAGCAGATCACAGAATGAGTTGATAGTATTTATCAACAACACACAAAGTCCTGAAAACATAAAAAAGGGTCTCTTTTTGTATCTCTACAGTCCTCCCCCAGCATTGGGTGACTGAAGATGAAGATCTCTGCAACCGACAAAGTAACTTTAGAGTTGAACTGGAGAAACCAGATCCTCCGCATTATCAAAAGGAATCAGAACCATCGATTAAAGAGGAGCAAGAAGGGTTCTACACCAGTCAGCTTGATCTGAAGCAGGAGACTGATACTGTGATGGAGATTCCTACATATGAGGAAGATAAAAACAGTGAAACCGATCTAAACAATCAGCAGAGGAACTTCAGAGTGGAACATGAGGAACCAGAACCTCCACAAACTGAAGACGAACAAGGGGGACAACAACTTCCACAGATTAAAGTGGAACAGGATGAACCAGAACCTCCACAGATTAAAAAAGAACAGGAGGAGCTCTGCATCAGTCAGGAAGAAGATCAGCTTGATCTGAAGCAGGAGACTGATACCTTGATGGAGATTCCTACTTATGAGGAAGATGAGAACAGTGAAGCAGATCTAAACAATCAGCAGAGCTTTAATGTAACTGATAGTCAGGATGAAGAAGGAAACCAACATGAAGAATCAACATCAACTACAGATGAAGAGAAAGACCCACAAAACAGAGATCAGAGGAAGCGAAAGATAAGAAAATGTGTCCAATGTCTGAACACTTCTCACACGTCAGAAAGTGAGTGTGACTCGGATGGTAGTATAAAGAATTATTTGGTTAAGAAATGCAAAAAATCTTCAAAACAGAAAAGACTTTCTTCTTTCAAGTCTGGCGAAAACTCAAAAATAGGTAACAAACCTTTCAATGTAAGATTTCAGACAAGAAAGAAGCGACTTTCATGTGAAGAATGTGATAAAAGTTTTAGTCAAATGTCTAATCTGAAAGCACACATGAGAACTCACACAGGAGAAAAGCCCTTTTCTTGTGAAGAATGTGATAAAAGTTTTAGTCAAATAGGTAATCTGAAAGCACACATGAGAACTCACACAGGAGAAAAGCCTTTTTCTTGTAAAGAATGTGCTAAATGTTTTAGTGATATATATAGTCTCAAAAACCACATAGGAATTCATAGAGGAGAGAAGCCTTTTTCTTGTATGGAATGTGACAAAAGTTTTAATCGTAAATTTACTCTCAAAATACACATGAGAACTCACACAGGAGAAAAGCCTTTTACTTGTAAAGAATGTAAGAAAAGTTTTGGTCATATATCTAGTTTCAAAAACCACATAGGAACTCATACAGGAGAAAAACCCTTTTCTTGTATGGAATGTGACCAAAGTTTTAATCGTAAATCTACTCTCAAAACACACATGAGAACTCACACAGGAGAAAAGCCCTTTTCTTGTAAAGAATGTGATACAAGTTTTCGTCATATATGTAGTCTCAAAATACACATGAGAACTCACACGAGAGGAAAGCCTTTTGCTTGTAAAGAATGTAAAATAAGTTTTAGTCATGTATCTACTCTCAAGACACACATGAGAACTCACACAGGAGAAAAGCTTTTTTCTTGTAAAGAATGTGACAAATGTTTTAATCGGGTATTTACTCTCAAAAGACACATGAGAACTCACACAAGAGAAAACACGTTTTAAAACGTTTTAACAAAGGATTTATTAAAAACTTTAAACCAAGGAAAACTTAGAGCAGAGAACTTGTGCAGTAATAAACACAGGTTTACAAAAGAAGAGGGAAAGATTTGAAAAAAAGTACACAGTTTCTTCCATAAAGACAGAAACTAGTATTTTATCCAAAATTTTAATTCTTAGATTGAAATATTTTAAGCCTTAGTCTTATGTTGCCATAAACGTATGGGATATACCGCCTATGTACCTTCTTTGAAAGCCCGAAGTACCCAACAGTCAGTCCCATTCACTCCCACACACCCATTCATACACTGATGGCAGCTTGTGCTGTCTCACACTGGCACCAACCTATAACCACCAGGATCAATGTGGGGTTCAGTTTTGTGCAATGATATTTTGACACATGGATGGGCAAAGTGGTAATTGAACCGGTGATCTTCTTATCAGAGGTCAACCACTTTACCTGTGCAGCACAGCCGATCACATTGGTTTCTGTATTTCAGAAAGTTTGATTATTTTAATATGTTTATATATTTTAGTTCATTTTTAGTTTTAATCTTTAAAACTTTTGAGATCAAACCCTAATGTCTCATTTACTCCAAAGCAGCCTGAGCTTTCCTTACATGAACACAGAACCACAGCCTGTTGGCCTCCATAACACATTGATGCAGTCATTCAATTAAAAGGAGACACAAGTTAAAAATGAACACATAACAATGAACAGTTTTCTACAGACTGACATGAGCTGAAAACATCCTTTTCATGGGTTTGATGTGATATTCTATTTTTTACAACAATCTGTTTATTGTTTATTCTTCAAGTGAAAATTATAGAAAACCAAAGAAAAAAATTTATGTGTAAAGATACTAGACAGTATGAGTTTTGCAGCTTTCATGGACAAAAAATGGTAAAAAATTTCACTAAATGAATTCTTTCAGATGTATCAGTTAATAGAAATGGGTTGTTTTGTATTATAAGAGTTAAATCTTGAACGGATACAATGTGGTTGTTCTTTATGCTGAGAGGTCCAACAAAATATCAACTGCAGTTACTGCTTTCTATTTAAACTAATAATGAAATTCTCACTGATCACATGAAAAGTGTTAGAATAAAAGACGTTTACAGTGTTGTCATGGTAACGCACATGAACAACATACTCATGTTTAGTGAGGAAAAGATTTTCCTAAAAATGTATGAAGGAAGAGGCGGAGTTTGTGTCTGGTGTTCTTGTGATTCATGTTTTCTAGTAGATATTAGAACTTTTCCTCTGTTCTTTTTGGTTCTCATTGTTCTGTCCCGATCTTATCTGTGAAGAATAAAGTGGACGTGAACATCAGTCACCAGCTTCCTACAGTGTGAGTTTCTGCTGTTTGTTGGTTGTCTGCTGGTTCTAATGCTGGACTCTGTTCCAAAAAGCAGGGTATGTAACGTACCCGGGTAAGTTCAAGGGTAAATGAGTTGATGTTATTCATTTTTAGTGCCACATCTGCATGGCACTTTAAATACGAAGGACTGCATTTACTATGAAACACATCATTTAATAATCCATCCATCCATCCATCCATCCATCCATCTATCCATCTTCCTCCACTTATCTGGAACTGGGTTGTGGGGTCAGCAGTCTAAGTAATGATGCCCAGACATCCCTTGCCCTGGAGAACCAGAGGCATTCCCATGCCAGCCGAGAGCCCTAGTCTCGTAGTATTTCGCTACTTCCCTTGGGCCTCCGCCCAGTGGGTCATCCAGACTAGATGACCGAGCCACCTCAACTGGCTCTTTTCGATGTGGAGGAGAAGCGGTTCTACTCGAAGCCCTTTCACCGAGCTTCTCACCCTATCTCTAAGGGAGCGCCTAGCCACCCTACGGAGGAAGCTTATTTTGGCCGCTTGTATTTGGGACCTCGTACTTTTGAAGATGACCCATAGCTCATGACCATAGGTGAGTAGTGGAACAAAGATTGACCGCTAAATTGAGAGCTTTGCTTTTTGACTCAGTTCTCAACGGACCGATAAAGCGACCGCACAACTATGGACACTGCTCCGATACGGCTGTCATTCTCTTGCTCTGGTCTTCCCTCACTTGTGAACAAGACCCCAAAATATTTAAACTCCTCCACCTGGGGCAGGGACACTCCACCCACCGAGAGATGACAAACTACCTTTCTCTGCTCAAGAACTATGCCCTCATCCCAGCTGCTTCACAGTCCGTAGCAAACTGCCCCAAAGCACGCTGGAGGTCTAGGTTCGATTAAGCCAACAGGACATCATCTGCAAAGACCAGAGAAGAAACTCTTTGGTCCCCAAACCAGACCATTACCAGGTTTAATAGTATGAAGGGAAAAGCTAAAATTGAACCAGTGTGTTTGTGACTGAAAGTTAGAATGAAGTAGACATACATATGATTAATAAATCAATAGAATCTGCAGTTTTAGCTCCGAACCCGTGACTGTGCAGACACAGGACAACCCAGTCTCATCCTAAAATGTGTAGTAGCTACGTTTGTCCACATGGACATACGTGAAAGTTTCACAAAAACGCCTCCTAAATTGTTAGATGGACACATTTCATTTTCCTATTCATTTTCTATTAGCCTTCTCAGGGTCACGTGACTTTGAAGGTTTTGCCATGCAAAAAACATGGCGGATGCTCGTTAATTTTTCGGTTGAATATCCCATAAAACAAGATATTTTGAGGACTAATTTCTATTTTGACAACATTTCTAGTGAGAAATATATGTAATATATTAATATGTAATATGTAGTTTGCTTGTTTCGTTCAACTTTTTCTCCCAAAGGCTCTGTTACGTTGTAGAATGACGTTAACTTTCATTCATATCTGCAGACGTGCGCATGGGTCACAGGACTAATGTTTCTCTTTTTTCAGCAGAATATGCCATAAAATACGAGTGATTGCAGACTAATTTATTTTTGAAAACATTTCTAGCAGTATATATACCCTTTATTTTCATAATATCCATTCATTGCAGACATGCAGTTCGTAGTTTGTTTGTTACGTTCAACCATTCCTCAAAGGATCTGAAAGCTTTTGATCTTTTCCATTCATAAATGCGGGCTGACGTGGGTCACGTGACGTGACTTTCTCTTTTTTCCTGTGGAAAATCTCGTAAAAATGTACGTTGCTATTTATTAATTACTTTTATTCACATTTTTAGGGACCCGTGTATAGGTTTTGTCGTTCCGTGTTGCTGTTGCGGTGATCACTAGTGTAACCGGCTTTGATTGACATGTGACAACAAACCGGAAGAATGTTTAGTTCAGGGACGGACCAAAGAGTTCTTTAAATTTATTTTGCAATTTATTAATTTAATATTATTTTGCATTTTAATGTATTTACACTATGCGTCTAAATATGTGATACTAAACTATAAATATTAAGATAAATGAGACAAAACAAATATTTTAATGGAGTTTGACAAAATATCAGTAGCATATATTATATTATTTTTTTATTTTATTGTCAATGTTTTTTGACGTATCTCATATATTCTAGTATTACAATGAAGTGTTCCAAATTATCTGTTAAAAACGTTTCATTCCTTTTTTTTTTTTGGTAATTCTCAATAAAGTTTTAAAATGTGTTTTTTCCTTTTAAATAGGATATACGATCTTTTCCTGTATTAAGGTAAACAGGCCTTTAAGCCTTCAATTTGCTCATACTGACATGAATCAGGAAGTGCGCATTTCTGAAAGTCAGTGAACGCAGCATTGTACAGGCACAACGGTGATCGGTCAAGATGGCGACCGATGCAGAAGCAACGCTTTTTGGTTGAGTGAAGAAACTATCCTCTATCCCTTACAAACACACTTTAACTAACAAAAGTACACGCTACAGAAATCTAAAAGAATCAAGAACAATCTCCAAACCTTTAAGAGAAACCACATTTCTTCTAAAACTATCTATTACCGCTGTTTGTGATCTGGACAACGGCTAAGCTAAATCGGCTACATCGAGAACGGCTAAACTAAGCTAAGCTGGCTACACTGCAGTCTTTTTCTACTTTTTCTATAGTTTTTTTTTTTTTTTCTTTTTTACACTGTCGTTCTCTGTTTTTTCTCTTAATGCCAGGGGGTTGAACGAAAAGCCTTATTTGTTTTTGCAAAGCAACAGAAAACTGATTTCTCCTTTTTTCAGGAAACACATTCAATTAAAGATGATGTCCAGTTCTGGAAGGCGCAGTGGGGGAACGATATCTGGTTATCACATGGCTCAGAAAGAGCAGCAGGTGCTGCTGTTTTGAAAAACTCCTTTAATGGAGCCATATTACATTCTGATGGGGATCCTAAAGGTCATTTCTTCACTCTGGTCCTTAATGCCAATGATTCTCTTGTAATACCTGTAAACATATATGGGTACAACTCAAAATGTGAAAATGACTTGTTGTTGGAGAAATTAGAATCCCGTCTTCTACACTGGTTATCCAAATATCCAAATGCCTTGATTGTGATGGGGGGGGCTTTAATGTTGCTCTGGATGGTCTGTTAGACAGGTGGCCTCCTAGAGCTAATAATTCTATGGCCTCCAGTTTAATACAATTCATGCAGAAATTTCAGTTAGTAGATATATGGAGACAAAAGAATTCTAATGTAAATTCTTTTACCTGGAGCAATAAATCCCAGACCAGCTTTTCTCGGATAGACTTTTGGCTGGTTTCAAGCTGCCTTGATGAAAATCGTATAAATGTGAAAATTCTCACCACTCCTTTAACAGATCACAAAGCTATTTCAATCCAGATCTCTTTAAATCCAAACACTTGTTACAGAAATTCATACTGGAAATTAAATAACTCTATCTTGCAACATGATAATGTGTCCAAACCCGTTTGCTTACTAACTAAACATTTCTGGCAGAAAGCTTTCTTAGAAAAACAGTTTGGCAGAAATTGGGAACTTCTAAAATTTGAATTATCTAAATATTTTAGAACATATGGAAGCTCATTTGCTAAAGCTAAAAGATTTAAAGAGGAACATTTAATCTCAGAAATAACATCTTTAACACAAAAATCCCCTGTTGACTTAAATGAAAATGAGCAAAAACACTTAATTAATCTGCAACATAAACTGGATGATATTTACCGAATAAAAGCTGAGGGAGCCTTTATAAGAAGCAGGAGGAGATGGACGGAGGAAGGAGAGCAGAATACTGCAGATTTCTTTCGCCTTGAGAGACAAAATGCTAAGAATAGTTCAATACAAAAATGAAATATTGATGGAAATGTTACAGATAATCCTAAGAAAATAGCCAATTACTGCTCTGACTTTTACACTAAACTCTATGAATCTAAATATTGTGAAGAAACTACTAATCTATTCTTACAATCTCTCACAGATACCAAGGTAATTGAGTCTGATTTGAAGGAATTCTGTGATCAACCATTATTGCTACATGAAGTTATATCAGCTATTGAACACCTCAGATTAAATAAATCTCCAGGCACAGACGGCTTAACCTCTGAATTCTATCAAACATTCTCTGAAGAACTTTCTCCTTTCCTCCTTCATTTATTCCTGGAGAGCTTGAACAACAACTTCCTTCCTCCTACTTTAACCCAGGGCCTTATAACATTAATACCCAAACCTAAAAAGGATTTACTCCTCATTGACAGTTGGCGTCCAATCTGCCTGCTTAACAATGATTATAAAATACTTGCCTTAATCTTCGCTGAAAGAATAAAAAAGGTTTTGGATCATATTATAGATGAGACTCAGTCTGGCTTCATGCAAAATAGACACATATCAAATAATATCAGATTAGTACTTGATTTAATTGATTATTCAGATTATTGCCCTGACCAAAGTGTTAACCTTTTTTCTCGACTTTTACAAAGCGTTTGACACAATTGAACACAACTTCATACTCCATGCGATAGAAAAATTTGGTTTTGGTCGTTTTTTTAGAGGAGCTGTTAAAACCATGTATGCAGGAGGAAACTGTTCTATCAAACTTCATGCTGGGACTTTTTACTAAAAAGAGGTGTCAGGCAAGGATGCCCCATTTCCCCTTATTTATTCCTCCTCTGTACCCAGCTCCTCACTGACTCTATAAAACTCAGCTCACTAAAAGGTATTTCATTAGCAGACCACACAGTCACTATCAGCCAACGCGCTGATGATACCACCCTGTTTCTAAAAGTATTCAGTTGTATTCAGTTGTATGTATTACCATGTTATTCAAAAGCTCATCATTGCAGAGTCCAACTTTATTACCAATTGATCCAACTAAAATAGAAATAGGCCAAATTTGTTTTTCTTCTTCACGTAACACAAATTCCCGTATACGCTCACTCTTTCAGAAGGATGTTGTTTCCATTCCCTACGTTGTCTATTTTTGGAATCATTTAGTTTATCATTTAGAATGGAAAAAGATCTGGAATCTACCAACAAAATACTTTTTTAACCAATAAATGAAAGAAATCTAATTTAAACTAATCCATAAATTCTACCCATCCAAGCTATATCTGCAACGGTTCAAAGAAGATATTGATGTAACCTGCTCTTTTTGTCAAGAACACCCTGACGACGCTGTACATTTATTTTGGTCATGTCCCTTTTCCACCACTCCTCTAAAGTTTGTAGTTTCATTTCCGCCCACATTGACCCAGACTTTCGCCTGTACTTAGAAAATGTTATGTTTGGCCTCACCCACTGTCCATCTCATAAAAAAGAACAGTTGTACATCATTAACCTTTTATTGTTCTTATGCAAATGGAACATTCATAAATCCAAAGTCACAAATCATACTCCTCATTTGTCTGCCTTTATCAATGAGTTCAAGCAATACATGAACACAATAAGAAAATCTGACAATAAGAAAGCTATTAAAACATTTGATCTGTGCGTCAGTTTCAATGTCTTAGTGTAAAATGTAATAATAACCCCCTGGCTTGTTCTTTCCTTGCTGCTGTTTTACATTGTTGTGTATTGAATTGTTACATTCAATAAAGTTTTAAGAAAATCTGGCTGAAGATGAAAAAATGGCGCCCCAACATCATCAGCCGGTGTGGGTACCGAATGGTCTCGGGTTGCCGGATGTTCTCTGGGTCCTTCGGGGTCCTTCCAATGAGTTATATCACTAGAGGAGACATCACGTGGTTCCTCATTGGAGGAGAGCACCGCCATCTTGGTGAGGTCAAGTTTTGAAGACCAAACCACTTTTTATAACATTTAATAAAGAACTCTGTTTTTACTTTCAATCACTTCATTATATGAAAAAGAAGAATGGTTTGAAATTGCTTAGTTTTGTTCAGAAATACAAACTTCACGAGTACCCCTAACTTAACTAGTATTAGACTATTTAGATTTTTTCTATGTTCCTTTATTGTATTTTACTTATGTTTTTATTTATTTGTGTGTTATGTTCATTGTTTCTCTTTTTCTCTCTATTCTTTATTTTCTGTCTTAATATGTTATGTTTGACAATGGTAACTGATCTTCGAGGCAATATTGATTATATTGTTAGTGTTCGTTGTTAACGTTAATGTCATTGTTAATGTATGATACCGCAATTGTCAATAAAGTTTTACAAAAACTTAGCGACGTTAACTCATTGGTCATGGCAACTTACAGCCAATCAAATCGTGTGGCGTCATCATTGGTCGAAGGACCCCGAAGGACCCCGAGAACATCCGATACCCACACCGGAACCAGAAGTTCACTTCCCGTTCCTTTCTTCTCCATTTTTGTTGAAAAATACTCTTTTTTCTGGTCGACTGGTCACACCGAAATATTGTTAATTAAATTGTCAGTTTCTCCTTTATCTGCCAGTAAAGTTAAAACAGGCCGTTTTTTGCCGCCATCGACATCATAATGTGAGCGACAGACAACACTCCACACCAGCTGGTGGCGCTAAAGCACCATGACGCTGTTAGCCAAACAAGGAAGAAGAACAGCACGAGGCGCTAGCAGCGTTAGCTTGTTAGCAGGCTAGCAGCGTTAGCTCGTGTTGAGAGGACGGTGGTGTTTTGTTGGGACGTTTGTGAGGTTTTTGGACAGAAAGGACGATACGTGGTTCGTGTGGAACTCTCAGCATTTTCCAAAGTGTCGTAAATGAGTGAAGAAGTGTTGAACGGAAAGACAACGTGGATTGCTGTGATTGTGAGACTAGCAGATGATCGATCGGAGCTGCAGTGAAGAGGACGGCGGTGTTTGTGGGAGTTGGAGCTGAAGATCGGAGCAGGAACCATGTCTTCAGAACCTCAGGAAGGTTCTGTCAGAGAACAACGTTCTGCTGCTGAAGGAACCATCGTCCAGAACGAGGAGGAGCTCTGTCGTCAGCGCAGACTGCTGGATAGTGATGGGACGAGCGACACTGGTGCATCAGCACTGTGCCGAGAGCTCAAGAGGGAAACCTCGTATCGGTGCGTGTATTGCTTTAAGAAAGAATCACGTGACCGATACAGGAACTGTATCGTTTGGATGTGCCGCGCCAAAGTGTGTTTATAAGGACACAAACTGTATCAACATGTCGTGGGTTTGTCGGATGGAGTTTTGCTTGATCATGGATCGTCCTAGGAAGTTTTCCCCGGTGTGGAATCATTTTGATCTCGTGACGCCAAACAAGGTAAATCTTTTTCTCCTTTACTATTTTTTAAGGTGGCGCATTGCACCCACTTTATCAGTTTATCAAGTGAATGACCTGTGATACATATGATAGTCAGTTCAAGAGCCTTACAGTTGCTTTATTCATGTTATCATGTAATTATGAGATCCTGATCTCATAATCATGAGATAGGGTGTCTATTTTTTTAACAAGTGAATGCAGTGTTCTGGTAGAGGTTTGAATTGTTTTCAGATAAATTAAATTTTTATGTTATTGTAGGTGAAGTGTCGGCTCTGCTCCACAGAGCTATCTTACATCAATAAGAGCACTTCATCAATCCTGAGGCATTATAGAGCTCGGCATGGCAATGAAGAATTGGCAGATACTTGTGAGAGTACCCCAGGTATGATGACATTCTCTCTAAAAATTGTGCTAAAAAAAAACATGCATCGAACAGACAGGCTCCAGCCCAGGTATCAAATCTCAAACCCTCTGTGAGGCGACAGTGCTAACCACTACACCACCATGTCGTCTTATGTCTATTTGATATTGTTTGTAAAAATTACAGTCCTTTTATTAAGCTTTTGACAAAATAGTTCCTTTTGGCTTGCAGTTCCTAACAAGCAAGCAGTGGATGAGGCAGTGGTCAATATGATCATCAGAGACTGTCAGCCACTCAGCTTTGTTGAAAATGAGGGATTCAGGGAGCTCCTGAAGCTTATTTTACCCTTGTATGCTCTACCAAGCAAGAAGGTATGTTTAAGAATTTTTATTATATGTTTGTACTAAATATATAACTATATTTTATTGGTGTAACAGTATTTGTATGGTTATTTTCAGACCATCAAGGACTTGGTGAGCCAGAGATATGAGGAGGAAAAGGAGAAAACCAAAAAGGACCTCCAGAGTGCCGTTGCTGTTACTTTAACAGCTGATATGTGGACGTCTATGAATATGGAGGCATATCTAGCTGTTACTGGCCACTATGTGGACAAAGAAAGCCATGAACTCCATTCTTCAGTCTTGGCAGTGCAGCATTTTCCTCAGAAACACACTGCAGAAAACATCGCCACGGTGAAAAGGAGCCTCATGGAGGAGTGGGGCATAGCAGGAAAGGTCAGGTGTCTTGTCACTGATGCAGCAGCAAACATGGCTGCATGTGCTCGAATGCTGCAAATACGGCATACCATTTGTATAGCCCATTCCCTGAATTTAATTGTGAGAAAATCATGTGATCAAATCCCAGCAATAACTGAAATACGCAACAAAACACGACACATCGTGACATACTTTCGATCGAGCGTGACTGCTAAAGAGAAGCTCACTCAAATACAGCAACAGTTGGGAACACTGGGCCATAAATTAATCAACGAGGTGCCAACACGATGGAACAGTACCTACCAAATGTTTGAAAGAATGACTGAGCAGAAGGAGGCAGTCTGGGTGTCACTGGCCTCATTAAAACCTGACATCACCCCACTGACTCCAGAAGAATGTCAGATCATTGAAGAGATGCTCAGGGTTCTTGCTCCTTTTGACCAAGCTACAAGAGAACTGTCTGAGGAAAAAAGGGTCTCTGGGTCGAAGGTCATTCCCATGATGAGAATGCTCCACATTGATCTTCAACGTCAGGCCACAACAGTGACAAAAACAGCTGAAACCTGAGGAAGCGGCTAACTGATGCTATTTGCTGCATGGAATCTCTAAGTGTGATGACTCTGGCAACTCTGTTAGATCCCAGGTTTAAAAAGAATGGATTTGTTAGCCAGCAAAAGGCAAGTGAAGCGGTGAAGAGACTGCAGTCAGAATGTGCAGAAGAAATGAGGAGCCAAGAGCCTGACCCAAGAGAAGAAGAGCCTGGCTCTTCACATGGGTCAGAACCCAGTTCAGGTATGAAAATACATTTCTGTGACACTTTGTGATATGATATATCATGTGATAATAAAGTAATGATTAACTATTTTTTTAGGGCACAATCTATGGAAAAGTTTAGATATGGAGGTTGCAGAGACCCAGAAGACAAGGAACGCTACAGCTGACTCCATTATTGAAGTCCAACGCTACCTGGCAGAAACAAACACACCCAGAAACCAAGATCCTTTGCAATATTGGAAAAGGAACCAGGAAATATACCCACATCTTCATCAACTTGCACTTAAAACTCTCTGCTCACCATCATCGTCTGTACCATGCGAAAGAGTATTTTCCAAGGCTGGGGAGCTGGTGTGTAAGAGGAGAAATCGCCTTGGAGCAAAGACACTCCAAAAACTTTTGTTTCTCAATAAAAATTCATGAACTAATCACTTTTTTTTGTCTTTTATTATATATGATTTAACAGTTAAGTTGACAAATGTGCATATAAATTAAAAATTTGTAACTAAATTTTCACTCTGATCTGCTATATTTTACATATCAACTCAGTTTTAGCATTTACACGAACAAGGAATGTATTTACCTGCAATGACTTTATAACTACTCTAGGGGTCACTATTGGGTGACCAACACAGTATCAATACAGTGCCGACACAGTTTGTTTAGTGTGTCAATACACTCCTTGAGGTATCATCGTCCCATCACTACTGCTGGATAGCAGCTGGAACCCACAGCTTCATGTTGCAGGTTTGTTCACTGCATCCACCTTTAGACAAAGAGATCTACAAACGTTTTTGTCTTCATCGCCTGGAGAGCTCCAATCCTGCTGCTGTTTTAGTTTCACCGCGAATGTTAGCTTGGTGTTGTTAGCTTGTGTTAGAGCGTAACAAAGGCATGATGGGTAGTGAGTGTGTAGTTTTGCCCCCCTCATGTTTTTTAAAGTGACACCCCTAGAAGCGCAGTGTTTTTTCAACCAGCAGTGGCGGTTCTACACTAACTTACTCCCCGGGCGATTGTTTAAACTGAACTTTTTGAACATAAACATTAGTACATAGGGAAGCTTTTCGGAACATTACCCAAACTGTATTGATACCGTGTCGATAATGTCTCACTCAATACTGACTCCTGCTGGACAAAAAATGTCACTACAGGCAACCAAGTTAAGTAACTCCGCTGATGTACTTATGATATTTAATCTAAACACAATATTTTCATCATAGTTTCTCTTTCCCATGTCTGGCTCTGTAATGCCCCAGCTTTGAGGAGGTGATTTTAAGTTTAACAGTTCTGTTGAACAAATGCCACATTTAACCTCCAAGACATAAAATTATTTTGTTTAACCCTTGCGCTATCTTAGATGACCCAACCCCCTACCATGTGTTCTCCTACCATGACAAAGATGGATAAAGGAGGAGAGGATTTCATGTAATCCATGGACTCCAGTGAGGTTCTCAAATCATTGAAGAACAAAGGTTCAGAGCACAAATACTCAAACATCTGGACAGAACATCCTTCTGGTGTCTGAATAATTCCTATTCACATTAAATGTATTGCATTTCAGTTGGTTGTAGCATAAATTAATTTTAACCTTCAGTGAAAACCAAATCTTTGATAATTGTTTTCATTTAAAATGGGCTGAAGGCGGGGCTAACCCCCCGGTCGCCACACTATTCACACAGGCATGCTCAGTCAGGTGTGTGTGCGCTTTGAAAAGCTTCAACTTGTTCATAAAGGAGACAATTTGTGTCAGATCAGGAAGAGATTTTAGTTTTCTCTGGGATACGTTTGGTTCATTTCTGTCATGAACAATATTACTGCTTCTAAAAGCTCATAATAATAAACATAGTGACTTGCTATTCTGTTTAGTAAAAAGTAAGAATCTTCCCATTGTTCCATCCTGTGTTTATCTTTATACTCTGAATTTCACCATTTTGACCATGAGGGTAACAGTCTGCACGCACATCAAATGTTTAGTAATTTTTTCCGGCATTGGGCGTTACCCGTGCAAATGATTGGCAATCATTTATGTGTCCAGAGCAGAATCAAATCACTCATACTGCTCAGCATTCTTTTTATTATTAATTTTGGGTTTGAGAGTTGTATATAAGTGAATTAGCTTTGAAATTTAACTCGGTGTGTGGAAGTTCTTGTCACAACTTGTCCCTACTCGTGGGTAGTTTGAACTATCCGATTAACATTAATGCTCGTATATTTGATTACTCTCAGACAAAACCAAACAGCACGGATCTCAATTCTGCTAACAGGCCCCTGACTCGTGGTGAGGAACTTTACACCCACTATTTCCCACTTCCCATGAGTCTTAGGGGCTGAAGGCGGGGCTAACCCCGGGTCGCCACAATCTGATGAAACGCAAAGAGCTGCATGCCCATTGGCCAAGAGCCGCATGCGGCTCAAGAGCTTCAAGAGCCTTGTGGTCGCGATCCAACTTCCAATGTTAAAGTGCCTAGGATAGCACAAAGATTCAAATGGAATTTTATTCTGCTAGATCAACTGGAAACCAAGAGGAAGAGGAGAAAAAAAAATCTAAAAAACTATATTACAACTAGTAAATAATACCACATATGTCATTAAAACACCATATTCAACTCCTTAAGTAAAGATTCTGTAAAATAAAAGGTCAAACACAGGTGTGCATGGAAAACGGGGGCGTGCAGATGTGAGAATCATTCAACAGCTGGAAGCTGGGTTCACATACGAGGGTTCTCTGTTAAGCTCACCTCTGGACTGATTAAGCACCCTTGTGACAGAAATGTAACAGAGAAGATCCAGGAATTTTTTTAAAAATAAAAATATTTTTTAAAATTAAAGATGGCATAGTCTCATAAAAATAACTAAAACCCACATAATTGATGCAAAAACAGCCCACATTAAATTTTCTTCACAAAATCAAACCCACCCAATTAAATGGAAAACCTTATAATCTGGCAACACTGTTGGTAGACCCGCTTCCTTGTTTGGATCATCTGTGACACACCGACACAGTGGCTGTATGGGTCATGTAACTTTTCTTGTAACCTTTACCGACACGGGATTCCACTTAATGAGCTCGACACATAAGCTGACGTGTCGGTGTTGCCGGACCCATAACTAATAAACATGCATAAAAACAGGAATATTAATCCAGAATAAATCAAGTTAAACCTTAAATAACGTCTAATATTTTGCTCTCCATAAAATATATTCTGTTAAAGGTATACAAAAATGCACACGCTGCAGAACAAAACCATTAAAGCCTGAAAAATGTAATAATGGGAAATAAATCAAATCATTTTGTTTTCTTTTCTCTTTTGCCATTTGTTAGAGCTGGACTCCTGTCATCATTTTTAGCAATAAGTTCATTTCTGCTTGGTGTGTGACGTCCTGTGTGTGTATTTGTGAAATATATCAGAGGGATTAGATTTTTTTAAAAACCTGTTATTGTAAAAATCATTTTTAGGTCTTACATAACATTAAAAACTAAATGAAAAAACTCATCAGTGGGATTACTCTAAAAATAAAACTGCTACTGTCAGCCAGTGTTCCTCAGCACATTATTGTCCCGTGAGAGATGGTCAGGTGTGCTGCAGGAAAAAACATTTAGCATCAGCATAATATCACCTCTGTGTTCATTAAAAAAGGCTCAGGTTTTAACCTGAGTAGCTTGCCAACAGCTTTTTGAAGCTTTTCCAAATAAATGCACCAGATTTCTAAGCGTTATCTTTCATAAGGAGGACGAGAAAAACTTTTGATGGTAGCTCCTCCCACACACCGCGGGACAATCGGTTTCTAAAGACACTTTTGGACAATCGACCAGCAGCGACTTATATGCGGTTTAAGACAAAGGCAGAGAAAATGAAATTGACGCATGAATCGCTTTTGATGTAAACTGAAAATTATTTAAATGAAGTGCATGGAGGGAGGATGAAGGAGCAATCTGTCCAGAACCGGGACTACTGATCTGTATGGATCACGGATCATCTGTGCAGCCCTATTAGCTTCCCGCGGGATCCGGTGTTAGACATTGTAACAAGTGAACAAAGTAATGAAGCTCAGAGATGTCTGTCTGGCATCAGCACCACTACTTTTCACTACAACTCCCATGATGCACGGGGTTGATGTAATGGCATCTCCTACTGCACTTCTGTTAACTGCCAGAACAATAAACACAAACATCAGTTCTAACGGTTTGCAAATCTTCTTAAACAGTTTATTTCTCCTTCAAGGTTTTTGTTGGAGAACAAAGAATTTACAGTCAGAGATTTCAGTGTTTGGGTCATCTCTATAAAAGAAACGGCTGGTTTTAATAATGTCTGATTGAAGGAGAAATTCAATTTGAGACGTTATTCATTTTTGAAAACTTAAAGTTAAGTTTCAATATGAATACCAACAAAATAAAAAAATATTAAGGTGATTTAAACTAAAATAAAACAATTTAATTTCCCAGTTACTTTTAGTTACTTTTTTAAATTTAGACAAAAGAATAACTAAAAGCTATTTTATTAGAGAAGAAAAAAATGAGGTGCGTTTCCATCTTTTATGAAGTTCTGTTGTTCAATAATGTATTAATATTTTTCCTGAAAAAGTCCCATCTACATTTTTATTTACAGTGAAGATTTATTCCCCCTGCATTTATCTGCATTCATATCATCATTTCTGGTTGCTGATATGGTTCATGGTCAATATTGGTTCATTTTGAACATTACAATTCACTGATCCAGAACATCTTTAGCCCAAAATTCAACCAGTGTGACTCAGGTGAATACCTTCTACTGAACTGTGCAGATTCAGTTTTCCAGATTTCTTGAAATTCTTCAAGATAATCAAGCGTTATGAGAACCATTTTACAAGAAGCTGAAATTTAAACTAAATAAAAAAAATCATATCCAGTATTAGGGCTGGGCGATATGGCTTAAAAATAAAATCTCAGATTTCATTTTTTTTATTCGATTTCCGATTTTTTTTCGATTTTCCCCCTTTACTTAAGGAAAGCATTAAGTACCAACGGCAGACAACTTAAAGCAAATTTTGCTTTTATTTAGTCAAACTCAAGACAAATGTAACCTCAATTTCTGGGATGAATAATAAATATGTGAGCACACTCTTGGAATTAAAGTCCCAGCTGTGTTTTAAGTCAGACTTTGAAGTCTAGACTAAAAGGAGACAAACATTCACCTTGAGAGTAACACCATTTTCTAAAGAATTCACAATTTATTCAAATCTGAGGAAAAATACACAGTGACTTTTATTGTCTCCCCTGTGAACCGCCACCTTAACACACTCTGGGCTCCATGAGTCGAACAAATCTTCTGTAGGTCAGAGCAAGCTAAGAAAGCGCTACAGGTGGGAGCAAGGCCTCAACCTGAGCAAACGCAGCTGGAAATTTAGTACTGAACTGACTGAAAGCTGCCCTACAGACTACAAAACAATGCATTATGGGACATGTGTCCAGATGGTTTTTGTAGTTGAGTGATTAAAATAATTTAAAATACCAATTGATTTAAAAAAAGGCTACATACATTACAAGACATTCAAATAAATATAAAAGACATAATAACACAGATCACACTAAGGGGGAGAGGAATATTAAAACTAAATTGAATGTTAAGGACAACTCCAATTTCCTGTTGTCCTTCAGTCTCGCTGCAGATTCGCCTTCATCCCAAACGATCCTCCCAAACGATCCAGGCGAGGTGCTGGTTCATCTTAAACATGTCTATCGTTGCATTTTCCCCACATGTTTTTAGTTTGTCTAAGGCTAATCTTGTTCTTGCACGCACGTGTTTAGTGTTCAAGCCCCGTTAGCTGTCACGCATGTAGATGTGGGACATTTATTCTCCTCAGCTGACCCGACTCCCGCGGGAGCGGTGCGCTGCCGTATCAGCCGTGCATAAACCGTTTGGTTGGGGGTGATGCGCCACCGAAACCGTAACCATAACCTAAACCTTCCTCCGGGTCTGTGCGACCCAAAGAAAAGTTCAGCACGGACTGCATGTATGTAGAAAATTACGAGCGAATAGATACGTTCTAAAGGAAAGTAAGGAACTCCTTAATGTGGTCCGGGGAGGGGGCGGTCAGGTTTCCTGCCTTAAATATTCTCCTGCTTTCAAGCCCGGTCATTGTCACGCCCCCCAGAGTCATTTACCCCACTGTGATTGGTTGGTCAGCTCCACGTACGACAATGAAAAAGTCATTCATACAAACTGGCTGGCCACATTAACAATAAACTTTTATTTTTTAAGGCAGGGGCCACAAAATATCATCTTGGAGACCGCAAATAGCCCGCGGGCAGCGAGTTTGAGACCCCTGCTGTACACTCTGGCACTGGTACACCAGCTGCAGGTCGGAAGAACAAATCAATAGATCACTTGCTCATAGCTCAGACGCACATATCAGGTTGTGATGATATTTGTCTCCGTTTCCTTCCGACAGATGTTTACGCGCGCGAATATCTCTAGGCCCCTCCCCCTCCACGCATTTTAGCCACTTACAGTGGCCATTCCCTGCTCTTCTCACACGCAGTGGCCGCCTCACAGACAGGCATCACGCTAGTGTGTGCTCGCGTTTCACGAGTAGGTGTGCGAGTGTGTGTGTCTGCCGTGCATGTGCGGTGGGGGCCTTGGTGGGGGAGCGGCCGGGTTCGGTGTGTAACTGTTGTGGAAGGAAACTTCTGCGGTTGCTCACGCGCTTGCCTCTGCGCAGAGGCACGTGCGCCCTTATAAGTCACTGCTGCTCTCGATGACTTTTACTGGTATGTTTTTTTTTTTACCAGCCCTGTTACTACCTTATTGCCACCGTTTTACTGATGTGTCATAGGCACTGTTTGGAAAGAAAAGCTCAGGTATATTATTTAAACTCTGTATACAATCTTTCTTTGTAAATATATTATGTGTTGAACCTTTCCTGCGATTACTTCTTTTCTTTCTTTCCTCTCCGGATCTTTCTTCGGTTGTTCACTTCCCCATTCGGACCCTCAGAAACCTCCAGAGTGGGTTAATAAAGAATCATTCATCTTCTTCTGAGGCAAACCTTCATTTATTACAGTTCTCTTTCACTCTGTATAACAAACATAAACACACACCCCCAATACAATTTCGCTGCTCTTGCTCTCGCCTTGTCTTGCACTGCACTCGCCTGCACTCGCGCTCTCCCCTCCTTCCGCTGCAGCTCCGTGCTCCTTCTTAGACATGCACGTGGTTTCAGAACATATACATCCTCAATCCACAACAGAGTGTGGCGACCTGGGGGTTAGCCCGGCCTTAAGCCCAGCGTTAGAAATACGGGGGGAGGGGCAGTTACCTGGCAGGTAATATTTGGTTGTCTTCCCCAATTTTTGGTTGTCCTTGGTTTGATTCCTGGAAGGGAATGAGCAATGGTACTGGGGGTGCTTACCATATCAATGGCGTGCAATTAGTCAAGACCCTTAACGCTACTGCCTCCCAAGCGCAGTTCGGCTGCAGCTCACCACTCCCCCAGGGGATTGGTCAAATGCGGAGAAGAATTTCCCCATTGTGGGATCAATAAAAGTATCAATTATTATTATTATTATTATTATTATTAATATCTTTATAACTACTATCTTTACACAGATTTAAACATATTGGTTCTTTCTTTGGTTTGGATAATTGTTGCTTAAAGAATCTAAAATACAAAGACTGTTGTGAAAATTTAGAATATCATATCAATCCCATGGAAAAAGGTTTTTTTCAGCTCATGTCAGTCTGTCTCCCATCCAGGTGTTAACCAGGCCCAACCCTGTTTGGCTCCCGAGATCGGACGAGTAAACAAAAATGTCCACATTTGGCTATTTGAAATTGTAGGGCACGTTAACAGGAAACACTGATTACTAAATCTTTAAAAACGGGGCAGATGTTTGACACTGAAAAGTTGTTTTGGTCACTTTAAAATCAGAAGATTTTTTTTTTAAACAAAACATGCCTCATAGGTTAATTGGCAACTCTAAATTGTCCATAGGTGTGAGTGTGAGAGTGAATGGCTGTGTGATTGTGGACATGTAGAAACAGAAAGGATTCGCTAGCATGCATACACTTAGTTTGTCAGTGGAAAGAATTTGCTGCACTTATCCAAATCAGTGCTTGTATCCCCCCCTTTTTTCACCTTTCTTCCCTCTACTCTCTTCCACCCCCCCCCTCCACACACACACACACATTTTTTCCCTCTTCCTCCCCACACACACTAAATGTAACAAATAAATAAAAAATAATACAACAAAAAGGGGTTCATTCAGATCTACACTCTGGCTTCTAAAGTTCTATAACCTCTTTTTGTGATAGTAAAACCTGTCCAACACAAAAGGCCTGCAGCTCTAATCTGTTTGCTAAGTTGTTGGACAGAACAAGTGTAAAAAAGAGGGAAAAAAAGGACAGAATTTGCTGCATATGTCTCAATTCAGAGTTTGCCAAAAAACTACCATTGAAACTTGAAAATAGTCGAAAAATACCAAGATGTTGACTAAAAGACCAGGTTGTCACATGGACAACCATCAGGTTCATTTTTGGTTGTCCTCCATGAGATCTGTTTGTCTCGGACTACAGGATAGCCACTTATTTCGAACGCTGCAAAGCAGCGTGGCGTGACACCTAAGGAACATCTGGCTCACAGACAAATCTTTAATTATAAAAAGTTCTTTTCATTAGACCAGTCCTTTTTGTTTCTATAAAGAGCTACCCCTCCACCTTGCTTATTTTTCCTGTTCACATGGTGGAAGTCATAGCTCTCAAGCTAGAAGTGAAAGTCCTTTTTTGCCTTTAGCTAGGTTTCTGATATTGCAATTATATTGAAGGGTTTGTTCAATTGTTGTAAGTATTCATCAATGGTTTGGTGATTTGTGTATAAGCTTCTGCTGTTGAAATGAATGATTGACAGTTTGTAATTAGGATTTGTGTTTCTATTGTATTCTTCTTCTGTAAAATAGCTGCAGTGTTTATTCACAAAGTCAAAGAAATTCATATCTGCGTCAATGTCTACGTCCATAGTTGTGTATTTTATATTCTTGTCTGAGAGTACTATGCTGTTGTTGTCTTCTATAAAAATGGATCCATTTTGATCGATCCATTTCTCTGATTGCTATGACCTTTGCCTGTTCAGGTGGGTCGTTTAGTTTGATGAAAACTTTGCAGTTTGTTGTCCGCGTTGACTGTATTTTTTACTCTTTTCTGAGAAACCATGCTTTCCGTACAATTAATGTTTTTGGTTAGATTTTCATTCATGCAGACATTTGTTCTTTTTAGTTTTCTTCCTTGCTTTAGGGGAGCATTTTTATGCTTTCTATTTGAAAACCACATTTTTATTGCTGGGGTGTTATTATTCATTTTCCTTGGTAGGGGATGGCAGCCTTTGATGCTGTTGCTGTTGATAACAATGCCCTTTTTATTTCGGAACGCTACGACTTGTTTTTCCACAGATTCTTGTTCTGCCTGTCTTTCTGTTTCTACCCCATCATCTGCTGGTTTAACTGCCCTAGCATAGGAAGATGGTTTGATTACAAGACCACTAATAACAACATAATTTATGTGAGAATACTGTTCCAGTTCAGACACTCGAATTTGGAGCTGTGCAATCTCTGAATTTGTTTTATGCAATATGTGTTTTTAGCTCCGTTACTACTGGAATTAGATATTTTACCTCTTCGGCTAAGCCCACAATTCGCTCCTGATTTTTTTTAGATGTTTATTATTTCTTCTAACATACATTTAAACAATTGCAAGTCTTTTTCTTCTTTAGACATTGTACTGCTTTGCTTACCTTCTGTGGTTGGCATTGTGCCTGGTTACTGTTGTCTGCTGTGGCTGGAGCTGTTTTCTGCTGCAGGATGTCGACATTGTTTGGCGGTTAGCCAGGCCAGGCTAGCTTTGGTGTCAGTGTTCGCCACAAGGAAGGGACGTACTAATGAACTAATGCGTTACAATCTGTCATTAATTTAAAGTCTAGAGGTACTGAAGAAAAAAGGGTTTAGATTTTTCTTGACAGTACACAAAGACCTTTAAAAGTATAAAAGGTCTCCTTTTTTGTCTTTGTCTCTGCAGTCCTCCCTCAGCATTATGTGAGTAAAGAGGATCTGTGCAACCAGCAGAGGAATTTAAGAGTGGAACAAGATGAACCAGAGCCTCAAGAAATTAAAGAGGAACAGGGGGAACCAGAACTTCAACCTTTTAAAGAGGAACATGAGGAACAAGAACCTCCACAGATTAAAGAGGAACATGAGGAACAAGAACCTCAACAGGTTAAAGAGGAACATGAGGAACAAGAACCTGCACTGATTAAAGAAGAGAAAGTAGAAGAACCAGAACTTCTACTGACAAAAGAGAAAGAAGAAGGGTTCTACATCAGTCGGGATGAGGAGCATCTTGATCTGAAGCAGGAGACTGATACTTTAATGGAGATTCCTACTTATGAGTAAGATGACAACAGTGAAGCAGATCTAAACAATCAGCAGAGCTTTAATGTAACTGATAGTCAGGATGAAGAAGGAAACCAACATGAAGAATCAACATCAACTACAGATGAAGAGACAGAATCAACATCAACTACAGATGAAGAGACAGAATCAACATCAACTACAGATGAAGAGACAGAATCATCATCAACTACAGATGAAGAGACAGAATCAACATCAACTACAGATGAAGAGACAGACCCACAGAACAGAGATCAGAGGAAGAAGAGGGACAGAAGTCATGTCCAAAGTGTGGACAGCTCTCACATGTCAGCAGGTCAGTGTGAATCTGATGTTAGAATAAACTTAACAAAAGAAACTTTGGTTAAGAAACGCAAACAATGTCCCAAAGAACAGAGCTTTTCCTCTGTAAAGACTGATGAAAACTCAAAAATTGTTAGTAATCTCTTTATCTCCATGAAAAATGAGTCTGATAACAGACTTCATGTCTGTTCAGAAAGTTTAGGTTACGGGTCTAACTCCAAATTGCACATGAGATCCCACTCAGGAGAGAAGCCTTTTTCATGTAAAGAATGTAAAAAAGGTTTTATTCAAATATCTAATCTCAAAAGACACATGAGAACTCACACAGGAGAAAAGCATTTTTCTTGTAAAGAATGTAATAAAAGTTTTAATCAAATATCTACTCTCAAATCACACATGAGAACTCACACAGGAGAAAAGTATTTTTCTTGTAAAGAATGTAAAAAAAGTTTTAGTCTAGTATGTAATCTCAAAACACACATGAGAACTCACACAGGAGAGAAGCCTTTTTCTTGTAAAGAATGTAAAAAAAGTTTTAATCAAATAGGTCATCTCAAAAGACATATGAGAAAACATACCGGAGAAAAGCCTTTTTCTTGTAAAGAATGTAGAAAGAGTTTTAGTGATTCATCTACTCTCAAAGCACACATTAGAATTCACACAGGAGAAAAGCCTTTTTCTTGTAAAGAATGTAAAAAAAGTTTTAATCAAATAGGTCATCTCAAAAGACATATGAGAAATCATACCGGAGAAAAGCCTTTTTCTTGTAAAGAATGTAGAAAGAGTTTTAGTGATACATCTACTCTCAAAGCACACATTAGAATTCACACAGGAGAAAAGCCTTTTTCTTGTAAAGAATGTAAAAAAAGTTTGTTATTTATTTCGTCTCAAAATACACATGAGAACTCATACTGGAGAGAAGCCTTTTTCTTGTAAAGACTGTGACGAAAGTTTTAGTCATGTATCTCATCTCAGAACACACATGAGAACTCACACAGGAGAGAGGCCTTTTTCGTGTAAAGAATGTACAAAACGCTTTAGTCTTATGTCTAATCTCAAAAGACACATGCAAACTCATGCAGGAGAAGCGCCACTTTAAGAAAAAAATTGTAATTAAGAATTATGTGAGAAAATGAAAAAACGTTTTCAACTGTAAAATCGTTCCCAGTGGTCTTTTAACTGATCATGCAGTTTTTAGACTGTGTCGTATTTAATACATATTTTCTTCAGTACAGCAGGAGTTCATCAGAAATACTCATCTGAGTTGTGGATAGGACTGTTTTCGCTGACATTAGCTTTGCTAATTTTCCCAACATTCCTTTGTTTACATGATAGCTCAGGGGTGCTCATTACGTTGATCGCAATTGACAGATCGATCTTCAAGGACATGAGGGTAGATCGCAGGCAAGCAAAGATAAATAACCCAAATATATTCCTTAAAAATCCATAAGTGAATCAAAATTCTTAAATTCTCTGTCCAAATATTTATGGTCCTGACTCTATCTATCGATCTATCCCCCTAGATCTTTAAGACATTGTTGCCTCAAAAGTAGCTCTAATGTGGGTACCCCTGTACTAGCTAGGAGCACCTCACAAGTCCAAGCTAACATTAATGTAGAAAAAATGTGAGTAACAAAAGGACTTTGCAGTTTAGAGCCAGATAGCAGATCTGATGAGGAAAACAAAGACGTCAGTGGATCTATTTGGAGATGCATTGGGCTGTTTCAAAACTGTTGTGAGGAGAAAGATGAGAAGCCAGACCCAACAATGCAGATGCTAGCAAAGTAACCTGAGCTTTTGTTACATGAACACATAGCCACATGATGGTCTCAATGCCAAATTGATGCAGTCATTGAATTAAAAGGAGGCACACGAGGATTATTGAATGCATAGAAGAAAAGTGCTGAAAACATTCTTTTTTGGTTCTTTTGATTTTCTAAGATATTATTTTTTTAGGGTTTCATCAATAAGCCACTATGATCACATTGCTAAAATAAAGTCTTGTTTAAGTAATTGTTCTATACACTGTGAGTTTCACTTTTTGTATTGATTGACAAAAATGTTTGAGTTGTTCATGAAATTAATTCTTTTAGATTTACTTGTTAATAGAAATGTGTTGTTTAGAATTATAATGATAAGATTTGAATTTTTAATGAATTTTAATCTTATTGAAATTTTGCTGATTGATTTTTAGTAGTAGATTTTTGTACTTTTATTACATTGTTTAAATGTGTTACAGTTAACCATTGTTGTTTCAGATAATGCTGAGAAAATGTTGTCTAAGTCAGTGTTACCATGACAACACTAGAATTATGCGTACATGTCTCAAATTCTAATATGATGTGATTTATGGACATTTTAATATTGTTTTAGAAATAAAATAATTACAGTTTATATTTTGTTGAGTCATGTTGGCAAATAACAATTTTATAAAGAAAATATTAAGTAAAAATGTATGTGGGAAGATGCAGATAAAGAACCAGACTGGTGTTCTTGTAATTCCTGTTTTCTAGTAGACATTAGAACTGTTCTTTTTGGTTCTCAGTCATTTAATAGAACCAACACAAAATAAAGGGAACAAAAAGCAAATAAAGTTCATTGTTGTTTTTACTGGAGAATCATCATTTATTTCTCAGTTTCAGGTGATAAAAAAGGTTGGTGCTATTTCCAGTTAAAAAGAACATGAATTCTGCACAGTTTGCACTGAACGTTACTCATTTTTGTCAACAAAATATTTTTACCGGGCAAATCATAACACTATTTTACACAAAAATAATTTTGGCATTTTTTTTTAACTTGTGCTGTCCAACAGCTGGGCAAACAGATGAGAGCTGAGGGCCTCTTGTGTTGGATATATTTTACTTTAACAACAGGGGTTATTAATCTTCAGACAAACCAGAGGAATGTCTGAATAAACCCCTTTTGGAATCCAGGACAAACTTTATTAGATTCCATCATGTTTGAAAATCTTTGGTGTTGGACCAGACGGAAAAGGAAAGGAGGGAAGAAGAGAGAGGAATGTTAGAGGGGGGGGGGTAGGAGGGTGATCATGGGGGGGGGGGGTTAGAACCATGAAGCAGCATAAGGCAACAAGTTTACTGGATGTTTATCATTACGATAAGGTTCAGGTGTAATACAAATCTCAAAGGGCGGGGCCTGTCCACACACACATTCAGATGTTATAAACACACCTGTTAACTGTAAAGATGTCCACATGTCAACATGTACACAAAACATGCACACAATACAGATATTGTTCACACACGCATACTTATGCCTTTAAACCAACTAGTGTGAAATATTTCATTCATTCAATCATGCAAATTATTAGAGTAAAGGTGAGCTAACACCTGTGCTCAGGTGAGTGTTTATGTTCTTCTAAATGAATGATGGAATGTGAAAAGAAGGAGGGGGAGTGACCAGCCATCCCCACACCAAGACCCCCCCGCCACAGCAGCAGCGGCAGCCAGAACCTCCCAACGCCACACGGCAGCAGGCAGAGATCAACTGCCCCCGGGCGATCACATCTGCCACCCAGGCCAGGGCCAGCAGGACCACCACGAGGCCCCCAGAGCCAGAGAGCAGGGAGGCATGGAGGGAAGGAGAGCGCAGCCCCAAGCAGGAGAGCAGCCCCCCCACCGGGTCGGGAGGGCCCAACGCAGGGCCCCACCCGAGAAGGGTACCCACAGCCCCAGACGAGCACCTCATCACCACCCAGGAGTTCTGGGCATCCCACCGCCCCAACCCCAGGTACGAGCCAGGACCCCCCAAGGGAGACCCGCTCTGCGCTCCAGGCAGCCACCCACCCAGCCCACGGTTAGTCCAGGAAGGAGCAAGGCAGAGGGCAGCCGATCCCACCCAGGAGGGGAGCACCCCGGGGAAAAGGGGGGCCCCGCAAGGGGTGTTGTTAACATGGCCCAACCAGGCTCAGCCACAGTTGGAAATTTGGCGAGGCCCAGCACCCGGGGGCAAGGACCAGAACCCACCCCACAAGGATACGGACACCCCCGGCTCAGGTGTAATGTGAACCCCCCCCTGAGCAGAGAGAGCACCGCCAGGCCCAGGAAACCGGCCCCCAGGGGACACGGCCGCCGTTGCCAAGGGCCCAGTACCCCCCACCACGGATGGGGTAGGGGACAGATGGACCTAGGACCCACCTACCTTGCAAAATGTGTGTGCGTGTCTGTGAGGGTGTGTGTGCATGTGTGTGTGTTTGAATGTATATTTTAAGGAGAAAAGGGTGTGTACTAAGGGGGTGCAGTTAAAATTGGCGGGTAGGGCAATGAGGGGACATCTGATTACTCACAGTGATGTCCCCTCACCCTACCCACCAAGGGTCCCTAAATGTCTAAGGTGCGGTTAAACTATACTTTTGGCATTTTACTTTATGAACTTTATTTTATTTTTTTTTTTAAAGAAAATAGCATCAAAGTAATTTCTTGGTCTGAACTCGTCTTTATTGTCGTCTAACTGTAAACTCCAATTCAAACATGCTGACCAAACAAGGACAGATTTCCTAGAGATTTCCTAATTCTGCTTCCATGTGATCACATGAAAACAGTCCCATGTTTTGGATTCTTCTTCTTCTATATCATTGACATTAAAGCTGCAGCTCTGTCACCAGGAAACAACATGTGACAGGTCCCAGTTTTTGGTGGAACACCGTCTCTGTGATGCTACAGACGCTGCTAAAACACAGTGGATTTCATTCTGTTCTATGGAGAAAAGACTGTTTGATTCATGTCTGATGAATTCATCTGGGAGTATTTATCCTCCACGTCTAGAAGTCCACTCAGAGAAAATCCTGTCCCACTTTAAAGCGGTCCTTGTTTCCATGGTGACAGAGGGAACAGCTGGTTAGCATCTTTCTAACTTGACTGAACTGAGGGTTGGGGCTTCCAGCACAGAACCAACCTGAGAGCAAATGAACATTCAAATCCTCCACAAGCTAAACCCCATCAGCGTTGGATTGCTGCTGACAGACAGACTTCATTGATGGCATCTTCCGTTCTGGACCTGACGTTTAGCACACCATAGCTGGATTCCAGAGCGCTTCATCAAAGCGCCTTCAGCCCGTTTGGACTCTGGCGCTCCACGCGCTGGATGAATAGTGGCGTTTGGAGGAAGTGCGGCTGCGCAGTCCGTCACTGAACACCGTCACTGCCTGGACCTCTTTCTGGGTCCTAGTGCCCTAAAGGTTACAGCTCCTGGTTACACTAGAAAAAAGTCCATTCTAGAGGCCACTCTGACGTCATCATCATCAAAGACAGCGTTACCTAGCAACCATACCAAGACCATAGCAGCTATAGAGGGAAACTCAACAAACCATCAACGGCGGTTAAAGCAGTCAGACGTTTGTTCTGCAGCTCAGCAAAAATCTCTGGTTTAGGTTTTGGGGAGAAAAACAAAGGAAAACACACGGAGAAGGATTCTGCAAAGGAAATCCCAAGTTCTATTGGTAAGTCAGCGTCCTGGAAACATGCTTTGTTGGTTCTGAAGTGGCATGAATGCAGACTTAGATTGGTTTGTTTCCTTGGATTCTTCAGATGGATTCAAGCTGGAAATGTTGTCAGCATAAAGCAAGTTTGGACTAAACTAAAGCAGAAAGTGGCTTTGAAGATGGTCAGGAGAAATGAGGGCTTTTTTCAGGAATTCTTGGAAGAGGAGGACTTCTCCAAACAACCAGAATCTAGGAGGAGGTTTTTTTCAGCATTGAGATCAGGATTTAGCAGGAGCTTCAATCCCATTTTGGTTCAATCCAAATGTTTACCGTCATATTCAGGAGTTCAACTCTGAAAGCCACCATGACATCATAGACATTAAAGCAGTGGCGGTTCTACACTAACTTACTCCCTGGGCGAGTAACCCCACCAGCCCCCCCCCCCACCCCCCCCCCACCGGACACATACAAAATTTGACAACATCCTGTGTTCCCTATCTTCTATTTAGCCATTTTACACAAAAAATGCATGAATTTTCTAGACTCGTATTACAGGGGGGTAAAACTCAGTCACACAGGGGGCCTAAGTTAAAAACACGCTTAAGGTTTTGGGCCGAAGAAGATAAACATTTACTGAACAAACTAAAGCTAAACTTTTAAACCTTTTAAACTGAACTTTTTTAACATAAATATGAATAAAAACAGGAACACAAGTTAAACCCTAAATAACTTGTAATATTTTTCTCTCCATAAAAATATATTCTGTCAAAATTATACAAATATGAACATGCTGCAGGACAAAACAAAGAAAGCCTGGAAATATTAATAGGAAATGACAAATCATATAATTCTGGTTTTTTTTTTGCTCTTTTATCATTTTTTTAGAGCTGGACTCCTGCTTCATTTTTAGCAATAATTTCTTAATGTGTGACGTCCTGTGTGTGTCTTTGTGAAACATATCAGAGGGATTAGATCTAAAAAAATACAACTTATTGTGATTAATATGTTTAGGTCTTATAAAACATTAAAGACTAAATCATAGAACTCATCAGTGGGATTACTCCAAAAATATTTGGCATTTCCCTAAATTTGTGCTACACCAACAGTAGAAATCCTCCCAAAAAACCTTAATCCATAAAAACTGGTCTGCGCTCATCCCCCCTCCCCCCTCCCCTTCCCTCTCACACACGCGGCTCTATGGCAGGCCATTTTAACATTTAAAAGCTAAATTTGACTATCCGGAATTAACATTGTAGATATCATCAACGTTGTTCTTACTAGTCGTAATTACATTTTGGATAGTCGGAATTGTAATTCAAGATATCTGCAACGTAATTGTGCCTAGGCGAAACGACAGTTAGAGATATCTATAATTCAGTTTTGACTAGGCAAAACTGAATTGTAGATATCTGCAATGACGTCATTGAAAACGATATTCAACTCGTCACACATCTTAAATGACAATTGCAGATATCTGTAATTCAGTTTTGCCTAGGCAGAATGAAAGTTAAAGATATCTCAAACGTCATCATCACTAGCTCCTCCTACGGGCTGCTATAGGCTGCAGCATTAAAAAGAAGATTAAAAATCGCTTCGCCCGCGGGCTGCTCTACGACGGAGATTAAGGGCTACCAAAAAAAAGTAAAATTACAAGATTTTGAATTGTAAATGTATGAGGAAAAACTCGTAAATCTACGAGATTAAGAGGAAGTGAGCATGCAGAGCAGCAGGTAAACGCCGCACAGCAGCAGCAGATCAGACCTTTGCTAAAGAGGTGAGCTGAATGTTTATTTATAACGTTCTAAATGTTTGGAAGCTTGTTAGTTTGATTTATGATTTATTCATATTTTATTTATTGATGGTTGGTTTGCAGGATCTCTGCAGCCCAATGAAGCCGTCGGTGTCCCTGCAGATGTCCACCTTAATCCTTTCTTCCTCCAATAAAGACCAGATCTCTATGTTTCTGTGATGCTTCCGTCTGAGGAGGAGAACATTTTTTTTCCTTTTTCAATGTTTTAATGCTAATATAACAGATTATTTTCATTCCTTTTTATTGTTTTATGTTGGATTGGGACGCTTCATCTGCAGGAGAGGCGTATGTGACACTGTTTACTTCCGCATTGGTGTTGGGATGACAGGTTCATGACAGAAGGTGACAGATGAGAACTTCAGGGTGTGAATGAAAAGGAGAATAAAGGCTGCAGCGGTCCTCTACACCCAAAAGTGTCTCTGAGCTCCTTATTTAACAGATAAAACTCCGCTTTACAAACACCGAACCCCGGAAAGAGGCTACACTGACAATAGTCTGATTTTGAGTCGCCAAAAGGTTCAGAATCACTTTGTTTTCAAAGCTCCGGAAATAAAGCTTTACACATTTCATCTTCAAGCTAGGCTCCGATAAACGGACAACTTTGGAGCTTTTCTCTTTTCTTTTCTCTCCTTCCGACCGTGGTCAGAAGCGCAGGGGAGATTTCCTCCGCCGAAGCCTCCAGTGCGGATAAGAACGACTCCAAAACAGTTATTCGGGGGGGGGGGGGACACACCTTCTCTTTATTACGGTGCTCCGTCCTCCCAACACACAGTATCAACGCACACACCTCCGCTCCGTGCTCACCCCCGTCTCAGCACACACACACACACACTCCACAACACTTTTATCTCCTAAATTTACAAGATAAAAGTTGTAATTAAAGAAAACAAAGTAAACTGGCTCTAAAACTCTGTCGTACTGCTCCGACATGGTGCTAATCAGAAGCTAGCAGGTGCGATTTGAATGATTAGAACGCCACGCTCTGCTCCTCCCCTAAAGTGCGATGCGGACCTCATTTGCATAAAGATATCTGTGACGTCATTTCGCCTAGTCAAAACTCTAATTCAAGATATCTGTAATTACATTTTGACTAGGCGGAATGAACATTACAGATATCTCAAGTTTCAGATATCTCTATTCAAATTTCATTTCAAGATATCTGTAACTTGATTATAGATATCTACAATTAAATAATGACTATCCCTAACTCCAGTTTGAGATATCTACTACGTCATTTTGACTAGTCATAATTCCAGTTATAGATATCTACAACGTAATTTCGCCTAGTCAAAACTTAATTTAAGATATCTGAAAAGGAACATGTAGATATCTTGAATTGATTTGAATTCAAGATATCTTGAACTTGAGTTTTGACTAGTAAGAATGAAATTGTAGATATCTGAAACTGGAATTACAGATATCTACAATTCAGTTACAGATATCCGTAATTCATGAAGTGGATATCTGCAACTGAATTGTAGATATCTGTAATTACAAACCCCATACAAATGAATGGTGAAAGTGATGTCATTTGTCCTAGGAATAATATGTTTGAGGATATCTGAAATTACGATTACGGATAGGAAGAATGTAGTTGCGGATATCTGAAATGTTCTTTTTGACTAGGCAAAACTCAAATAAAGATATCTACAATGTTAATTCTGGATAGTCAAACTTAGCTTTTAAATGTTAAAATGGCCTGCCATACGGCTCCGTCTCTCTGACGGGAGGCGCAGCTGCGGCTCAGAGTTGATTGTCAGATAGAAAAAGACTCCCAATTACCTGTTAGTGTGAGTTGCGCTCCCCTCTCGAGTTTTTTGAACTATGTTCCAAAGACTACCTCAAAGAGGTGTGGCCGCAAGCGTCTTGCAGCAGAGAGCGGTGATCACGTGCGCGTCGGGTCTGCTGTGTTGGAGTAAGGCATTCTGGGAAATAATCCCCATTGCCTGCTCTTGTCGAAATTGGGTTGAGCACGGGTGTTTGTTCTGCCTAATTCCTTTTCATGTGCCTGTTTTTTTTTGCATTGTTTCACTCTGAGTTATTTCATCTTTTTTTTTTTTTTTTTTTTTTTTTTTTTTTGCACCATAAGTGTGAAGAGTAAATAGGAGGAAGACATTCTTAAGGGTCTGATGTGTCAGAATAAAAGTGTTTAGTGTTGGCAGCTGAAGCAATTTCAAATTAAAAGCTCCTAGCTTCCTCTTTGAATATAGTAAGTAGGTAGCACATTATGTGTAACGCATAGGGGGCGGCATAGAGCACGACAAATGCCGCCCCCGATGAAGCGCCGCCCTGGGCGACCGCCCACTTCGCCCACATCTAAAACCGCCCCTGCATTAAAGACCCTGTTACCTAGCAACCAAACACAACAAACTGTAGACTAGTCAAACTGGACATTTTGGGGCAACAATTCTTTTCTAACTCAAGTTTGGTTGAAAAATCCAAATGATGGAAACAGATTGTGTAAAGGAAATGAGGATAATTCACATAATTCACTTTGATCAAACTGGATTCATCAAAGGCAGACACTCAGATGACAATGTCCGCAGACTCGTTAACATAATAGACTTTGCCACCATCAAAAACCAGGAAATGAACATACTATCATTGGATGCTGAAAAAGCCTTTGATAGAGTAAATTGGAAGTTCCTCATTGCTGCCCTCCATAAGTTTGGGTTTGGAGAATCATTCATCAATTGGATCAAAATATTATATCACAACCCCAATGCATCAGTTAGAACTAATAAACAGACTTCCAACAGGTTTTTTCTTGGAAGAGGAACTAGACAGGGTTGCCCACTCTCCCCCTCTCTTTTTGCAATATTTATCGAGCCTCTAGCTGCAGCAATAAGACAGAATGAGAGTATTAAAGGAATTAAAACCAAACACAGCCATCATAAAATTAGTCTCTATGCAGATGACATATTACTGTTTTTAATTAATATACATTCTGTAAATGAAACGGCAACAATCATTAATGAATTCTCTTCTATATCAGACTATTCCATTAATTGGAATAAATCTGTTTTATTACCACTGAACAGTAATGTGGAGCAAGGACTCACAATACCAGTTAAATCAGGCAATATAAAATATCTAGGTATCTATTTTTCCCCCAAATTATCAGAACTGGTGCAGTTAAACTACACCCCATTACTGAAAAACATACAGGACGATCTAACACGCTGGACCAACCTGCCTCTGTCCCTTATGGGCAAGGTAGCCACAGTTAAAATGAAAATCTTACCCAAAGTTAATTATTTCTTCTCGATGATTCCCATACAACCGCCACTAAAATGGTTCAAAACATTAGACTCATCCATATCAAACTTTTTATGGAACAATAAACCTGCAAGAATTAGTCTAAAAACATTAAAATCTGCAAAAACCGTGGAGGCTTAGAATTACCTAACTTCCACAAATACTTTCTTGCAAATAGATTACAAGACATCTTAAAATGGTTAAAAGATAATCCAGAAACCAACTCATGGTTAGACTTGGAACAGGCGTTATGTGGAAAGATCAACCTGTCAGATCTACCGTTTATCAGCCAAACAGTTAAAAAACAGGATTGTTTCAAAAGTATTAATATAAACGCCACTTTAATAGCCTGGTGGGAATTTCTAAAAATATCTAACGCGTCAATCCAACCATGCAGAATGACACCCATCTGGAACAACCCAGACATCCTCATAAACAAAAAGATGATACACTTCCCAGCTTGGCAAGCAGGGGGCGTGACGTTACTAGAGCACTTAATTATTGACAGAAGATTCATAACACCCCAGGAACTACAAGACAAACATGGAATAAATAACTTCTTGGAATATCAGCAACTTAAGTCTATTATTACTAAAAAGTTTAAATACAGAGACAATGATTTAAAGCTACCAGAGGTAGTTACCGCTCTGATTAATTTTTCAATGAACAAAACTCTCTCCAAAATATACAAACTTTTATGTAAATTAGATAATAATATTTCACTTCCAATAACAAAATGGGATGCAGATTTGAGCATCATCATAGATAAAAGCTTTTGGTCAGAACTTTGTCTAAACACCTTTGAACTGGCTAAAAGTCCAAACTTGCAGCTAATCCATTTCAAAACTCTTCACAGGATTTACTACACTGGACAGAGGATGTTCAAGATGGGTCTCAGTAACTCAGACATTTGTGAACACTGTGACAGTAATCTACCCGACAGTTACATATATGCACTGTGGTTCTGCACGCCTGTCCAGGCTCTCTGGCAGCAGGTATGTGCCGATCTATCAGTCTGGCTTAAGGTCTCAATCACGGCTTCACCGTCACTTTGCGTGCTTGGTGACATGAGTGCCATCGAGGTAGAAGGAGAATTATTAAATATCATTTTCATAACTCTTTGTATTGCTAAAAAAACCATCTTAATAAATTGGAAAAACAAGAAAAGTATAAATATAAGTCAACACAGAAATCTGCTTTTTGATCATATTAGTTTGGAAAAAATGTCAGCCCAAAGATCAAATAACTTGGAAAGAGTTCAGTCTCTCTGGTCTCCCATAGCTAACTCCATGACTTGGGGGGGGGGGGGGGGGGGGGGGGCTGGTCGTCGCTGCACCCTGCCTTTCTGCTGTGGTGCGGGGTGGGGGTTGGGGCCTCTGCCTCTGTTGCCTAGTGGGGGCTGGTGGGGATCCCATTCGTTGGGGGGTCGGTTCTGGTGCCTGGGTGGGGCGAGCTGGGCGCTGCGTGGTCTTCTGGGCTTGGCGGTGGGGGGTGCATGGTGGGGGGGTTGGGTGGTGGTCTGGCTTGGCTTGGGGGGGTGGTCTCTTTGTCCATAATGGGGGGGGTCGGCGGGGGGTCCTGCTCGGGGGGGTAGGTCCAGCGGCGCTGGATGGGCTGCCCGTCTACACCTGGGGCTGGGATCAACCCTTCCCTGGCTCTGGGGCGGGGCAGGGCAACCCTCTTGGGGCCCCCGGTCACTCTGGGCGTCACCCGCTGCGGCTGCGGGGTCTTGGGGGGTGTGGGGGGGGGTCTGTCGGCCCTGTCTTGTTGGGGGGCTTTCCGGGGGTGGGGCACCATGGGTATGGGATCTTGGGGGTTTGATGGGTCGGGGTCTCTGCTGGTGGCAATCGGCGGTTGCCCCGGCCGGTTGGCTGCCTTGGTCCCGTCGAGGCCTGACCAGAGCTTCCTCGGGGCAGGCGCCTGGGGGTGGGGGCCTGGGCTTGCTCCGGGGGGCGGCGCTTTCTGGCTCCTCTCTCACTGTGTGGGGTGGGTCGTGCTGGGCCTGGGGCGTCGGTGCCTCGGGGGATGGGGCCCCGAGGCTGGGGGACCTGGGCCCTATGCTGGGGGGGGCTGGGGGACGGATGTTTGACCACCGGGAGACAGTCTATCAGCTGTCCCCAACTCACCCCCTTCCTCATATAATCTCATATTAGGGTGAGGGGGTGGGGGGTTTAGCCTGCGATGCGCTTTGGGGGGGGGGGGGCTTGGCAGTGGTCCCCCTCCCATGGTTGCCGTACGGAATGGGCCCCCCCTCTCTCGGTTTTATTTGCACCTTAGACATGTAGGGCAATTGGTAGGGGGGGGTGCTTGGACATCACTGTCAGCAAGCAGCTGATGTCCTCCTAGCACCCTACCCGCCAATTTTAACCGCACTTTAGACATTTAGGGACCCTTAGTGGGGAGGGTGAGGGGACATTACTGTGAGTAATCAGGGAATGTCCTCTCTGTGCCCTACCCACCGATTTTAACTGCACCCCCCCTAGTACACACACCTTTTACTCCTTATAATATACATTCAAACACAAACACACACACATGCACACATACACCCTTACGAACACAAGCACACACATTATACAAGGAAGGTGGGTCCAAGGTCCATCTGTCCCCTACCCCATCCCTGGTACTGGTTCCTTGGCAACGGTGGCCGTGTCCCCTGGGTGCCGGTTTCCTGGGCCCGGCGGGGCTCCCTCCGCGCAGGTAGGGGGTTCACATTACACCTGAGCCGGGGGTGTCCGTTTCCCTGTGGGGTGGGTTCGGGTTTTTGCCCCTGGGCGCTGGGCCCCCGCCCACATTCCAACTGTGGCCGAGCCTGGTCGGGCCATGTTAACAACACCCCTTGTGGGCCCCTCTTTTCTCCGGGGTGCTCCCCTCCTGGGCGGGGCCGGCTGTCCCCTGCCTTGCTCCTTCCTGGACCAACCGTAGGCCGGATGGGTGGCTGCCTGGAGCGCAGAGCGGGTCTCCCTTGGGGGGTCCTGGCTCGTACCTGGGGTTGGGGCGGGGGGATACCCAGAACTCCTGGGTGGTGATGAGGTGCTCGTCTGGGGCTGTGGGCGCTCTTCTCAGGTGGGGCCCTGCGTTGGGCCCTCCCGGCGCGGCGGGGGGGCTGCTCCCCTGGTTGGGCTGGGGCGGCGCTCTCCTTCCCCCCATGCCTCCCTGCTCTCTGGCTCTGGGGGCCTCGTAGTGATCCTGCTGGCCCTGGCCTGGGTGGCGGATGTGATCGCCCGGGGGGTGGTTGTTCTCTGCCTGCTGCCGGGTGGCGTTGGGGGTTCTGGCTGCCGCTGCTGCTGCGGTGGGGGTCTTGGTGTGGGGGTGGCTGGTCACTCTCCCTCCTTCTTTTCACATTCCACCATTCATTTAGAAGAACATAAACACTCACCTGAGCACAGGGGCTAGCTCACCTTTACACTAATGATTTGCAAAGATTTTCAAACATGATGGAATTTAATAAAGTTTGGCCTCAACTACAAAAGGGGTTTATTCAGACATTCCTCTGGTTTGTCTGAAGATTAATAACCCCTGTTGTTAAAGTAAAATATGTCCAACACAAGAGGCTTTCAGCTCTCATCTGTTTGCCCAGCTGTTGGACAGGACAAGTTAAAAAAATAAAAAAAATTAAAAAGAAATGAGGATATATTGGTGAGTCACAGTCCTGGAAATATGAGTTGTGCTCTGATGAAGACGCCTGATCCAAATGTGGATTTTTGAAATGTTCTTCATGAGATTCAAACTGATGGAAGCTTTGAATTAAAGGTGTCAACACATTTCTGCATTGGATTCATTCTGTTTCAGTGTCTAAGGTTGGTTTTGTGGCAGAAACCAAGTTTTTGTTGAACAGTAGCGTTTGAAAAAGCAGAAAGTGGCTTTGAAGATGGTCAGGAGAACTTCTTTGAAAAGGAGGACTTCTCCAAACAACCACAACCTTAGAGGAAGTTTTCTGAGCATTCATAGAATGCTTTTACAATGACTCATCATTTTCCACCAGAAGCTAATGAGTTTTTCCAAATGCATGCTGGGTATTCTTAGTTCTAGCTTGGAAAGCACTTTGTGGGATTTCCCTGGAAAACCTGCTTTATCAATCATTTTGGTCTCTTTTTCTTCTTCTAAGTTCCAGCTTGGTGAGTGTGCAGGTCGCCATGGCAACTACCGTCCAGGTCAAAGGGAGGACCACAGCCATCCAGTCTCTAGGCTTTTGGATTGATTTGGATTTGATAAACATTTGTTTCCCACATTTTAATAGTAGAATTCAACACGGGACATATAGTGGATTGTAATCATAGGAACAAAAACAGCAACAACCAAATAATCCTCCTCCCCTTAAAACATGCATTTGACTCTGAACAAGTCTAAACCAAATCCAAGCAAAGACCAGCGCTGGGGCTCCTGCTAGTTTCTTTTAGCAGAGCCTGCCTCTTCCAAACATAGAATGTTCAACAACTAGAGCTAAAAATGTCTGTTGGTAGATTTCTGGATGTTGGCCGTATCCCAGCGAGCAAGGCCAAGTCAGCCCCAGATGGTTACAAGTTGACAGAAAATGTTTTTAGGAGTTTCTAGAATGTTCAACAACTAGAGCTAAATGAAACTAGAGCATGAAATGACAAAGAACTTCCTGTTTGAAAGGAATATCATGATGGCTTCCACCTGTCTCTGTGCTTTTCCTTTCTTTTTTGGGTTTCTCCTCTTTGGGAGGTTACACAAAACTGCACTTTAACCCAGAAGGAAACAACAACCGCTCCACAATCCCAGAATCCCCTACAGCCTTTATCTAAACATTTACATTGACCATTATCACACATTTGATGGCATTTTCTCAGAAAAACAAGCACAACTTCACGTTTGTTTGTGTGTGAAATGATTCCAAAAAGCCATGTGTCATCCTGGAGGGACTGGTTTCTCATCAATGCAGACCACCAAGTTTCTCTGGTTTCTGACTATTTGGTGGCTGGTAGGCCTTTTGGGATTTTTGTCAGGGAAAGAAGTGAACCTGGGCTCCAAATATTGGAAGACACTGATCTAAAAGTACTAGGACATCTGGAGAAAGCTCTAGTTCTGGTCCAACTCAGTCCAAAACACTGAAGATAGATGGAGTTGGATTTGGGAGAGGACTGAGCTCATTCAAATGAAGAAAGAACAAGTCAACAGATGAAGAAGATTTCAGGAAGTTTCCCATTCAACAAGTTCAAGTTTCCAGAGAGCTAGTTTAGCATCCGTGTTCTGGACCAAACCACTGTCCCTCTGAAGGTCCAGACACAGAGAGGCCCAGAGTGACCCCCATTTCTCCTTGTTGGTCTCTCCAGTGGCTGACTCCGCCCCTTAGGACGTCCCCCTGTGTGGATCAGTGGAACCTGCTGCAAATGCAGGCTCTGGTTCTAACTGCTGGATCAGAAGTGGAATGTGAGCTGTAGTGGTGTGTCTGCAGCTGGATGTGGAACACATCAGGGAGGGGTCAAAGGTCAATCTATCTTCCAAACAAATGTTGTCAGTCTATTCTCCAACAATGCTCCAACATCTTCAAAGGTTTTTGGTCCCAAATCCAGAGTGGAGCTGGTAGGACGTGATCATTTCAGCCTCAGATTTGGGATCTGTCATCTCTCTGCCACTGTGACACCGAGTGATGAGTTCATGCTCCAAAGCGGCCCCATCGCTGGCTTTAGGGACTATTCCAAAAGCTTTCAATGATGGCGGGGAATGAACATTAGGAACAGATGACGGCTTGAAATGTCTGCTGTTGGTTTCTGATCCAGACAGAAATTCAATCAAATGTCTGTGAATCCATGATTTCCTTAGAATCTTTGACTCTAGATTCAGATCCATCTGGTTCAAAGGATGAAACTGCAGCTAAAAGTCTTTCAAAAGTCCAAATCCTCAAAGATGAAACAGAAAGTTCCTAGAAAGTCAAATGAAAAACAATCAGATTGTCTTAGATAAACCCGTTTGGGAGTTAAAGCATAGAAACAAAGAAAGTTCCAAAAGCTAAAAGCCTTAAATCAAGAAAAGTCCAAAGAAAAACAGAAATCCCACATTTGGATCAGTAAAGACATGAATTCTCCAGAAACATCCAGAAACAGCTCTGAGCAGCAGCCATGAAGGGACTGAGAACAGACGGACATCAAAGCAGAATCCAAGCAGCACCTTCATCCTGATGAAGCTCCGCCCTCTGACCTTCAGCAGTCATCTCCAGGCTCCGCCCCCAGTCTGTGACGGCTGGATGATGCTGTCCTCCACCTGCAGCTGGACCTGGATGTTCTCTCAGACCATGTGGCCTCATGGATCAGAAGGTTGAGGGTTCAAGTCCGATGATTTATTTATGTATTTTATTTTTTAATGTATATTTTTCCTGAATTTTTGTCTTTGAAAGTCATAGTGTTGTTTGGTCATTGTTTTATTTCATAAATAATGTTATTATTGGGATATGTCATCATATATACCACAGCAACTCTTTTACAAACTGGACAAACTGGGTGTTGACACCCCCATCTGCAACTGGCTGCTGGACTTCCTCAGCCAAAGACCACAAACAGTACATGTCGGCAACAACACCTCAAATACAATCATTCTCAACACCGGGGCACCCCAAGGCTGTGTGCTTAGTCCACTGCTCTTCACTCTGGTGGGTCTCATCACCAAGGGCGATGAGACCAACTACAGGGAAGAGGTGGATCTGCTGACAAAATGGTGCAGAGATAATAACCTCCTGCTAAATGTCAGCAAGACAAAGGAGATTGTGGTCAACTTCCAGAGGGGCCACACTCAACACCTGCCACTGATCATTGATGGTACTGCTGTGGAGAGAGTGAGCAGCACAACATTCCTGGAGGTTCACATCAATGAGGACGTCTGCCGGACCGCCAATGCCACATCATTGGCAAAGAAAGGTCAGCAACGCCTCCACTTCCTGCAGAAACTGAAAAGATCAGGGGCCTCATTTATAAACGTTGCGTACACACAAAAGAAGGCGTACGCCACTCTCTACGCAATAGTTGAGATTTATAAAAAGCAAACTTGAGGGGAAAATGTGCGGTCCTTCATCAAGCTCTGACCCAGGCGTACGCACAAAAACGGGTGAAATGAGAAACAGCGACACAGATGGCAGATGGAAGAAACACGTGAAAGTGAAAATGACAATACTGCCTCATGAATAACATGAAGACTTCACAAAGCAAGTCTCACAATGAACAGCTACAAGAACACCTGTTTGATCGATCAGCAGTGAAACAAACAAAAAGAAAATCAAACGACAATTACAACAGAAATTCAAATGAACACTTACTTGCAAAAAGAAAAGTGAAATATGTTCTGCAATATTGGCATGTTGTGCAATTCACCCTCATAAATAATATAGTCAACAGAACGAAATAATGTACTAAACTGATATTCTCCTCAATGTGTCCGTCTGGAGGAGCAGATATAGTCAAAGTCAAAGTCAAAGTCAGCTTTATTGTCAAATATGCTGCATCCGTAAGACATACAGCACAGATGAAATTGCTTTCCTCTCATTCCAAAGTGCAAGCAGCATATAAAATAATAAATAAATTACTTAAAAAATACATTCTTTTAAAAAAATAAAGCCGATAGAGCCGCTGCGTGTGCACGCGCCGCCAGATGCGTGCGAATCAGACAGACAGACAGACAGACAGACGTATTAATTGTCCACTGGGGAAAGTTGTTTTCATAGTAAAACATTTCTTCATAAGCTACGGAATTATGGTATTCATGCATATGTCTTTAGTTTATTTTATTTTTGATAAAACAATGTATGGCGTATGTCTCAACCATTCAGAAAGCAACAAGAAATTACATTTGATGAACAATTTCCCATTTCCACGTGGATTATTACCGACATCTGTAGCTTGTCAGATGCATAAATGGATGGAAATAAAATGCTCCATCACTATGCGTAATAACGCACAATGGCTGATCTTGGATCTTAGAAGATGTGGCAAATGGAAGAATTCAGAGTGAACGCATCAGGACCAGTGGCTTATGAGCCGGTTCCGACTTCTTCGAGCCGTCCTGTTGGAGCTTTTGGGGGTGTGTCACCCGGTGCATCAGGTGCGTCGGTGTCCTCCCCGACACCCCCCACCCCCCGCCTCAGTCACTACTCCACGTTAAAGGGACTCCCCAATAATTGCCGCCACTCTCTCATCAAGAGGGGTCGGCTCCGGTGTCCCCTGTCCCCCACCCGTGGCAGACACACTCTAGCGATGCAGCGCCAGACGTTTTTTGCCCCGACTTTGATGTCCGTCTGTCACTGTTTGCCACTCACGTGCCTTTTTGGCATTAGTAATGCCCACACTGTGCCCTCCAAACAACATTTTTCTCCCCTTTTCCACCTCGCCAACGATAACTTCTACTTCACATCGAGTGAAGTTACGTTTTTTTTTATTTTCTCTGTGTTTGCCATGGTTTCACTATCAATGAATATTCATTTGTGGGCGTTTCACAGACTATTTATGGGCAACTATGGGCGTGTCATGAAGCCGCAAAAGCTGCGCAGCATTTAGGATTGATTGTGATTTATTAAGGGAAAGATGCGTAGGATGTGCGTGTGCACGGTTTTATAAATCCGAATATTTCTGTGCGTACGCACGTCCTATGTTTCATGTGTACGCCACTTCTGACGCAAATCCTACGCAAAGTTTTAGAAATGAGGCCCCAGGTGCTTCACAAGCCATCATGACCACATTCTATAGAGGAACCATTGAGAGCATCCTCTCCTGCTGCATCACTGTGTGGGGGGGCAGCTGCATCACTGTGTGGGGGGGGCAGCTGCATCACTGTGTGGGGGGGGCAGCTGCATCACTGTGTGGGGGGGCAGCTGCATCACTGTGTGGGGGGGCAGCTGCACACACAGCAACAGGAGAGCCCTGCAGCGCATAGTAAACACAGCCGGGAGAATCATTGGAGCACCACTCCCCTCCCTGCAGGACTTACACATCACCCGCCTCACCCGAAAAGCACTAACAATAATCAAGGATGCACACCACCCTGCACACCACCTGTTCAGCCTTCTGCCCTCAGGGAGGGGGTACAGGACTCTCCAGGACAACCAGACTCAGAAATAATTAACAAACCATATCTGGCATACACCACTCCCCCGAGAATGAGAACAGGCAAAAATGAACACTCGAATACCATCTACCTCGCTGTGTCGGCGAAATCGCGAAAATGCAACGATAAATCTCTCCTCATATCAGAAACCCCTGAAACCATGAGCAAGTAGCTGTCAGACGATGAGGAACCCTAGGCAACAAATAGGGGCTCTAATCAGGATATCGAGGACATACACAATAGATGACAGGAGCAAGGATAGAATGCCAACAGATGCCACAGGCTAAGACTACAATCCACCTGAAAAAACCAAGACGCAAGGGACCCAGCAATATGTGAGCCAAAACTAGAAAAGATGGCAATAGCCGCGCATGCCTAACTTACCATAAAAACCAAAGGAAAAAGGTAAACCCTAAACCCCAACCAAATGGCAGGATAGAAGGACCATATAGGAACCACACCAAAGGAACAAAGGAATGACACAATGAACAACACTAGCAAAGCTACGTAAATAATAGTCCAGAACAAAGGAACAGCGCGCGACTAAACACCCTGACACAAATGCCGCACGTATGAAGGAAGGACAAAATAACGATCAAGCCAAATGCCATACCCTGCAAAACGCTAGAACAAAGTCAGGACGAGCAGGCCCCAACATGGAAAAAGGACAAAGAACAACTACTGGGTCCCCATCGCAGGGTATCCAAATGCTGACATATAAACCCCCGCCGGCCCCCACCCACCATACGTATAGCAGCCAACGCAGGGTCTCGGGTACACCACCCCGCCCCCGCTGCCCCTGGCAACCATCAGGTTCGCACCTCGCTCGCCCCTGCCCCCAAGGCTGGCAATCCCACCCGCCCCCGCTACACAGGCCCCATGGATCCAGGTGCCCTCGCCATCCCCCTCAGGAGCTCGTGCCTGCCCCCAAGGCCCCTGCCAGGCCGCCCCCTCCGCGCGCAGGAGTCCTCCGCTCCACGACCACCAAGACTCAGAAACAGCTTTACACACCATCAGGATGCTAAACACCCTCCCCCCTCTCCACCTACCTACCACCCATCTCCCCCATGAACAGCTGCTCAAACGAACCCCCCCCCACCCCACCCCCACTGCCTTGAGACACTGCCTTAAGTGCACTCGCACTTTAATAGCAAATTGCTAATGTTGTAAATTGTATATTTTTCTTTCCTTTTACTTACTTATTCTATTTTTATGTATATACTTTTATTTTTATTTTTTTATTTTTCTTCCCCTGAACAGACACGAGAGAGTAAGAAACGGTATTTCGATTCATTGTATGTGATGCACATGTGAAGAATTGACAATAAAGTTGACTTTGACTTTGATTTATTTTATTAAAAGGATCATGAATGAATGAAACTGTATTCATATAGAACTTTACAACTCCCTCAAGGTACCAAAGGGCTTCACAATAAAAAAGAGATCTAAAATTGGAACAAAATTTATTATTATATTATTGTAAACTAAAACATCTAGAATATTCTGTTTTAGAATATAATTTTAATCCTAATGTTTTCATCTACATTCTATGTTATATCATTCTCACTCCACCATCTGCTCCTGGTCCTTCTATCCAATTTCAGAACCCAATGTGGCCCCCCAGTTAAAATAATTGCCCACCCCTGCCTTAGTGCATGCACTCGTACAGGGGTTGAGCCGTACTGATACGGACCACCCATACTGCAGAAAGCCCACATCCACCGTAAAGGCGGGTTGTGACCAAAGCTTTAATGCTTTAACCCTGAAGCTGTAGCTCTAGTATTGGTTTTGACTACTGTAACTCAACCGTTTATGTAATTAATGTAATTCCAGCAGATTCTGAAGCAGAGAAAAACAGCCGTACATGGATATGCAACATGTAACTGTGGTAAAGTGTAAACCCAATTAACGTCACTTCACTGATTCTGTTGTGGAGAAAAGCAGCTTTGTGTCTCAATTCATTAACAATTTAAAGATTTGCATATCAGTGCAATGGTGATGTGAAAAGCCGCTTTTGTTGCTTCAGAATCAACTGCTTCACATTGATCCCGTTAACAGTGAAAGAGTTACGATATTTCAAAAAGTGGGATTTATTCAGGTGTCACTGGCAACATTTCAACAAAACGACCCTTTAAAGAGTTTATGATGGTTTCAATTCAGGAGATAAAATCTTTATTTTATTTAAACAAAATAACAGTTTAACGTGGAACGAATGACACCACATCTAGCATAGGTGTATCTTAGGATCCGCACTTTCATAAAAGCTTGTTAGCCACAAGAAAAATCCAAGACTTTAAATATGTATATGTAGACGACACACACATTCTGCACAGACATTGCTGTTTGTTTCCTTCATGCTGCAGATTCAGATCATTACCATTCAGGTATTACCTATTTTATTACTTAATTTACTTTATTTTTAAACTCTTCAGTTTATTTTAGACTGTGATTATGTTTTAGAAACAGAATAATGACCAGAGAGCATTTGAAATGTTATTGTACTTGTGATAACAATAGATCATCTCTAATAGTATTCTGAAGGTGTCCCTCAAGTTTAAAGACTGGAGTTTGTGCATTAAAAGCCCATATAGTTGAGACTGAGCTGAATAGATATTGAATATTTTTTAAACAAATAATTGTTTGGCTGCCATCTTTACAGATTGGCCACCATTTTGAATTTTTCATGTGAGAAACATGCTTTCTGAAAGAGGGGTTCCTAAGGTACATTCACAGCTAATTTGGTTCTTGTACCACTAAATTCACAATTTGTCTGAAAGATCAACCCAACCGGCTCTGCTACAGGGCTCATAAGGGGTGTACATTGGCAGGAGTCAGGCGATATGATACGTATCCCGATATTGTACCCAACACGTTTTCTCTGTTTTTAAAAAGTACAACTTAGAAAAAACTCCACCTGAATATCAATACGTCTTTCATTGTAATAAAATTGTTAAATTTAGTTTTTTAATGATTACAATGTTAAGCACTCACAAATAAGTTGCTTTTACCCAGACAAATTTGTAGTGTTTTTTTTTGGTAGCTTAAAATACATAAAGGGAACACTCAACATTGTCTGATTTCCACCACAAAATACATTTCAGTATAAGAAAAAAAAATGGAATAAATGTCCCTTAGTAAGGTTTTAAACGTATGATTGGGGAAATAGAGTATGTTCTAATTTATCCACAGATTAAACGCTTCAGAAAATTCTCTCATCTTAGCTATAACTAACATTAGATTTAGTGCCACACGCTTCCAGTCAAATTTATGGAAACACTGGAGGGACTGTATTTTTATTTGTCATTGTTATTAATGTTTTAATTAATTTTTTTTTTATTAACTATGCACTGTACCTCAACTTGTGTATTCTTGACACTGTTAATTTTAATGTAGTGGGTCTGTGTACTCTTTTTTTTTTTTTTTTTTTTACTGATTGGACCATGAGTCTGGAATAAATGATATCTATCTACCTAAAGCACATTTTCAACACTGCTTAATGTAACTTCTCCAGAACTTTTAAACGGTTCAGGAGGCTGAACGGTGCTTCAAAAATAAAGGAGGGGGGCACTAATTCTTTCCAGAAACAATAAAGTGTAACGATAAGGCAGCATGACAGGATGAAGGAAAGCCGCTTTAATGTGGCAAAGAGGCTTAGTTTACATATCAATCTGCTCTGTACCGCTGCAGCCATGCTTTCTCACACGGAGGTAAACTAGTAACGCTCATCGCCACGATGTCAGCCTTTTTTCAGAGCGTTGGACGCATCACTGTGATCCATCAGGTCATAGAATCTATAGCTTGGAGGTTCTGCTGAACTTTGGTCCGCTTTGCAGACAGCATTTTAGTCGATGCTAAGTGCATTAGCCTGTTAGCTGTGCAGCTGCAGAGCTTTACTAGTTCTTATCTCAGCAGCTAAAAAGCACTGCAATCCTCGTTTTATGATACTGGCAGCAACATAGAACAGAGTTTCTGTTCGGTTCCCATCCTAAGTAAAAACTAAGTAGTTCATGTCTCATAACAATGAAAAAAGCTTCCTCTGGCTGAGGGCTTCTGTTGTTTTGTGGTGTAGAGCTGCTTTAAGAGGCTCAGTGTTCTCTGCTGCCAACTAGTGGTTGGAGGTTGAAGTGGAAAACAACAGTCAGACGCTGAAGGAAGCTCAGAAATAATTCAATAAATATCATCCTGACTGCATTTAGAATCCATACAAGTAACCAAGTAACTATCGCGATATTTTTGCCAAATCAATTTTTTCTAACACCCCCTGTGCTTATTAGGACATGCAAGTTCTAGTATTTGACACAACGAAATTGACTTTATTTTATTTTAAATGACCTTTCCACTGTTTATACTGAACATTCAGGAGTCCTTTCTGTTCCTCTCACCTCAACAAGTGTGTACTGACAGTGTCCATCAAAGCTGTACCATTTCAAATCAAAAGTCTGGAAATGTCCATTGCCGTAAACTTGACATCTTCCAGGTTGTGGGTTGTCGGTGCAGTTCCAGACACCTTCAATGCAGACACTTAAAGCAGAAACAGACCAGTGATCATGAATGAACATGTGGGACATTGTTACTAAGCAGCTATTGAGAGTTCACCATGTTTGCCGGCCGGTCTGGAGTTTCTCTCCAGCCCCAAACACTTTGTCCTCGTGTCTGCATGTACACTTGTCTCTGGAAACACAGTTTTTATGGTGATCCTCATAAAGGTCGAGTGGGCAGTAACAGCCACTCACACATGTATAACTCGAATCCTGAAAATCAAACCACACAAAACAACGTTTGGTCAGGAATGTGTAGTTACATCTGTGACAGAGGCATTTTTTAAGTAGCCAGTTTTTTCCTAGTAAGTCAGTAAAGTTTAGTTATACATCAATTTTCCCCAGAAAGCATTGCAGAGTGCTTTTCAACACAGGTCAAAACTACTTAAGACAGGATAAAACAGGATTTAGCATTGGCACTAGTTAGAGCAGGAGGCACACATATATTCTGACATCCAGGACAATAACTCTTAATAACAGTTTCAAACTGAGTGTTACCCAACAACTGAGTGTGTTTTTTTTTATTTAAAGAACCATGTCTAAAAATATTATTTCTAGTTCATAGTTGCACTATTCTTATTTAATTGTTTAATTTAATCAATCAAAGTGCTTTGTTTAGATGATAAAAGAAGGCTCATAGAATAAAAATGGTGGAACACCTGGAACTGATTATGAAATCTTTTAATTTTTTAACTGTGTCACAAAACCCAATACTGGCAGATACTCAAAATCAAATCACTCTGAATCAGATGGGGACCACAAAAAAGACATGATTAGGACTTCCATAGTAAATACTACTGCTAATAATAGTAAGGGTAAACTTTACTTGTAGAGCACCTTTCAAGTGCTTCACAGTAAAACAGAATGTAAAAAAGAATTATGAAAAAGAAATTTTAAAAAGATAGGTTTTTAGCCGCTTTAAAAAAAAACACTGTCTGCAGATCTAACTCATCGCAAGTTGACCTGTCAAAAAAAAAGTACAACTAGAACACGACACAATTTAGGTAAAAACTGTGTTAAAAACCTGTTAATAACTAAAATTACCAGACAGTAAAACAATAGAACAGCTAGTCAAAAGTGCCAAAACTGTATTTCACTTACAACTGGCTTGAGGAGACTTTCACATGTTTTCTGAGCGGTGCTCATCCAGCCTTGAGAGCAGTGATAGCAGACTTTCCCGTTAGTGCATCCTGCAGAGATCAGACGACTTCTTAGGTTAGGGTTAGTTTTATGAACATTTTAAGTTTCATTTAAATTTCAGCAAAAAAATAATCTATTTACCACAGTTTTTGTTGCACTTCAGTTGTCCATTTTCACAATTGCTTTGAACAAAACAGAAAACAGGTTATGAAGCAGATACTACAATATTTTCCTTTGCATGAGACACATTCCTGTCAAACGTACCATAGCAGACCATCAATAACTTTTTTTCCTGGTGGAGTTGTACCACCAAGGTAATGACATGGACATTCAGCTTTTGAGATGCAGACGTTTGTGTCCCCCAGGTGTGTCCCTTCTGGACAGCCGCATCCCTCCACTGGGTCGTCCTCTACTGCACAGCGGGGGTCATTGCCAGACAGGGAGCTGCAGGTACTGTTGCAGATCACGTTGTTGTACGAGAACACTTGGTTTGTCTGACAGCTGATGGCTTTGACAAACAAACGGGAATCACATTAAACAACAGTCATGATATACAACCAATGAACAATGTTGGGTCTATCAAAATCATGCTTTCAAATGTTCTTTCAAAGGTTTAGTCCAAATGACCCAGGCTTATAACACAGACCAGGGGTGTCCAAACGTTTTGCAAAGAGGCCCAGATTTGGTGAGGTTGGGATGTGTGCGGACCAACATTTCTTTGAACTGTTTTAATAACATAGAATATTTATTATTTCAGTGGCATACCTTGAATTTATTGCTGTTGAACAAATACATCTAAATACAATTTTACTGAAATCACAATTTGTCAATTTTTTGAACTGTTCATTCCCAGTTAGCTTGTCGTTGATAGCATGTCTTACTGCCTCTTTATGATAAATACGAAAACGTGATTCAGCCAACCACAATCAAAAAATTATACACAGTATGTAGAATGGGCTGAAGGGCTCAAATTATTGATTTTATGAAAGGAGTGTGTAAGCCGATAGAAATTTGATCATGGGCTGCATTCAGGCCACAGGCCGGACTTTGGACAAGCATGTGGGCATAGGAGTTTACTTGCCCTACCAAATAGCGTGACGAAAATGGCAGAAGGCAAGGTGGGAGATAAAGGAAATGCTAAAAAAAGAAGAATTTTCAACCCGAGTCCTTAAAGCTACAGTCGTTACCAGATGGACAATTAGAGAAAACAGGACTAACTTCCTAGTCAAATGTGTTCTGAGAGAAGATCTAGAAATATGTAGTTCTCACTCCTTGTGACTAAGTCCTTAAAACTAAGGTTCAGATCCTTGGATCCATCTTAGTGTCAGTACATTGACTGTATATGAGAACTGGACTGAGTGAAAGTGACTCATAGAAAATTACTCCAATGAAATGAAGTCAATTCAGTCGCCATTATTTTTGCAATATGGATGCTGCCACATTGGAGCCAGAAAACGTCATAAGCAGTTATGGATTCTAGTTGGTCTGAGTCAACATTTCTATGGCAGCCACTCCAGTCAATGAGGAGTGAGCAAGTTGGAAGTCTACACCCTACTACTCTGAGACAGGCTATGCGAAATCTTTCAATTAAACTTTCCAAATGTTCAACTTAAAACCGCACACTTTTAGTGAGACATCTGATTGGCCAGTTCATAACGTTAAAAACTTTTACTTCAGAAAAAACTATCAATTAAAAAAAAAGCTAGGAATCGCAAAAATATTTCAAAAAGGTATCAGAGGAAGAATAGTTGTTCTGACTAATAGAATGACTGAGTAACAGCTGTTTATTACTCAGTAGAAGTCTATGGAGTTTTGGCTTCTTGGAGCTACTTCCTGTTTGGAATGCAAGGAGGGAGGGGTCATTTAGTCCAGTTGACATGTACAGTCAACGGTATGATATCAGCTCATTGTACACACAAACAATTTCTGTCCCTGTCCTTCAATTACATAAAAATGGATCCGTAAGTGTTTTTTTCCAAGATATATTCACAATATTTTTGTTTTACATGAAATAGAAAATGCAAACAATTCAACAGTCTATAATAGTTGTTAACTTTTATTTTTATTTAATCTTTTTCATAATGTTAGAACATTTGCTGTCATCTTTGAAAAGCAGACTTACAAAAGATTAGCATTAGCATTAGCATTAGCATTAGCAGCGGGACTCATCCCCTCCAGCATATCTCTTGTGATTATTGTGAAAGCAGCACATTTACTAAAATGTGAACCTACTGCAGTTGGTCGATGATCTCCAATCTCCAAGTTTAATACCCAGACCAGTGCAGGCTTTAGCGTAGTTTCCCAGAGCCGTGCACAGACAATCCTGCTTATTGCTGCCGCATGTGCAGGTTGTTTTTATGCAATCCTGGAAACAGCAGTTCATAGAAGATGAATTTGTGAAACCTATTTAAATAGCATTCATATCAACTGTTTGGATGGTACGTGTAAATGTTCTTACTGCTCGATACGCTTCAGGTGAGATGTAGCTATGGCATTCTGTAAATACTTTATTATCAATCAACGCAGCACACCTGTCCTCTGCAAACATTTCTGCAAAAAAACACATCAAAAGATAATGGAGTTATTTGCAGAACACTTTCTATACTGAATCATTCTTTTCTCATAGCAAAGCTGGACTGGAACAGAAATTATAGGATGTCTTTAAAATTCTCCTTGTTGTACAATAATATTCAGTATTTATGCAGGTGTTTATAAAAGCTGGTCATTACCAGCAGCAGAGTTCACACAGACAGTGGGTATGTCCTCTTTAGTGCACTCAAAACCTCCTGATGGATCATAAGCCCAAGACAAAGCAAAAGGCCCAGATGAGCTCTCTCTAATGTTGTTGCTCGAGGTGAAATCGTCTGTTGTGTCGTTGTTGCCGTTGCCGCAAAGACCTGCAGAAACGTTTTCACATTAGAACTATTGAATTCATGTCATGTCATGGACAATGTACACTCTCTTATTCTTGTGATGATGTTGGTATCTTGGATTATTCAGGATGATGTTGGCCTACCTGACAGAGTTTCAATGTGGTTTCTAGGCAAAGTGATGTATAGCTGCATTATAGGAGACATCTGGACCTGAATCTTCATATCAAAGGATGTTTGGACAAGAACAAACATCGAGGACTGCCAGAAAACCAGAGCATGATCTGGTAGGAGAAAGATTTATGCAGTTTATTGATTCATAAAATGTTACAGGTTAAAAAAATTCATAGTTTTAATATATTTTTTACCAGATTTGTGGAACTCTGTAATCTCCTTTTCCTTCAATTTAACTGTCTTTTCTTTTTTGTCAAATGTATAAGTTTCCTGCAAATATTAAATAAATGAACATTGATTATACGTTTTTAGAAAACTGACATTATTTTGATCAGTCAGGTGTGAAAAGTACCTCAAAAAGTTCTATTACAACTTTGGTCACTTCTATTTCTGATGCTGAAAAGTCTGCTTTTATTGTCCAGTTGGAGCCCTGCATTTGGTCAAGGAGAATTTGGGAAAACATGAGAAACTGAATTACTTCAATAAATGTGAATAGTTGCAATATTTTACCTTTGAGACTACATATCTGCATCTTTTAGGCAGTGAGTAGGGCTTTCCATCAAATGTCTCAACAAACTGTCCTTCAACGGTGCACTTTGGAGGGCAGATGTTTGCTGAGCATACCCAATTCCCACCATTGCAAGAGCTGAGGACAGAAAACAATCAGAGGAAAAACGTAAATGTCTTTGGTTTGGTTTAACAACGGAAATCCTAAAACTACAGACAGACCGGGCGTGTGACATGCGTTCTAGAAGGTCCTAAACATGCTTTACTGAATACACATTTAGCCTATGGAGTTCACACTGGACAGGCAGGGAGGGGCTTCTTCTTCTTTTGTAGCACATGTCTGCCACCTCCTGTTGGAAGACATGTTTGTTGCAAAATGTTGAAGCTGCATATATCTAGCAAATCCTGCACCAGGTTTTTTCTTTTACAGCTCTATTCTGATGAATAGAATGACTTGGTGTCATTTAACTCCAGCCAGACACAAACCACTGTTAAAATATTCTCCATGATTTATTTTCATACAGTTAGTACTTCTGTGAATAAGGAAGGACATCATCCAAGTTCCTGATTGGTCAAAGTTTGACTTAGCTTAACTTTCGATGTGCATTCAATGACCATGTGTTCTTTATGTACGGCCTGAAAACACTCATAAAAACTAGGGTAGCTGTGTGTTAATGCAAGAGTTTTGGATTTGGAAGCCAGAAAAAGGCGTGTATGAACGTTTACATGGACTTTTGAGGACGTGGCAGCATAAAGGCTTGTTGATGAGGGCGTTGCAAATTATGCTTGAAAGGGGACAAATCCTCCACAAACCACATTACGCAACTACAAAGAATGCTGGCAATCAGGTTGGAGTGACTGAAATGAGCGTGAACCAAGTAGAAAAAGCAAAATGTAAAAAAACTACAGTTTGCCGGCATTTAGTTTTCTAGCCACGTTTTAACAAGTGCTCTGACTTTTCTAGTCTACCAACAAAACATCAACATTTTTCGAGCCAAACAAAAGTTGTGCAAATGCAGTCCGACGCATAGCTGAAGATATTGGAATTGGATTGGACTAATTTGATATAAATTGAAATTGGCAAGGCAAGTTTATTTGTATAGCACAATTCGTACACAAAGTAATTCAAGGTACTTCACAAAACAAGAAATTTCATTAAAATCACAATACATTTAGGTACATTTACTTTAAAAGAAAAGAAAAGAAAATAGAAAATTGATTTAAAAAGAAAGGAAGGACAGAAAAGTGCAGATAGGACCTTTCAGTCATAAACACGGCTAAACAGAAATGTTTTCAGTCTAGATTTGAACATGAACACAGAAGAGGCCTGTCTTACGGCTTCAGGGAGGCTGTTCCAGATTTTAGCTGCAGAATATTGAAACGCTGATTCCCCTTGTTTAGTTCTGACTCTGGGAATCAACAGGAGGCCGGACCCTGAGGTCCTCAGAGTACGAGATGGTTCATATGGCACTAACATGTCAGAGATGTACTTTGGTGCGTGGCCATGGAGAGAATTGTGCACAAGCAGAGCTACTTTGAAGTCTATTCTTTGAGGTACAGGGAGCCAGTGCAGAGACCTGAGCACAGGACTAATGTGATCATACTTCCTGGTTTTGGTCAGGACTCCAGCAGCAGCATTCTGGATGTACTGAAGCTGTTTTACAGCTCGTTTGGAGAGGCCGGTGAGCAGGCCGTTACAGTAGTCTAACCTACTGGAGACAAATACATGAATAAGTATCTCCAGGTCTGGCTTTGATATAATGTTTTTGATTTTGGCAATGTTTTTCAGATGGTAAAATGCCGCTGATGTTACTGACTTGATATGGCTGTTAAAGTTCAGGTCAGAGTATAAAGAGGCGCCTGAAACAATCCAGCACATAACTGCAGGGGGGAAGATGCTGGCAGGGAAGGATGCTGGAGGAGTGGCTATAGCAGATCCCTGGAAAGACCTCACACCTCTGAGTCCAGAAAAGAACAGGAACAGCTAAGATACTGCAGGGCCCTCAAGCTCCCAGGCCTCTGGAAGAGGACCCCCAGCTTGGAGGAGGAACCACCCACTAAGGAGGGAGAGGGGCGTTTTGTTTCGTTTTTTTGCTTTTTTAAATATATATTTATAAATCCAAAACACGCTTTAGGTTTTGGGCTGAACAAGAAAAACATTTATTGAACACTCTAAAGCTAAACATTTAAACCTTTGAAACTTAACTTTTCAAACATCAATAGGAATAAACACACACAGGAATATTAAGCCAGAATAAATCAAGTTTAAGCTTAAATAATAATAATAATTAAAGCCGCAAGCGGCGTTGCATGGCCCGCAGACGCAACCCGCCTTCCACGTCCAACTCTACGCACCACCGCCGCCCTCACTGCCCTCACCGCCCTCACCACCCACCTTTGATGAGGGATAGTCAAAGCTGCATAAGCTAATAATGCTAACTATGCTAATCATGCTAGCTATGCTAATTTGGCTAAAAATGCTAGCATAGCGATCAGCATAATAAACTGACTCAGAAAAACACATTGTTTAAGATGCTAATCATGCCAACTATGCTAGTTATGCTAACATAGCTAAAAGTGCTAGCTTAGCGATCAACATCATCTGCTGACTCAGAAAAACACATTGCTCCATTGGTGAGAGCTATATGTCATAAGTTAGTAAAAAAAAACACTTTTTTCAAAATGGCGGCTTTTCTGTTGATTTTATCTCCATAGCAACCATTTTGTGTTTTGGTCGCCTTTTGATGATGAACAGATTGACGTCAGTTTCAGACGAATCGGAAAAAGTAAACTTTTTTGTTGTCCTTAGCAACAGTGGTTTTATGCTAACCACGCCCACATTCCTTATATGTCCATGTCCAGTGATTTTCATTATGTTCAGTTCCTGACATGGATGCATGCTTTCAATTTTCACTGTAATCCAATGAAAGACATGGAAGTTATAACAGTGCGCCACTTTGCTAGCTCGCCACGCCCACGCCGTTCAAAATCTACAACTTCTAATTCCAACATTTTGTCCAGAGTAGCTGGCCGTTGATGCCCGAAAAGTTACGAGACGATTGATGAAAATTCCAACGACGAGTTTTCGTTTGTATCTGGTGCTAAAGGTGCTTTTTTAAGAAAATTACAGATGGCGGCCTATTCCCAAGGTCAAAGGTCAACGACACTTCTGTTGTGTTTGCAGACTGGAGCTGGCAGCAAGTGTATGCAATTGCGTGAAAATCGCTCAAACAAAAGTGTTGTTTCCCCATATCGTGGGAAAACACAAAAATCGCCAATTCTCAGAGTTAAACACAAAATGGCCGCCAAGACGTAGGTCGTGTCGCCGCCCCATAATGATTTTAAAACTTCTTTGGGATATCCCTGACACGTGTGTTTTGGTTTCGCAACTGAATTTTGAAGTACATTTTGTCGGGCCCCATACGCGATTTTCGGCCCATTCATTTTTTTGACGGGATCGCTGGCCGTGATGTCATCGTCTTTGGGGGGGTGACGTCAACTTTGCGGAAAATTCATTTGCAATTTATCCGAGGTGTGTGCACGTTTTGGTGACTTTTCCAGCATGCGGCGGGGGTCATATTCTTGCTGAAAGGCAGCGAAGTCCTCGTTCCAACTGCGAAAACAATATGGTCCTTGCAGTCAGTGACCGCTGCTGCGGGCCATAATAAGGAATGAGGAATAGCAGTGCTCGACTTTGCGAGCTCGCCACGCGGACGCCGTTCAAAATCGACAACTTCTAATTCCAACATTTTTTTCACAGTAGCTTGCCGTTGATGCCCAAAAAGTTTCGAGACGATCGCTGAAAATTCCGACAAGTTTACGATTGAATCCAGCGGTAAAGGTGTTTTTTATAGAAAATTCAAGATGGCGGCCTTTTCCCGAGGTCAAAGGTGGACGAAACTCCAGAGGTAGTTGTGGACTTGCTCTAGCAACATGTGAGTGAAATTCTGTGAAAATCCCTGGAAAAAAAGTTCATTTTTTCATATTGTGTAAAAACGCGAAAAACTCAAAAAGGCAGATTTTGGCACAAAATTGCCGCCAAACCGTAGGTCATGTCACGATCCCGTAATGATTTCAAAACTTCCTTTGGATATCCCAGACAAGGGTATTTGGTTTCGTTAGTCGATTCTCAAAAACAAAAGTCTGAATTTTTTCGTTTTTGCAGTCTGCACATTTTTTTGTGATGGTTTTTTGCTTACCACGCCCACATTCTTTTATCGATCTTGTCGTGCGTAGCATCGTTTTGTTCAGCGCGGGTCAAGGAATCGCATATTTCCTCTTCACGACATTCCGATGAAAAATGTGCGAGCTAGCTAAGATGGCAACGGTTGCTAGCTCGCCACGCGCACGCCGTTCAAAATCTACAACTTCTAATTCCAACATTTTGTCCAGAGTAGCTGGCCGTTGATGCCCGAAAAAAAAAAGAAAAGATGAAAATTCCAACGGCGAGTTTTCGTTTGTATCTGGTGCTAAAGGTGCTTTTTTTTTAAAAATTACTTAATTAATTTTTTTTTAAATTAAATTAAAAAAAAGACAAAATTACACAAATATGAACATACTGCAGAACAAAACAAACAAAGCCTGGAAATATTGATAATATGAAAAATAAATCATACAGTATCTTTTTTTTTATTTTTTTATTTTTTAGAGCTGGACTCCTGTTTTATTTTTAGCAATAAGTTCATTTCTTGGTGTGTGACGTCCTGTGTGTGTCTTTGTGAAACGTTTCAGAGGGATTTATATTTTAAAAACCTCTTATTGTGAAAATCATTTTAGGTCTTATAAAACATTAAAAACTAAACCATGGAACTACCCTTCCCCTTTCCCTTCACACACACTTCTTCTCATAAGCAGGGGATGGCGACCCCCTTTAAATTTGCGCCCCGGGCAATTGCCTGTATTGCCCGTGCCTAAAACCGCCGCTGGCTGTAGCCACTCCTCCAGCTTGGGGGTTTCTGCCCTGAGTGCTCCAACACGGTTGACCCGTGATCCGTTTGAAAGGCTAAGCAAGGTTCAGCACACGTGTGCTCCCCTCCTCCATTTGCGTACTTCATTTAAATCAATTGTCCGTTCACACTGAACACGATTCGTGCATCAATTCTGCTGCTTGGCGCTTGTCCAAAAGTGCATTTGTAAACCTGATTCTCCCGCCGCTTGTGGGAGGAACTACAGTCTAAAGTTTTTCCTGCCCTCCTTCTGACAGACAGGAAGATAGATGCTGAGCATTTATATGTGTAGTATAGTTAAGTTTCTGAATTATTGCGAGATAGACAGACAGAGAGGGCGGGAAAGGAGAGAAGGACAGGAGACGAGGAAGCTGGAAGATTGAATGAAATGTGTGTCAAATAAAACAAGATAAAACTAAGCTAAAGGACTGGTTATTTGGACAACACAACATTTTTGGCGACGAGGATTATTTTTCAATCGACCCCAGGAAGAAGAAGGACGATTAGGATTTTACGTCCCAGCCAAGGAAGAAAGAAAAGAAAATTCAGCAATGTCGTCTGACGAGCAGTGCCAAGGATCTGCACGAGCTGCACCAGGATCAAGCTATGCTCAGCTAGCCCCAGAGGATTTTCGCCAATCTTCCTGGAGACAAAGGTACGCATGCTCAGACTCTTGCTGCGCTAGACGCGTATTTTACTCTGCGGAAGAATATAGTTCTGGAGCGACACAAGTTTCGGCTCCAAGCTCAGTACCCGGATGAAACGGTTGATGTGTTCGTAAATGCATTACGAGAGCTGGCAAAGTCATGTGACTTTGGCGCACTGGAGAATGACATGCTACGGGATCAGATAGTGGAGAAATGCGCGATAAAACGGCTACGCGACAAGTTATTACATGAAGATGGACTGAGTTTAGACAAAGCACTGTCAATCGCACAAGCTTTTGAAGCAGCGCAGGCAGGATCTAAACTTTTTCAGTGAGAGTTCTGGTCACAGAACAAGGGATAATAAAGTGAATTTCACCAAGAAAAGAGCACGCGCAAATGGTGGATGTGCAGCCGGGGCGGCGTGTGACACAAAAGGCAGCCAAGAGCGAGCCGACAGCGACACCCAGTGTCACAGATGTGAAATGAACACTCACATAGCAGATGAATGCGGTGCAAAGACAGCAACGTGTCTTTTCTGTCGGAAAACAGGACATTACGCTCGAATGTGTTTTAAAAAGAAAAAGAATGCGCACGCCACAACTAAAGACAGAAATAGAGATAAACAAAAGATAAAATCCAGGAAGCCTGTGAGAGCAGTAGTACAGACTGCTTCTGACTCTGATTCAGATGAGTTTGTCTATGCTGTGAATTCTGAAGGCACTGAGACAATTAAGGTAAATGGACAATGGCTGAAAATGGTCATAGACACAGGAAGTGGCAGAAATTTCATTGGAGAGAATCTTTATAGGAGAATAATATCCACTAAAACAGAACTGAAACCAACCAAAAAGAAATTTTATGCCTATGCTCAGACAACTCCACTTAATTGTGTGGGTTACTTTGAGGCAGAAATGAGATGGAAGAACAACATCATCATGGACAGGATATATGTGATTGAAGGTAATGTAGAAGCACTGCTAGGAAGAAAAGCAATTTTTGAGTTAAAAATATTCAACACAGAGGAAAAAGTGAACTCAGTACAGCAAACGCAACGATTCAGTGAGCTCGTTAAAGAATACCCCCTAGTCTTTGAAGGACTTGGTCAGATTAAGGGTTACAGTCATAAGGTCACAGTTGATGACAAAGTCCCACCTGTAGCACAGGGTTTGAGGAGAGTCCCTTATCCCATGTTAGAAGCTGTAAACCAGGAACTAGATAAGATGCTTGAACAAGGTATATTTGAAGAGGTGAATGAAGGATCAGAATGGGTTTCGAATATCCTGATTGTACCAAAGAAAGACACAAAAGAAGTGAGACTATGTGTAAACCTCAGAGAAGTGAACAGAGCCGTGATCAGGGAAAGACACCCAGTACCAACAGTCGATAGCATCTTACAGGCAGTTCAGGGAGCTAAAGTGTTCGCTAAGTTAGATGCAAGGAAAGGGTTTTGGCAGTGTGACTTTGCACCAGAATCCAGACCTCTGACGACGTTCATTACACACAGAGGTTGCTACCGCTTCAGAAAAGTTCCCTTTGGATTATCGAGTGCACCAGAAGCCTACCAGAAGGCTATGGACATCATGTTATGTGGAATGCCTGGCACAGTTTGCTACATGGATGATGTAGTGGTCTTTGCAGAGAGTGAAGAGCAGCTAGAACAGAGACTGAGGCAAGTCTTCCAGAGATTTCAGGACAGAAGTCTAACCCTCAACAGAGACAAGTGCATTTTTGGACTACAGCAGATTGAGATACTTGGACACGTGATCACTGCGGAAGGAATCAAACCAGACCCAAGAAAGGTTGAAGCCATTTCCAAAGCACCCAGGCCTGAAAATGTTCAGCTACTGCGCTCGTTTCTAGGCACCTGTGGATTTCTGATGAAATTCATACTGAAGTATGCAAACTTATCATAACGACTACGGAAGCTGACTAGAAAAGGACAAGTGTGGGAATGGACAAATGAAGCAGAGAGCTCATTCCAGGCAATGAAGGAAGCGTTAGTGAGTGAGCCATGCTTGGCATACTTTAAACTAGGAGCACCTACAGTTGTCATTAGTGATGCAAGCCCAGTAGGACTCGGCACAGTTTTGCTACAGACTCAGCAAGATGGACAGAACAAGCCAGTAGCATATGCAAGTCGATCGTTGACTCCAACTGAATGTCGTTACTCCCAAATAGAACGTGAGGCTTTAGGTTGTGTATGGTCGGTGGAACATTTTAGAACCTACTTGTGGGGAGGCAAGTTTACTTTGCAAACGGACCACAAACCTCTAATCTACATGTTCAACCCAGACAAAGCGACGCTGACACCTCCACGAATACAGAGACTTGGCTTAAGACTACAACCATACGACTACAAGATCGAACACATAGTTGGGAAGTCCAATGTTGCTGACTTACTCTCACGACTTCCTTTACCAGAGACTGAGTATAACGAGTATGTGGAAACATATGTAGACAAAGTCTTGTCATTGACAATGCATGGAGTACAAGCTATAAGCCTTCAGGACATAAAGCAGAAAACAACTGAAGATGAAACACTGAAACAACTAAATAAAATCATTGAGACAGGAATGTGGCCAAATCCAGTTCCGGTGGAACTGCAGCCATGTAACAGATGTGCAGGAGAGTTATGTACATATGACGGACTTTTACTAAGAGGACACAGGATAGTGCTACCCAGAGAAATGGTAAGACAAGCACTGCAGATTGGACACGAGACTCACCAAGGGGTGGTTCGTACCAAACAATATCTAAGGAGTAAATTCTACTGGCCTAACATGAACTTAGATGTAGAAAGAATGATCAGAAGCTGCTGTGTTCTCAACCAGCCACTACATGAAGACCAACCCCTCCAACCTCTGGAACTACCACCAAGACCATGGACTAAGATTGGTATGGCTCTGGTAGGTCCTATCCAAAACCAGTACATACTGACTGTGATAGACTACTACACTTCATTTCCGGAGGCTGTTGTTGTCTCGGACATTTCTTCAGGTACTGTAGTTACAGAACTGACAAAGATATTTGCTACATTTGGCTATCCCCTACAGGCTGTTACTGACAATGGCAGGCAGTTTGTAGGACAGGTTTTAGAGTCATTTCTAAAGTCTATATCTATCTATCTATATGCCCAGGCTGTGTCCCACCAAGGTGGGGTAGCCTAGACAGAGCACACAATTTTAACTCCCTCCTTCTCTTCCCCAAACCCTCCTCCTTCAGTGTGTGTGTGTGTGTGTGTGTGTGACTGGTCTAGGCCTGGTCTAAGCCACACCACACTGCACCAGGGTCAGCTGCACAGTCCAGTGTGGGCACCTCCACAGCAGGGCCTCAGCCAAAACTGGTTTCCCCTTGCTGCTTCATCCCAAGACCAGACCTCTACCACACCCATCCATTCATTCATACACAAACTCTCTCCACCCATCCCTGTCCTGAGCAGGGATGCTCAGGACAGGGATTTCTAAAGTCATGTGGAATTAAGCACATCAGAGCATCACCTTATTTTCCTCAGAGCAATGGTAAAGGGGAAAGGGTTCACAGATACCTAAAGAAAGCATTCAGGGCAAGCAAATGTGAAGGAAAGACATGGAAAGAAGAACTTCCAAAAATATTAATGGCATATCGTTCGACACCACACAGAGTGTCAGGAGAAACACCAGCCATGTTAATGTTTGGAAGAGACATCTGCACTAAATGTCCAAATCTGGAAAAAGATGTACCTCTAACAGAAAAGGAGAAAGCAACAGATGTAAGAAAGCATCACAAGGAATACCAAACCAAAATGAAACACTACGCTGACCAGACCAGCAGAGCAAAGGAGCACAATTTTAAAGCAGGTGATATAGTTTGCATTGCGAATATGGAAAATGGAAAACTGGATCCAACATTCAGAGAGACTCGCTATGTATTGCTGAAGAACACCTCTGACAACTCCTTTGAACTGGTCAACACAGAGGATGGATCTAAATTGATCAGGAATGTCAAACATCTTCGTAAAACACCACTGGAGGTTGACTTTGACATCCCAGAGCCTTCATCAGCCTGCAGTGAACCAAACTATCATGAGGCAAAGGATGCGTCAACTGCAGAGAGTACTCCAGCAGTTGAAAGTCCACCAGAACGTGACCCTTCTTCATCTGATGTCATCACTACCAGGAAGGGCCGAGTTATCAGAAAGCCCATTAGATACAGAGAGACTTAAATAGAAAAAAAAACAGTCACATGTAAATGTTCTCATTTGTTGACAAGTTTTGTTACAACTGTATTTGAAAAGAATTTGATTTAGTTTGAGAACAATGTGATTTGTTTATTATATAAAAAAAAAAGATTTATGTGGTAGGAAGTTTTATTCTAAACAAAGGAGGAAAATGTAGTATAGTTAAGTTTCTGAATTATTGCGAGATAGACAGACAGAGAGGGCGGGAAAGGAGAGAAGGACAGGAGACGAGGAAGCTGGAAGATTGAATGAAAGGTGTGTCAAATAAAACAAGTTAAAACTAAGCTAAAGGACTGTTTATTTGGACAACACAACAATATGGAAGAGCTCCACAAAGCTGTCGCTAAACTACTCGGTGTGAAATGTGGGCCTTTTTGATGAACATAGAGATGATAATCTGCTGATGGGAAATGTTTTTAGATCAGTGAAAATGAATATTCCTCACGCCACACCTGATCATTTGTGACGCCACATCAGTGTTACAAACTGCATTAAACTGCTGAGGCTGAAGTAATGGAATACCTCAAGTCTGCTAAAATGAACATAGTGGATATTTAATAGTTCTTTGTATTTTCAAAAGACTGGATAGTTTCAGATTTGATATTCAGTATATGAATCTAAGTCCATGGATGTTGGCATTGCAGCTTGTTTCCACATCTCACTTTGAGCACGAATAATGTCTCTAAAAGTAAAACTGGAATGATTAAAGCTAGAGTTTTGTTAAGACTTGAAATTCAACGTAAGAAAGAAAATTATTTACTTTGAAAAACAGAATCAAATGTGCCGTTCCCTTACCAAGACTGACACCTCGTGTTCCGGCTGGTCCCAGGTTTGTAAGTCTTCCCAGCAAACACACACGGGCAGTCGGAGCTCCTCACACATTGTGATGCATTTTCACGATCATTGAGCACTTTTCCTGCAAAACAGTTTGGAAAAACACTCACAAACTGGAATTTGGAATTGTCAAATACCAAATTTGACGCTGAAATGATGAATTCTACAGCTTGTCACTGCTTACCGACTGCACAGACGCAGGTTTGGACCGTCTCACTGGAGGACAGGTTTGGGTTGGAGCAGCTTGGTGCAAAAGGAGAACCCTCTTCAAGAACCAGTTCCCCGGGACAGGTAGGATTCTCTACATTACCCACCGCCAAAAGACAAAAAAAGTGGTTGAAAATTTCAAGAATCTATATTTAAATATACAAAAAAGCTAATTAACATAAAAAACACAAATTAACATTACAGCCAAAAAGTATTTTACTTTTAACTACAATAAATCTACTAAAAATATATATTTCTAAAAGATCACCCACCACACAGTTTGGAATTATTCCACCAGGTCCTAAATTTCTTGTCTTGTCTACACTTAGGAAATTTCGCCATTTCATTAAAAAAGCTGCATTTGACCTCCTTGCTCCCTTTGTGGTTGTTCTTTGGACATATAGGTTCATATGTTTTTGTTTTTTCTTCAAGGCATCCCCAAGCCTGTGACATAAATGTACTGCAATCCTGCAAATGAAGTTAAGGGAATAATTCATAACTTCAATAACAAAATGTGCAGAAGACAAGTGAGACCTGTTCAGGATTCTCCAGGGTTTGATCTGGAAAAACTCTGGATTAATTTATGTACTTTTAAGGCTGAGTAAAAACTTTCTATTCAGGATTAATTTAAATAAAACATAGAAACTGAAGTACAAGAAAAGGTGTTTACAATATATTTACATTTTATGAGTAAAATTACAATACTGGTTAGAAAAATGAACTCACTTTATCGCTGCCTGAAGAAACATCTGGAGTTTCACAATCCTCATCAGAAACACGAAGCTTCACCACTAGATTCACAGAATTAAAGACAAAACACTGTCAATCAATATTTAAACAAATTCATCACAAGTATAAAATAATGTCAATATGCTCCCAGTTTACATTTTTTTAAACTAATATATCATAAAGACCTAGAGAAAATTGCTCTAATTTCTATTTTTGTTATTACAAAACATTTATAACAGCTTGACAGAGACACCAACCTTATATATTATATTTCATACTCACCATATTTCTTTCGCATCCAAAGTTCCAAATAAACCTGTTTTATTTTCCGGACTATAAGTCGCCCTTTTTTTTCATAGTTTGGCAAGGGGTGCTACTTATACTCTGCAGTGACTTATATTAGAAATAAATTGAAATAAATCCATTGTTAACCCTCCTGTTTTGTTCATTTGCGAGGAACAGAGATGATGTCCCTGGGTCAATTTGATGTATGAGGTATCTTAAGTGTTAAGAGTATGTTAAGTGACTCAGAGAATCAGCAAATTTTTTTACAGTAAGATCTTGAAGGCTAACAACATAATATTCTATTTTCCAATGACTTCATAGATTCAGAAATGCAATAAAAATGACAACTGTTTCTACAAATACAGGAGGAAAACAGAGTATTAGTTGGCCAATGATGCTTCATGAAAGAAATAAGTATGAGAAAGAATTACTGTGAAATTATGAGATAAACAGTCTATGATTGTGTCAGATGAGGCTGTGCAAGTTATTAGTTCTTGGTCTCAGATTTTGTCAAATAAATTTCCCGTCAAAATGCGACTTATAGTCCAGTGCGACTTATCTGTGGTTTTTTTCTACTTATAATGCATTTTTGGGCTGGTGCGACTTATACTCCGCAGCGACTTATAATCCGGAAAATACAGTATATTATGTTATATTCTATTCTATTATATTATATTATTATATGACATGATATTATATTAAGCTAGATACACTTTTTTAGCAATTGTCCTAAGGCTGTTTTTTTATAACTTGTTTTTTGTTTAATGCAGTGGCAGTTACTATCACATTAGAATTAAATTAGGATCAAATTTCATATACTTTCTTTCAGAGATAGGTCATTATTTTAAGCCGTTTTTCTTTATGTCTTAAATACCTTGGCTTCCATCACTGCTGCACAGTCCTGTTGTGTCAGGTTTAAGTTCTTGCTCCAACTCCACCTTAAAGTAGAGAAATACATTTACATGTAATTCACATCTGTTGGTGCTTTTATTTTGATAGGTGCAGCCTCTGGAACTTCATACCCAGAGAGTCTCAATTCCTCCATCTACGTTGTTCCAAGTGACAGTGAGAGGAATCAATTTGCTCGTCAGTCTTTTGTAGACACCGTAATAGAATATTTGCAGATACGTTTGGTCATAAGGCAGAGAAATTCTGCAGAAAGAGGGAAAGAAGTGCTGGAATTTCATCGTTAAGTGATCTCTCAGAAATGCCATTTCAAGCTTAATTTTCTTTCTATACCTCCTCAGACATTAAAAAAATGGCACAAGGAAGACGTTAAAAAACACCAAAAACAATTTTCATTGGAGTGGGTCTTTAGGTGAAACCCCATTAAATAACCTTTATGTAAAACAATCAAGGATTCTATTCAACTTTTCACTGTATTTTAATAAAGTATCTTAATATTCAATTTATATATTTGGTGAATCAATGAATTTTGTTAATGATGAAAGCAATGTGTAAACACAGCAGGTTTAGGCAGGTATATCAAACCTTTCAGATTTCACCGTGATGCCCTTGGCCTCCAGAACTGTTTTAAGTCCGTTGATTAAAATCTCAACTCGAGACATTAACAAAGAGCCTTTGTCCCGCTGTATGATGATGCTGCATTCAAAGTTGTTGTGAGTGAAGCGGGTCAGGTAGTAGCGGCAGGAGGAACGCATGTAGTAAGTGGTGTCATTGAAGTTCTGGAAAACTCCACTGCCAAAGGTCTTGCAGGTGTCTGATCACAGAGTAAACAGGATGTAAGTATCTTTCCTCGCTCAAAAATGTAGCAGATAAAACAAAGATGAACAGTTAAAACAGGGCAGCGGCTGGAATCCCCCAATTTCTGTATAGCTGGTAATGAACTACCACATCATTTGATGTTAATGCACTTTTTTCCTATGTGTGTTCCATCATCCCTACTATTATTCATATTTGAATAATCTGTTAAATTTAAGAAAACACAGTAGAGACGATGTACTTCTATCCAAAACTAGATGAGTAACAATTAATCGATGAATAGATTTATATTGATACGATCAACCAGATCGATCTGCAAGTTGTCAATCAAATTGACATTTATGAAATTGTTTCAAAATGAAATACATTGATTAAAATCGATGTTTGAAAATATCAAATGGATTGAGGACGGTAGGATTATTTAACAATAAACTAAAAACGACCTTCAAGACATTCAAGGAATCTGGAAAAGTTCAGCTGCAGTTCCGTTCTTCTCTGAGTCCCACTGCTTGAACTTTTGGCTAAAGATCCTCTGGATCAGTTTAGATCAGTGAATCAGATCAGACCAGATCAACCAAAATCAACTGAAATCAACTGAAATCATATCGTCAACCCAAAAATATTGATGTAAACCTTGTTAAAACTATCATTACACCCCTATAAAAAAACGCATTAAAAGGTGGATCAGTTGGGCTTTTTGCAAATGTTCAAAGATTTTTCATGAACTTAAAAATTTGTAGAGAAAACAGGAATTGGTCATGAAAATGAATCTCAACGGTAGCGCCTCATTTGACAGTACAGTACTTATATGGTATTTTAGTGACATTAACATGATACTTTTTCTGCATCTACTGGGTACTTCCATGGTACTTTCTCTGTATTTATATGCTACAATGAGATATGTGATAATGAGAGTATTTTCTCATACTTACATTTTTTAGGAGGAGTGGCTCCCACAGACTCCCCTGTTCCAAATACTAAAAAAGGAAAACAAAGACAGTTGTTACCTTTATGGATAAACACGTTTAAATGAGTAACATTATAGAAAAGTCATTATTACATATATGACACTAGATTAGGGTTAGAGTTTAAAATATGTCTCAACTGGGTACATCAAAAAATTAAAAGATCTTTGAATAACAGCATCACAATTATAAAAAAAAAATCAACATTTTATGGTAAATCCTATTAAATGAACCACAATAATAGATGTAGATAATTTCAAAGTAAGAGTTTTAATGCATTTATGTTACCTGAGACAAAGAACAAGCAGACTGCCAGCATGCGACGCTGTGACGTCATGTTTCCAGATGTTCGTGCTGCAACCTCGCAGCTCAAACCCCAAACGTACAGAGAGCCCCACCGATGGACTTATATATGCAAAGCATCACGCAGGTCACCACCCTGTGTACATAGATGCACCCATTTGTCTACCTCTTGTTCCTTCCAAAGTAAGTCCTGCACAATTATGAAAACACTTGAATCCTGGTTTTCTGGTTTCCTTTGGGCACATCCTGATGATTATGTTACATTTTAAAGAAATTCAGAAAAGAACAACAGAGGACTTTAAATAAACGTCACAGTAGATAAACGCAAACGTGGCTGTACAAATACTATGAAAGACAACTGACTGTTCATGTAGAATTTGAAACACGAGCCTTCATCCGATGTTCCTCCTTTGACTTATTTGGAAAGAATCACATCTAGAGTTGGCTTCTCATGAGAATGCAGAAAAACATTTCCAGAAGGTATAATAAAATAAAACAAAAAACAAAATAAGCCTGGAAGATAAAAGACTTTTAAAAATGTGTTTTTCCCACATTATTTAAAGACCAACTCCAAAAAAGAAGTGTTTTTTGTCATGGCTAGCAGAGCAATCAGACCTAGACGCTAGAACCCAGAAGAAAACACAGGTGAGTATGATGGTAAGTAAAGGGTTTTAATTTCCGGTTCTTGGTTTGTAAATGGTTTGGTGGAGCTGTAACAACCAAGGGGAACCCACGACGAAGATGGATCATTTCTGCGGCTCGTGGCATCACTGATAGAAACAATCTTGAGATTGCAGAGGCTTGTGTTGGAACAAGAAGAGTTCTGGGGCTTGAATCCGGGAAGATGATGACTGGTGCGACCACTCATGGTGAAAGAATCCTGAGGACAGATGGAGAGCAAGGCTTAGGCAAGACCAATAAACAACTATAAGCTATGAACGAGGCGACCATACTATGCACCATAGAGGAGCAATGAACTGGCGATGAATAGCTCTTTGTCAAAGCAGAGAAATGTCAGTTACACACGTCTGTCATCCCTTTTCTCTGTTATATTTTCGAGGCAGGATGTATCCGTCCTGACCCCGCTAAAATATAGGCCGTATCTCTCTGGGAGCCTCCCACCACTCTGAAAAGCTCCAACAGTTTCTCGGGTTCACTAATTTCTACTGTCGGTTCATTAGGAACTATAGCGCCGTTGCTGCCCTGCTCACCCAGCTCATGTCAACCACCAGGTATTATCATGGAATGACACAGCCCAGAGCGCCTTTGACACCCTCAAAAGACTGTTCGTATCAGCTCCTATTCTTATCCAACCCGATCCCACCAGACAGTTCGTAGTTGAGGTTGACGCTTTCGACTCTGGTGTTGGGGCCGTCCTCTTGGAGCGGGAAGAAAAGACAGGAAAGCTCAAACCATGTGCTTTCTTCTCCAAAAAAACCCACGCCTGCCGAGCGGAACTATGATGTCGGGAACCAGGAACTCCTCACAAACTGGCAATTGAAGAGTGGCGTCATTGGCTGGAGGGAACGGTTCATCCCTTTATTGTCTGGACCGATCACAAAAACCTCTCGTACTTACGTTCTGCCAAGAGACCTAATTCACGTCAAGCTCGCTGGTGTCTGTTTTTCGACCGCTTTAATTTCTCCATAACCTATAGGCCAGGCAATCGCCACATTAAACCTGACGCACTATCGAGAAAGTACTGTTCTCCTGACGACCAAGATGTTGCCACTACCAACATCATTCCAGACTCTTGCATCATTGGAAATCTTACCTGGGACATCGAGACCAAAGTGATCCAGGTCCAAGGTGAGGAACCCAGCCATCCTGATCCTCCCGCTGGTACCCTGTATGTGCCTTCTTCCCTAAGGTCTGAAGCCATAACTTGGGCACACGCCTCACGCATTGCCTGTCATGGAGGCGTGGCAAGAACTCTCAACAATCTCCGTCGACGCTTCTGGCCGTCCATGGGCAAGGACGTTAAGGAGTATGTTGCCGCCTGTCCCACCTGCACTCGCTCCAAGTCCTCCAACTCTCCGCCCTCAGGTCTTCTCCATCCTCTGTCCACTCCTAGCCGCCCATGGTCTCATATTGTGGTCGACTTTGTTACCGGTCTCTCCCTCTCCTAGGGTAACTCCGTCATACTTACCGTTATTGACTGTTTCACCAAGTTTGTGCACTTCATCCCTCTCTCACAGCTACCCTCCGCCTCTGAGACCGCTGAAGTTCTGGTCCAGAATGTTTTCCGCCACCACGGGATCCCAGCCGACATTGTTTCTGACCGGGGGCCCCAGTTTGGAAGGCCTTCTGTTCAGGCCTGGGTGCCACGGATAGCCTCACCTCTGGGTACCACCCCCCAATCAAACGATCAGGCGGAGAGGGCTAACCAAGAGCTTGAGACCTCCCTTCGTTGTCTGGCAGATCGTAACTCCTGGGATTGGTCCAAATATTTGGTGTGGGTCGAATATGCTCATAACACGCATCCCTCCTCTGCTACAGGTCTTTCCCCATTCAAGGCCATCCTCGAGTTCCCACCACCACTGTTCCCCTCTCATGAACTGGACTTTGCTGTGCCCTCCGTGCAGGACCACCTCCGGAGGTGCCAGGACATTTGGCAACAAACCAGGCCACCTCTCAAAAACTTGCCCCCCGTTACATTGGACCATATACTATTGACAAAATCATTAATCCCACCTGTGTCCGGCTCCCTGCTGCCCTCAAGGTCCATCCTTCGTTCCACGTTTCACAGATCAAGCCCGTTTTGCGCGCTTGACCTCTCGGCCTACGCTGACCGCACTAGCACCTCCAGTCACGCCACAAGCCACAGTCTTTCTGGATCAATCGCTAACTCCAAGCCTCACTATTGAAGAGATGTATGCATTCTGTTTCTAATCTTTTATTACATTTAATAAATTAATTCCCACAAGGCTCAATTGTAGGACCTAAACTTTTTATTTTATATATAAATGATATTTGTGATATTTCTAAGTTGTTACAGTTTGTTTTATTTGCTGATGATACAAATTTTTTTTGTTCTGGGGATAATCTGAAAACCTTAGCTAAAAGTATTGAAATGGAAATGATAAAACTCAAAATGTGGTTTGACTACAATAAACTATCTTTGAATCTAACTAAAACAAAGTTTATGGTGTTTGGTAATAAAGAAAAAACAGAAGTGACTTTGTCCATTGACAACATAAACATAGAACAGGTGTCTGAATTTAAATTTTTAGGGGTTATGTTGGACGACAAATTAACATGGAAATCTCATATATTTTATGTAAAAAATAAAGTAGCCAAGAGCCTTTTTGTTCTGAACAAATCTAAATATGTTTTACCATGTCACATTATGCACATGTTATATTGCTCTTTGGTTTTACCTTATTTTACATATTGTATTGAAGTGTGGGGAAATACATATGAAACTAATATAAGGCCCTTAATTCTATTACAGAAGAGAGCTATTGGAATTATTCACAAATCTTGAATGTTGAACTTGAATGAGACGGACATTGCGCAGGTGTCGGGGAATTTCGAGAAGCGAGCAGAAGTCAACAGGAGGCCATGGTCTTTGACACCCACACACTTTGCAAAGGTGTGAAGTGCTGCAGACTTGAACCAGTTGAAACCAGCAAGAGGTCAAGAGGTTCTCTGCAAAACAGGAACTCTGCACCAAAAAAGGCCAATGTCAAAGTTGCAGGTAGAGGATTGGCTGCTGCACAGAGGAAGAAGATCTTAGCAACGCACGGACTCCACTATAAGACTCTTACTTTAGGAAGTGTTCCTTCTACTCTTTGGGGCTTTTCTCCTTCACTATCGCTCTGTGTTTTTGCTCTCTGTCTTAGAACTATTGTATCAGGGAATAAACTTTGTTAATTTTTAATCGGCCGAATTCTGGGTCATTTCTCTCCTCGAAGCTGAAGACGTTTAAGGAACCTGCCAAAGCGGAAGCAAGGTTCTTTCCTTCACTATCCTGGAAGAAATAAATCTATTCATACCTGTCACTCACCTGTCTTGTTTCTGGGTTCCAGCACCTGGGTCCCGCCACGCTAGGAAAATCATGACAGAATTAGAGCAGAGACTGAGAGCCAGGCCTTCTCCACCAACATGAGTGTTCATTAGCAGCAACAGGTGGACCAACATCATGTTGAGCTCTGTTGGTTAGAAATGGTATTGCACTTCATTTTATATGTGAGTCAAAGTAGGAGAGTGAATCCTTTTGGTAATGTGGTGTAGATAACGAAACTTAAGCTTAAAACTGCATTTCTGAATATTTCTATCAATTTATCAATTTCTAGCATCTGCTAAATCCCTTTTGAGGTCACAGGGTCGCCGGAGCCTGTCCTGGCTTTGTTCGAAGAAGGCGGCATACACCCTTGATAAATTGCCAGTCTGTTGCAGGGCCAAAAAATCTCTCCCACACACTCACACCTGCACATCATGGAACACTTTACAGTAACAAGCTTCATAGGTTATATGAAGCTTGTTTTTGAACTGTGGGAGGAAGTCGGAGTGCCCGGAGAACACCCACAGGTGCACAGGGAGAACATGCAAACTCCACAAAGAAAGCTGCAACTGCATAATCATAATTAAAACTGTCTGGTGTAACCTGGATAATGGCGCCAGTGTGTGCGGCCTGCCGTCTGTCAGCTCTGCTCCCATGTCTGTTTGTTGCTTTTATAATGTTTTTAATAAGCTGCCACCCTGTATCTGCTTTCCTGGTATACGATCGCCAAGCTCTATTAAAATTTGAGCGTTATCAGGAGTTTATTTTTAAACTGAGTTTTAAATATGAAGCTCCATTCTCGTCACCGCTTCTTTCTGGCATACCTGTGTACCTGCGTCACATCCCGCCCAGGTGTCAGCGTGGAAAGTGTCCAAGGAGACGGGGAAAGAGAAGCGGGGTTCTGCTGAGGATCAAGGCCCGAAGGAGATCTTCTGAACGGAATCGTTCTGCTTCCTTGCGCTGGGTCCTGTCTGTTGTTCCTAGAGCAGCAGTGGATCAGGCTCACTTGCCCGCAGCGGCCTTCTCTCTCCGTCGGTTCTCCAAACGCGGCGTGGAGCTCAGGGATCTTCATTCACTGCGTCGGACCTCTTCCAGCACGGGTCAAGTGTTTGTAAGATCGGCCCTCATCAATGCCAGATCTCTAACAAACAAAACATTCAATGATTTTTTCACTTCCCGGGAGCTGGATTTCATGTTTCTGATGTAGCTTCAGGCTGGAGACTTCACGCCCTTCTCAGAACTTCTCCCTCCTGGTTGCGGCTTCCTCAGTTCTCCTCGAGTTGTAGGTAGAGGTGGAGGAGTTGCTGTGGTTTTCCGATCACACTTCTCGTGTCGGCAGCTGCCAGCTGATAGTTTCTCCAGCTTTGAGGTTCAGCTCGTGGAAATTAAAGGTGACTCTGTCTCTCCAGTTCTCTGCCTGCTGATCTACAGGCCGCCCAAGTTTAACAAGGACTTTCTTCAGGACTTTGCCACATTATTGTCTGAGAACATTTTAAATTATGATCTGATTTTAGTTGTTGGAGATTTTAACATTCATGTGTGTTGTGAGACCAAGCCACTAACGAAAGACTTTCTGGACTTGATCAACTCTTTCAACCTGCAGCAGTTAGTGAAGAGCTCCACACACGAAAAAGGACACATCCTGGATCTGGTCTTAACTCTGGGTTTACATGGAGATGTCAAGGAGATTGTTGATGCCTGTTTTTCGGATCATCTGCCCGTATTATTTGAATTTCAGCTTTTAACGCTGCCGCCTGACTCATGCGCCCTCGCGCCCCCCCGCCGCCTGATGAACGCGCAGACGGCGCTGCAGTTTTCAGCGGCTTTCTCAGCCTCTGAGCTTTCCTCCGTGAACTGCCATAATGAAAACGTTGATGAGCTCCTGGACAATTTTAACTCTGGTTGTGTGGGCATTTTAGACGTTATTGCTCCATTTAAGGTTAAACGCTGCAAACCGGCCCCGGAGCCTTGGATCAACGTACGCACTCGTGCGCTTGGACGCTCCAGTGTGAACACCATATGTTAAATGCGCTTTCAACAATGTGTTTTTTGCACCTTTTAATCGCGTTGTTGACCACGCATCAGAAATGCAGTGTGAACGTAGCATTAGACAGAGACAGGAGACGGAGCTGGAGGTAGCAGAGTGAAGATGTTGAGGTTCTCTTTGGGAGTGACAAGGATGGATAGGATCAGGAATGAACCCATCGGAGGAACAACTCATGGTAGATGCTTTGGAGATAAATGCAAGAAAGAAGATTGAGATTATTTGGATAGGTTAACGAGGAAGAACAATGATGATGTTGGTTAAAAACAGATGCTGAGGTTGGAAGACCAAAGAGCAGGTTTGTGGATAAAGAGGAGGAGGACAAGAATGTGGTTGGAGTGAGTGAAAAAGATGCAGAGGGTGGGGCCCTATGAAGGAAAGGAAGGAAAACAATCATGATATCGCCATAACAACCAAAGAGACTACAGTCTATTCCTGTGGAGATGCTGTAAGAAAGGTTGGACTTTCCAACACCTTTCCTACAATTCTCCTCTCTATGCATAAAAAGACACCTGTGCAAGTTTAGATCAAGCTAGCTTAGATGATATTTTTTTCCTGTACTCAGGAAATCTGCAGGCACAGCTTTTGTGGAAGCATCTGCACAGAACAATGAAGATTTCTTTTTTAAATTATGCTAGTTTACATGAGTTCAGTTTACAAGGCGACAGTGGCTCAGGTGGTTGAGCGGGCGTCCAATGATCGAAGGATCGTCGGTTCCGTTCCCACCAGCCAAATGTTGTTGTGTCCTTGGGCAAGACACTTCACCCTCCTTGCCTCCAGTGTGGCTCCACTGGTGTGTGAATGTGCATGAATGATCCCAGTGATGGTCAGAGGGGCTGTAGACGCATACTAGCAGCCACGCCTCTGTCAGTCTGCCCCAGGGCAGCTGTGGCTACATCAGTAGTTTACTATCACCAAGTATGAATGAAGAATGAATGAATAATGGACACAATGTAAGCGCTTTGAGCATCTGGAAAAGCGCAGAAAAATCCAATCCATTATAATTAACTGTGTGGGACAAACCTGAAAGGTACTTAAAGTCCCACTCCAGTCATCTATTCTAAGTGTTCCCAATGGTCTTTTAATTACGATGATACAATTTTTAGCCTAAATCCAAAATAGGGCATAATTTCTTCAGATCAAATGTAAATATGCCAGATTTAGCCACAGGCTAATTTTCGTTTACACTCCTCTGGCAGGTTGATGTTATTGAAGAAATATAAATTCCTGACAGATCACAACAGTCAAATAAGAACCCAACACTAATTGCATACAGATACTTATTAGACCCATAAGGTAATTACAGTCAGACGAGAATAGACAGGAATAATTCTGTATTCTGATTTTACACAGATGATAATAACATTTGAATTAGCTGCCACATTGAACTCTTTCTGCAAACGTTGATGACTGGATAATAATTAGGAGATAAGAAACATTGGAAAATGTGAGGTTTCCCCTCTGCATTTTCATCAATGAGGAAGAAAGTGACCAAAAAACTCAATTGGAATTTAGTCCTTTTAATAAAAAGTGTGATCAAATTCGTGCAGAGTACTCTGGATCTTTACATGAAAGACAAAGACCTGTAAAATGGATTCCACAGATGTATCCCCCAAGTTGTGTGTGGGTACCGCATTGACATCATTTCTTCCAAAAGTAATCCACTTTCTATAGGTGATGTCAAACTCAGTTCTCATAAACAGTCACATGGTTTTTTGATTGCCAAAAAAAAAAAACCCATATTCTTCTGACAATACTGCAAAAAAAAAAAAAAAAGTCCAGTCAAAATATTAAATTCACCAAAAACTACAATTCCCACTCCTCCACATTTGGTATCATTGAGATGACTTAGATGTCCTCTGTAGTTACCAAAAAGAGCTCATTCAGTAGTATGCAGTGGTTGACAGATATTCCAGTTTAGCAATGTCCTCTACAGAGAACATATTTGCATTGCTGGTAGTCAGGAGGAGATTTAGTCAAAGGAAAAACAGACATTAGTGTTAGCCAGCTGTATTCTAAAGGGTTTCATATTAAATGAATGCTTTTTTATACTTTTATACCATGGTACACTTTTATACTTTGTCATGAACACATTGATGAAAGTGTTGTTGCATTAACCCACATGGAGCTCCAGACCAGTTGAAACCAGTTAGGGGACGTTTCAAAGGCCAAACCAGTATTTTTCCACTGAAAAAAAAAGTTATAAATGAGATTTGATGAAGACAACCATTCTGGGTGTTAATGACCACAGTTGAGTTAAATTTATTTAACCTAATTTCTTACGCCTATAAAACTCAATAATTGTTTATACAACTCAAATGTACATATTTATTTAACTAAATGTCATATTACTCCAATTCAATTAATATTTTTTCCATCTTAATTAATTATAATTCTTGAACTCTCATATGTCTAAGTTTAAGCCGGCAGATATACTCATTTTTATAACGATAAAAAGAACGTGATGATATACACATTATACATACAGTCATTTAGGAATTTTCATACATTGTCATAACACTGACTAGCTGTAGGGGTGTTCCAAAAACTCATCCTCCTCTTCCTCCCTCTCACTCATGGTTCAGAGACTTAAGCAAAGTAGGACAGAATAACTCGGCAAAACACAGTAAAACAGCTAAACAACTAAACTCATTTGGTCAAAAACCCACACTTAAACCCAAATCCGTCCAGACAGGCAAAGGGAATGGTATCCCACAATCCCTTGCGGTACCGATCTTTTTTTTTTTCACTTGTTCTGTCCAACAACTTAGCAAACAGATTAGAGCTGCAGGCCTTTTTTGTTGGACAAGTTTTACTATCACAAAAAGAGGTTGTAGAACTTTAGAAGCCAGAGTGTAGATCTGAATTAACCCCTTTTTGTTGAATTATTTATTTCTTTATTTGTTATATTTAGTGTGGGTGGGGAGGAAGAGGGAAAATGTGTGTCGGGGGGGGGGGGGTGGAAGAGAGTAAAGGGAAGAAAGGTGAAAAAAAGGGGGGATACAAGCACTGATTTGGATAAGTTATTCTATTAAGCTGTAACAATTATACTAGATCTGCTGGAAAGACAAATATTCCATCATGGGTAAAAATCTGACACGAAGATGAGTGGAAAATATCTGTCCATCAATACACTGTAGGTTAGAAGGAGGGATGAAGCAGACAGGGAGCAGTGTGGCAGTGTGCACGTGCATGTGGGGGTGGAGATACATGCATGCTGCCGAAGTGAACCTTGTGTTGTGGGGAACCAGATCCTACCTAGCCAGAGCAGCCAGACCAGGAGAGGGAAGGAGAGACCCCCCAAGGCCAGGGCCCCCCCCACACCGGACCCAGGCAGCCCGGGAGGGGGGGGAGGCGGGGACCGCCCACCCGACCAGCCAGGCGCAGAGAAGGCCCCCCTACAGGGGCCCCCACTACGCCCAGAGGCATAAGCGAACCCGGTGTCCGGCCCCCAGGCCACAGGACAGGAGCGCTTAGCCGTACCAGGCGGCAGCCATGGGGGCCGCCGGGCGCCGGACGCCGAGACAAGGGCCAAGGACGAAGCCAGGGCCCCAGAACCCGAGAGCCGCCCACCACCCGACCGGTGCCCCGTGTCCGCGAGCCAGCCGCAGCAGGCGACCCGAGCAACCCAGAGATCGCCACGCACCCACAGCCACCCCCCATAACCCTACCCACTACAATCCCCCCCCCTCCCTTACCCTTAAAGTGCCCTACCCCCTCTGTGATGGGAAGGGAAAGCCCCAGAGGGTTCCAGTGAGCCAGCCCCCAGGTCCGTCCACCCATGCACTCACGCACACATACTCACAATCATCTGGTTACCTCCCCACTCCCCGCCGCCACGCAGTAACCCCCCCCCCGCCGACCGACCCCCAGCGCCGTACGCCCGACCATCACCGCAGCCGACATGATAACCATAAGCCTGGCCGCCCTGAGAGGACCAGGCGGGTGAAGACCGGCCGCCCCCCCCCGACCCCACCCATGTATGGAGGTGTGGCAGTGCTGTGTGTGTGCTGCAGGTAAAAAAACAGGAGGTCTCCAGTGCGGGGTCCCCACCGCTGCTAAACCCCAGAACCCCCACTCCGGGAATCCTCTGTGGGTGGAGTGTATTTGCTGTGTATGTGCTGCTAACATGCAGTGTATGTGTCTAAAGTGGGAGTTAAAATTGTGGGGGGGTCAGTGAAAGATGAGCACGGATATTTCACCGTGCCCCCCTCAACCAGACCCTCCCCACAAGGCCCTAGATGAATAAGGGTGTCTAATATGCAAGTAAAAAGCGGGGTGGAGGGCGGGCGCCAACAGAGCGCCCCAGAGAGTTACCCCCCCAGTGAGCCCCGCCAGCATAACCCACCCTTCCAGTTCCCGGAGCCCTATGTGCCTGTGTGCAACATTCGTTTTGGTGAGGACGGGGAGGAGCAGGCGGATGGGCACAACCGGGGGAGAGGCTCCCCCGAGCGACCGGCCCCCCAGCCGGCCGCAGTAGGCGCCCCCCCTCCCAGGGCGGCCAGGCAGCCAAGAGGCGGCAAGCCCGCCGCTGTTAAGGCGAGAGCCCCGCTGCGCCGAGAGACGACCGGCAAGGACAGTCCCGGTGCCAGAACGGAAGGGCAGGGAGTCCAGCCCCACCATCCATGCCCTGACTTCCCCAAGGACTGCACACCACCCCCCAAGGGCCCCCCATCCATCCCCCCCCCAAAAAAAAAAAAAAAAAAAAAAAGAAATCAAAAAATAAATAAATAAATAAATAATGTATAAATAAATAAATGAATAAAAATAAAAAAATAAAAAACAAATAAATAAATAAATAAATAAACCCAGAGTAGATTAAATCATATAAAAAAAAAATTATATATATATATATATATATATATATATATATATATATATATATATATATATATATATATATATTAACCATATAAAATTATAAATTACATGTATATATACATATATATAATAATAATAACAACAGTCATAATAATAATAATAGAAATAATAATAATAATAATAATTATAATAATAGTAATAGTAATAATAAATAAATAAATAAATAAAATAATTTAAAAAAATAAAAAAAATAAAAAAAAATTATGTAAACCCACCCAAGTGAACCCTTTAACCCCTGCTGTGAAGGCGGCGTCGACCCCCAGGGGGCCGGGCCACGCGCCAACCACTGGCCACGGGCGAAACACCGGCCGCGGGCAGACGACCCCAGGCCCCAGAACCCAAAGCCCCCCCCCAGCCCCCGCCACGGCGACCAGCTACCCAGCACGGCACCCGGCCACCGTTCCCAGTCAGCCGCACTGCCTACCCTGCGCCCAGAAGGCACCAGCCCAGGAACCCCTGCCAAATTGCCGGCAGAGCGCGCGCCCCCACCACCCCCCACCCCGGGCAACCAGAGCCCCGAGCCGGGGGAACGGTAGGCCCAGCAGAGCCCACCCCCCACACCCGCCCCGGCCCATCCAACCAGCCAGGACCGGCTCAACCCATCACCATCCCACCCCTACTAGGTGATGTGACTAACCAGCTGGAGCCAGGGAGAGTCTGAAGCCGACAGGTTTTTTGTGGAGGACATTAACTCTAAGCTAATATGCTCTGACATGAGGTTTCTGTAGTGGCTGATGCTGAGATTATTTTTTGATTTCCACTTTAGGAGGATAGTTTTCTTTGCGATACATACAGCGGTGAGAACCATATAAGCCTTTTTGGATTCTATGTTGATGTTATTCAGGTCACCTAGTAAGCAGAGTTTGGGGCATGCAGGAATCATATGATTAAACCAGATTGATAAATCCTCACAGACCTTACGCCAGAATGATTGGACAGGTGGACACAACCACAGGGCATGCAAATAGTCGTCTATGTTGTTATCTGTGCACTGTGTGCATATAGCAGACTGATTAAGACCCATTTTAAATAATCTCTGTCCGGTGTAGTGAATTCTGTGGAGAATCTTGTACTGAATAAGTTGCAGATTAGGACTTTTGGTCATGTTAAAGGCATTCAAACAGATCTGTAGCCAAAATTGATCACTAGGATTCAATGATAGCTCAGACTCCCATTTTGTCATGGGTAGGTAAATTGTTTCATCTATGTTAGATAGCATCTTGTAAATTTTGGAGGTGATCTTGGGATTTTTAAGGTCAATGAAATGTGTTACTGTACGGGGAAGGTCTAGGTCTATTTGGGTCAGGCAGTATTTAGTGCTTATAGCTGATTTAAGTTGCTGATATTCTCGAAATTTGTTTATACTAATTCCATAAATTGAGGATAATGTTGACAGGGACATAAAAGTTCTATCCTGAATTATATGCTGAAACTGCTGGATTCCTTTGTTCTTCCATGAAGCAAAATGAATCATGTTTTTGTTAATTAAAATATCAGGGTTGTTCCAAATGGGGGTGAGTTTGCATGGAAATAATGTGAGGTTGTTTTTTTTAAGAAAATCCCACCAGGCTGTTAGAGATGAGCTAATATTTAAACTTCTGAAGCATTTGTGTTGTTTAATTTTAGAACTGAAGAAAGGTAAATTAGAAACATCCAGGCCATCACAGAGATTTTGCTCTATGTCTAGCCAAGATTCATTCAACACACCAGGATTTGGCCATTTTTGTACATAAAACAATCTGTTTGCGGAGTAGTAGTCCTGAAAGTCTGGTAGGCCTAGTCCTCCTCTATCTTTAGGTTTTTTTAATAGTTTTTAAACTAATCCTTGGTGGTTTACCTTCCCAGACGAATTGGGAAATGGATGAGTCTAATGATTTAAACCAAGTAGTTGGAGGTTTGGAAGGAATCATTGAAAACAGATAGTTAATCTTGGGGAGGATCGTCATTTTTCTTGCGGTACCGATCTAACAGCAGCACCAAAGTTACTCCTACTTATTGAATTGATTTAAATGAAAGTAAAATAAATGTCTGACAACTACATGTTATTTTTAAACGGACTTAACAAAAAAAATGAATTTTAAGTATCAACTGAAGCAAATAATGAAGTTAGATCAAAGTAAAAAAGTGTATTTTTCCAACATCCATATGTGGTCTTATCACCCTCTCACGGTGGAAAAAGTATCATCTGAGCTTCTTCATCCACTAAATCATCTTCAAATGGACACGCCATGCTGCTGCACCTCTCTGAAAACAAACTAACCTTCAACTACACCTGCTCCAGACCAGGTTATGTTCAGAGCATGAGTTGCTCAAACCTACCGTGGGAGCCAGCAGAACCTGCTTTCTGGAATACCCCCCTGGAATACCCCCCCTGACAGAGACAACATGACACTATGGCAACAACTCTCTGCCATCAACAGTGAGTGTACAACTTGAACAAACTGCACTGCAGAAAAAAATGTCACAAGAAGACGAGGATTATCAAGAACTTGTTAAAAATGGTAAAAGAGCAAGAATGGTCATTCTGACTGATAGAATGGCTGAGTAATATCTGTTTATTTTGGCTTCTTGGAACCAGCTGGTACTTCCTGTTTGGAACAACAGTAAGCTACGAATGACTCAGACTCTCCATGGCAACAAGGCTGAGAAGAAACCTGGTTTCTTCCTGTGAGACTGTTCTAGCAAAGACTCAGAGACCCTTTTGTTTCCAGCTGACTCCCTTTAAAGTAATGACAGTTTCTGCAAACTGATATTGAGTAAATAAAGGTGAAGCGTGCAAATAATGGTATTACATACTTTGACAAGCCAGTTTACTTTAATGTACTTACTTCCTGATGATGGTGTTTTGTAATTTTCTCTGCATGGCCGCGCTGTGGGAATGGATCTCACCAACATAACTCAGAAAGAAAAGACGCAAAAGATGATTATGTCTTCAAAATGTTTATCAATCACCCGTGTGTTTGAATCAGTGCTAACTCTTTAGATCCATCATGCTGACTTTCTTTTATTCTGAAAGTCAACTTTCTAGGCCTTTCTTCCCTTCAGTTTTCTTTTCAGAGTCCCTTATTATTAAGGATAAAACTACATGGCTTCATTACAGTCAGTTGGCTTTTTTAAACTTGTTTACACAATTAAAATTTTCTCTGGTTCTACTAAACAAAGTCATGTGTTTTCAAAGAAAGAATGTTTGGTTGGCAATCATGCCGTACATTTTAGTTTAAAAATGTATTCTCTGCAAATGTGTCTTTTATAAACTGCAAAACAGAATCCACCTCCATGCAAACTCAGATGTTTTGTTTCGACTTTCTTTTTTATTTGGGAAATTAAGTTAGCTCTTGTTATTGATATTTTTTAGATAAAGGAAGAATTTCAGAAAAATCTACATCTTGGCCAATTGATTTCATTTTTGTCACGGCGGGGGGTTAAGGAAAGCACCCAGGCGCAGAGAAGGAGAGGAGGCAGGAGGTTGCAGGGGAACGGGGGCTTTATTAAACAAAACTACAAAACCAAAAACCAATGCTTAAGCAGGCTAGAATACTCGAAACTCTGAAAACACACTAAACTCGAAACCAGGGAACAACACAATATGGACCAGCACAGCAAGAAGGGAAAGACAAGACTTAAATACATGCAGAGCAACAAGACACAGGTGGAAACACTCAGGACTGATGGGGACTCAAAGTAAAACTCACAACCGAGGTCTAACACAGGAACCTTTCAAAAATAAAACAGGAAGTGAACTGAAAACATGCCAGAATAAAAGGAAACAAAACACAAGGGCAAAGTAACAGAAACCGTAACAATTTTGTTAGATTACCTCAATTAAGTCACACAGTTGTTCCTTATATTCATCCATCCATCTTCTGAAACAACATCCACTCTAAGGGTCTATTTAGAATCACCATTTTTTGGACGGTGGGAGGAAACTGGAGAAAAACCCTCACTGCTCCTGGCTGGGGTTTAAACCAGGGCTTTTGCTGTGAAGCGAGAGTGCTAACCGCTACACCACTATGCAGCCCTGCTTCTTACATGAAGCTATAAACTGTTTTGAACATGTTAGAGTGGATTTCCTTCTTGGTTCACTGCAGTTTATATGGCTTTTCTGCAGAATAAGGTCACTTTTTAGATGAGTGAATGTGTCCACTGCAGTTACTTTGGACTTCTGAACTTTTCTGCAACTTCATCTTTTCAATTATTTAGAGAACAAGCTAAATATGTTTTTAAAAATGGCTAAATGTGAGCTTTCATTACCGTACTGTTAAAAATATTCAAAGCAGCTCTAAAAAGTTATACAATAGAAAAGAGGAACCCAACAAGATTTCGTTGATTGCCGATTTTGTATTTTGTAATTATTTATTTCTTCTTTTACCCTAATTGATTATCTTCAGTGTATGGCTTATTTGTTATAAATCTGTAAAAATATCATTTGATAAAGTTTGATTTTTTTTAGTTCAAAACAAATAAATAATTCAATAGCCACTTCTAGACCGGCCTTAACTCATTCAGAAGTACACCGTTGTGAAGTACACAAAACACTAAAATATACACTAAAAGTACATACAAAACACGAAAATATACACACAAAACACTAAAATGTAGACACAAAAAATAAACACAACTTTAAAATATAGATGCAAAACACTGAAACATACACACACAAAATACATACACAAAACTGAAATATGCACACAAAACTCTAAAATATACACACAAAACATAAAATACACACAAAACAATAAAATATACACACTAACACTAAAATATACACACACAAAATACACACAAAACTCTAAAATATAGATTCAAAATGCTAAAATACACACACACAAAAATATACACACAAAACATTTAAAAATACACACAAAACACTAAAGTTTACACACAAAACAAAAATATATTTATTTATTATTATTTATTTTTCTTGTTTTTATTTCCGGTGCTTCCTCAGCTGGAACCTCTCCCTCTGGGTCGGCTGCTGTTGGCCACTGTGGCTCTGGATGGGGGACCTGCATCACCTCTCAGCTGTGGTGGAGCGGTCCACCTGTGATGCTGCATTTGGCTGGTCATGCAGCTGTTCACAGAGAGGGAGGTTCCTATTATTTTTTTTTTTTTTTGCTCAGCCCATTTCTTATTTCTCATTGTCTTTCCCCATCAGTTAGGGGGTGGGAGTGTGAAAGGAGTGGGGGGTTGTGTGTAGGTACGGGGAGGGGGGCCCTATTATTTATTTATTGTGCTTGTTTATTTTCATTTTCATACTTTTTATATATTATTTTGTTTTAATGCAAAGCACTTTGTGTTATGCTTTTATATGAAAGGTGCTTTATAAATAAAGATTGATTGATTGATTGATTGATTGATTGATTGATTGATTGATTGATTGATTGATTGATCAATATCACATCTCTTTTCATTTTCTGTGATATCTATATAACACTTTCAGTAATTTACACTCTGAGAAGAGTTTTACATCTTAATTACAGTTTCAAACTCATCACGGTCATTTTGTTCTCCTTTTAATATCAAGTTATATTCTTCCTCGTTGGCTGTCCTTGCAGGTGGATAAGGATTCCAGAAGAACCAAATCCATGTGGTGGCTCCTACCAGGAGTAGCAGGAACAGTAGACAAAAGAAGCTGTTTCTGAGCCCCGTTGGACACGTTATGGTGGAAATGTGCCTAACTTCAAGAGGGAGAGGTTACTAGCACTTCACCTCCTCAAGTCCACTAACAGTCTAGGATCAGTGTAGTGCAAAAGAGATCTGGTGTGCTTTTTTCCCTAAAACTGGCTGGATCTCCCGGTTTCACTGACATTGAGACAAACAGCCTTATCCAACTGCCTCCATTTTTAGTCAGACTTCCCACCTAGCAGTTGGAATTAGCCTCACCCAGATGCTTCTTCCTGCAGTGTGATAGGTGGATCCAAGACATCCTTTTAGCAATCTTTACAGCTGTTGGTGTTGTCAGTAGGACTTGGAATGGCCCTTCCCACCGTGGGCTGGACCAACACTTCCTTTTTCCCAGTCACCGACCTGCACTGGTGAGGTGTCCTGTGGAGATAAGAAGGAGTCTGGCACTTGATTTGTCCTTTGCACATCTTTAGTGGTAAACATTTTTCTCAAATAATCCACTAAAGTTGCATTGTCATGGTTTGGCTGCTACTCCCTCCCTCCCCCCTTCCTTCCTGTGTTGGACGCGACCAGCTGCAACCACTTACCTCGTCAACTCTGTCTTCTTAAGCTCCTCCTGGATCATCAGCCGGTGCCAGTTCGTTGTTCCTCCTATGGTGCTTAGTCTGGTCTGCTCATGTTTTTTGATCCTTGTCTCGTTACTTTGTGCTCATTGTACCTCTCGCTCTGCCTCAGGAAAGAAACCTGTTGGAAACTCATCTGGTCGCAGTCCACAGACGCCGCAGTCCACCTTCTGGAAATATCTGCCTCAAGATCCCTCCAGCCAGCCGCCGCTCCTCGCCTAGGAATAAACCCATCAACCTCTGAGCTCATTAAATATCTTAAACTTACCTTTTGAGTCCCAGCCTCTTTCCGGGTTCCAGCGTTTGGGTCATTCTGAACTTTAGCCTAAATCATGACAGAACGAACTGGCCAAACTCCTGACCCAGCTGACCCGGAAGGACTTGGTAACGCAGTTAACCAGCAAAGAGCGTTTCTGGAGCTGCACTCCAACGCCATATCTCGCATGTCCAGGATTCAAGAGGATTTACTTTCACGACTCAATGGTTTGACGCAAACATTATTGGAATTACCTGGAAATATGTCTAGCTCTGCCTCCTCAGCTACGCTCCCAGTTTCCGGCAACAATGCCACTTCCGATCCACCGTCCACCTCGGAAAATGTCCGACTTCAGCCGGAACCTTTTTACGGTGACGTAGAAGCCTGCGGAGGGTTCCTACTTCAATGTGAACTAATTTTCCAACAAGCCCCCAGGTATTATCAAGCCGATCACAGTCGTATTTCGTTAATCGTTAACTCTCTCCGCAGTAAAGCTCTTCAATGGGCTCAAGCATTCCTGGCCGCCCATCCCATCACGCATCTCCCTTTTGAACGCTTCCTGGGAGAATTCCGCCTCGTCTTCGACCAACCTCGAAAGCAGGAAGAAGCCACCCGGCGGTTACTGAGTCTCAAACAAGGTAACCGCCCGGTAAGCGAACATCTCATTGACTTCCGGATCTTAGCAGTTGAAGCTGGATGGCCGGACCCTGCTCTTAAGGGAGTTTTTATCAGTCACTTAATGAACGCATCAAGGATCACCTATGTACCCAGCCGGAGGCTGACTCCTTCGAAGAACTCGTCACGGCTGCCCTAAGGTCTGACACCCGCCTACGGGAACGCCACTCGGAGCAGAAACGTAAGCCACCTCCGTCCCCTGTCACTCCTGTTCATCATCTTCCGGTTGCAGCTCCTGTTAACACTGTTGCTACTACCTTGAAGCCTGATGAACCCATGCAAATAGGTCATTCTAAGCTTTCTCCCGAGGAAAGAAAAAAACGCCGTGATGAGGGGTTATGCTTTTACTGTGGGCAGGCGGGCCATCAGGTCTCTCAATGCAGTACTCGTTTAAAACTCCAGGGGCCCCCGTTAAATGACAGGCCACGGGGGGGTGATTCTGAAACTCTTCAAGTTTCCAAGTTTTTGTTCGTTCCTGTCAAAATTTGCAGTCAGAACCAAGTTTATGAATTCCAAGCTCTCATAGATTCTGGGGCTGAGCATAGTTTAATTGATCAGAGTCTCGCTCATGACCTTTCTCTCCCTGTCGAAGTTCTAGACAACGCTGTCAATGCTGCGGGTCTGGGGGGTAAACAACTTTCACGCATTACCAAACGCACCGGTCCTGTTCTCGTTCTGACATCTGGTAACCACCGGGAATATCATCATTTTTTCATTACACAGTGTCCCCAGACACCATTAATTCTCGGATTTCTTGGTTACGGACGCATAATCCTAGTATTGATTGGAATTCAGCGCGCATCACAAATTGGAGCACATTCTGTATGGCTAACTGCCTGCAGTCGGCTGTTCCGCCCACCAAGACACCAGACTCAGGTCCTGATAAAGAAATTGACCTGTCTAAGGTACCTGCCTGTTATCATGACCTACGCTCCGTTTTCAGTAAATCACGGGCTTGTGCTTTACCACCTCATCGGCCATACGACTGCTCCATCGAATTACTTAATGGCGCTCCCCTTCCCAAGGGGAAATTATATAATCTTTCTGGTCCTGAAAAGAGCTCCATGGAGAACTATATTCAGGAGGCTCTTTCCCTGGGTCATATTCGTCCATCTTCTTCTCCTGTCGGCGCGGGGTTCTTTTTTGTGGAGAAGAAGGATAAGACGTTACGGCCGTGCATAGATTTTCGGGAATTAAATCAGATCACCGTCAAGGATAAATATTCCTTGCCTTTACTGGAATCTGTTTTCAACTCTGTCCAACACGCTAAAATATTTACTAAGCTTGATCTTAGAAATGCTTATCATCTCGTACGCATGCGCGAAGGAGATGAATGGAAAACAGCTTTCAACACCCCGTTGGGGCATTTCGAATACTTAGTCATGCCGTTCGGGCTTACTAATGCCCCCGCAGTGTTCCAACGACTGGTGAATGATGTACTCAGGGACTTTTTGAATCGTTTCGTCTTCGTGTACTTAGATGATATTCTCGTTTTTTCCCCTAATGAATCTCAACACGAACATCATGTCCGTCTGGTCCTAGAAAGACTTCTTGCTAATCAGCTGTATGTCAAAGCTGAGAAGTGTGAGTTTCACGTGCCCTCCGTCCCCTTCCTGGGGTATATCATTGAAGCAGGCAATATCCGTCCCGACCCTGCTAAGATCGAGGCAGTCGCTCAGTGGGAGACTCCCCAAACCCGTAAGAAACTCCAACAGTTCCTGGGGTTTTCTAACTTCTATCGTCGTTTCATTCGGAACTACAGCAGTATAGCTGCTCCTCTCACGCAACTCACCTCCATCAATCGCCCTTTCATCTGGAACTCAGCCGCGGATGCCGCCTTCAAACGTTTGAAGACCCTGTTTGTTTCTGCACCTATCCTCATTCAGCCGGACGTTTCAAAACAATTCATTGTGGAAGTCGACGCCTCAGACTCTGGTGTGGGAGCTGTCCTGTCCCAGCGTGAGGATAATACAGGGAAACTTAAGCCATGTGCGTTCTTCTCACGCAAATTAAGTCCGGCAGAGCGGAACTATGATGTAGGCAATCGTGAGTTGCTGGCTATCAAGCTCGCGTTGGAAGAATGGCGTCACTGGCTGGAGGGGGCGGAACAACAGTTTATAGTTTGGACTGACCATAAGAACTTGGCGTATTTACGCAGTGCTAAACGGCTCAACTCCCGTCAAGCCAGATGGTGTTTGTTTTTCGATCGCTTCAACTTTACGATCACATATCGCCCAGGAAGTCGCAACGTCAAGCCGGATGCCCTCTCACGCAAATACTCAGTTTCTGACGACACCTCTGTCTCGACCATTCTGCCAACATCCTGTTTCATAGGTAACCTCACGTGGGAGATCGAAAACAAGGTCCAGCAGGCCCAGAGTGAAATCCCCGCCGGCGTCACGAACCCTCCAGGCACTCTCTATGTACCAGACTCCCTCAGGTCCGAAGTCCTCACCTGGGGTCACACCTCACGTCTCGCCTGCCATGGAGGTATTTATCGCACTATTCGACTTCTAAAACGTCGGTTTTTCTGGCCCACATTGGAACGTGATGTTAGGGAGTACATAGCAGCTTGCAGTACGTGTGCTCGATCCAAGACATCTAACCGGCCTCCTTCAGGTCTCCTGCTGCCGCTGCCCATCCCAAGCCGTCCCTGGTCCCACATAGCTGTGGATTTTGTCACTGGACTCCCACCTTCACAGGGCCATACTGTCATTCTAACGGTTATTGACCGTTTTTCCAAAACCGCCCAGTTTATTCCTCTTCCTCAACTTCCTACAGCCACTGAGACCGCCGACGCCCTCGTCAATCATGTCTTCCGGCATCATGGCATCCCTTGTGACATCGTGTCTGATCGCGGCCCCCAGTTTACGTCCCAAGTCTGGAAAGCATTCTGCTCTGCCCTGGGGGCCACAGTCAGTTTAACATCTGGTTACCACCCTCAGGCTAACGGTCAAGCGGAGCGGGCCAACCAAGAACTGGAGGCCGCCCTTAGATGTTTGGCAGCTCAGAATCACTCGGACTGGTCCAAGTATCTGATTTGGGCTGAATATGCCCATAATTCCCACACCTCTACTGCCACAGGCAAGTCCCCTTTTGAAGTCTCTCTGGGTTACTCACCCCCACTGTTTCCTTCCCAGGAATTGGATCTGGCGGTGCCCTCGGTCCAGCTCCATCTGCAACGTTGTCAGGACATCTGGCTGCAGACAAGGGCCGCTCTCGTCCGCACCGCAGAGAGCAACCGCCAGATAGCCAACCGCCACAGGGGGGTGAGTCCCGATTACCAACCTGGTCAAAAGGTGTGGCTGTCATCCCGCAACATCCCTCTTCAGGCTTCGTCCCGCAAACTGTCCCCTAAGTTTATTGGACCTTATACCATCGACCGGGTCATTAACCCGACGTGTGTCCGACTCCGTCTGCCGGCGGCTCTCCAGATCCATCCCACGTTTCACGTGTCTCAAATCAAGCCGGTCTCCGAGAGCCCTTTGTGCCCGCCGGCCGCTTCCCCCGCCGCCCGCCCGTACCATCGATGGGGCCCCCGCCTTCACTGTCTCCAAGATCTTGGACGTTCGGCGTCGGGGTCGTGGGGTCCAGTTTCTGGTGGACTGGGAGGGGTATGGTCCGGAGGAACGCTCATGGGTCTCTCGTTCGCTCATCCTGGACCATACCCTGATTGCCGACTTCTACGCTGCTCATCCGGATCGTCGCCTTGGACCGCCGGGTGGCGGTCGTTGAGGGGGGGGTACTGTCATGGTTTGGCTGCTACTCCCTCCCTCCCCCCTTCCTTCCTGTGTTGGACGCGACCAGCTGCAACCACTTACCTCGTCAACTCTGTCTTCTTAAGCTCCTCCTGGATCATCAGCCGGTGCCAGTTCGTTGTTCCTCCTATGGTGCTTAGTCTGGTCTGCTCATGTTTTTTGATCCTTGTCTCGTTACTTTGTGCTCATTGTACCTCTCGCTCTGCCTCAGGAAAGAAACCTGTTGGAAACTCATCTGGTCGCAGTCCACAGACGCCGCAGTCCACCTTCTGGAAATATCTGCCTCAAGATCCCTCCAGCCAGCCGCCGCTCCTCGCCTAGGAATAAACCCATCAACCTCTGAGCTCATTAAATATCTTAAACTTACCTTTTGAGTCCCAGCCTCTTTCCGGGTTCCAGCGTTTGGGTCATTCTGAACTTTAGCCTAAATCATGACATGCATCCTCATCTGGAGAATATTGCTGTGTAGGATCAAGGTCTCGTAACCTATAAGAACGTCCATACAACAATTCAAAAGGCGTTAAAGGTTGACCTGCTGTGCGTGTGATACGCATGCTTAGTTGAACTAAGTCTATGCAGTCAGGCCACTGTCTGTTTCTTTCTTCCATGCATTTCTTTAACTTTGATTTGATAATACCATTAGTTCTCTCAACTAACCCTGTACTTTGTGGGTGATAACTACAATATGTAGTATAAAGTATGTCAAATAAAGTATGTGGATCTGGTTAGATTAGGTCAGGGGTCGGGAACCTTTTTGGCCGAGAGAGCCATAAACGCCACATATTTATAAATATAATTTCCAAAGAGCCATACAATAATGTAGCGTCCCTTTCCCACACTGAGGCACGGAGACTTAACCTCTTTTAAGGTTCTTTATTCTGGTTACTGTAGACCGCAAGAAACGCCGAACAACTAATTCAGCAACTCCTCAATCTCTCCCGCTGAGACGAGAGCCCTTCTCCCACTTTATACCCCCCCCCCCCGCTCCAGCCCTCCTATTTCCCTTATTCGGCCCATAGCTGAACCCCATTGGTCCAAACTACCTAACAACAGGCTGAGCGACAGAACTGAGAGCCAATCAGATCTCTGCTTGATGCGTTCAATGAACTCCAGAACTTTTAATGTGGCCCAACAGCGGACCCAACTCAGTCCTACAATATGTTTAAAACTAAATATACAAGTGAATGTGAGCATTTGATGTCATTTCAACATTTTTAAAGTACAATAAGTCTGTGGATTCTTTTTAATAACATGGTTATGCTGTTGCTAATAAATGATGAGTATTTCTCATGGTGGTTTTGCTGATGGTCTAGTCTGGTTGATACGTGGTGAGTTTCAGCTTCATGCAGGCGTTGAGACTTTAAACGTGATCGTAGGTCTGAATGTTCTGGAGATGTGACAAAGACTCACATGCAGACGTGGAGACAAACACACACTCACACACTGCAGTGAGTGACGGGCAGCGGGTTTTACGTTTTTACAATCTATGCGCGATTCACCTGCTGCCTGTCCCCCCCCCCCACTCCACACCCCCACCCCCACCCTCTGCTTTCTTCCTCACATCCCGTCCCCGCAACTGCGCGCTCTTTCTCAGAGACAGGAGCGTGCAGTTTTAGCCACGGCAATTCACAAGTTTCCGTCAAACTCTGTGAAATAATAGATCATAGTAAACTGATGGAGCTGGCGCAGATGTTTCTCTCCAAGCACCGCTACTACTGCGCGCCTCTGACATTGCATCGCACCCGAGAAGGACTGATCTAATGAATTAAATATATATAATTAAAGATTTGTCTGCGAGCCACATGTGACCATCAAAAGAGCCATATATGGCTCGCGAGCCATAGGTTCCCGACCCCTGGATTAGGTGATCTTTGTACAACAGCATTATTACCTGGTCTCAGATCTTGAACCATCCTCCAAGATGTAGAAGGAGGAGCCTTTTAACCTTTTAGCTAAAAACAAATGCAGTAGGTAGTACATAAAAAAGGAGGGAGTTCTAACCATAGACATAAGTTAATAGCACATTTTTTAGAGAGCAGGGCCCAGGATAAAGGTGCAGGGAACCCAGAAACGCCCTACCGGGGCATAATCCTCCCAGTCAATGAGAAACTGCAGACCGCGACCTCGTCGCCGGACATCCAGAAGGATGATCTCAGGATGATCATCCACGACCAGGGCGGGAGGAGGGGGCTCGGAAGAAATCCAACAAAGATGGTACCAATTTTCACAAACCCCAATCCATTAGTATGAACACTGCTGAGAACACTCCAGGAGACAGACTTCAGGAGAGACACATGGAAGGACGGGTGGATACGCAGGGAAGCAGGCAACTTTAGACGGACCACCGAGAGGTTGATGACCTGGTTGATCTTAAAAAGGCCAATGAACATCGAAATGGAAACAAGTTTATTTCTAATATAAAAAAACATTAAAAAAATAGAGAAAATTAAGAAAACATTCACACTCGAGAAAAAGGAAGAAAAACATAATTATAAACACAAACAGAAAAATAAATATATGAACACATATATTATGCTCACACCCGTGTTAGGTACGAGTGTGAGCATGGTGAATACTGACGGCAGCGAATGGAGTGTGAATCAGTTGCTGTTTGCTGATGATACTGCACTACTGGCTGACTCAAAAGAGAGAGCTTGGCACGTCTGGTTGAGGAGTTTGGAAGGGTGTGCGACAGAAAAAAGTTGAGAGTGAATGTGGAAAAGAGTCAGGTGATGAGGTGTACAAGGTCAAAGGGTGAACGTAGATTGAATGTGGCATTAAATGGGGAGTTGTTGGAAGAGGTAGAGTGTTTTCGGTATTTGGGGTCGTATGTCTGTGTGGATGGTGGAATAGGGGGAGAGGTAGAGTTTAGAATGAGCGAAGTACAAAAGATATTGGGGGAATGAAGAGAGTGTTTGAATGGAGGTCACTGGGAAAGGATGCGTAAAGGAGATTCTATGAGGGTGTGGTGGTGCCTGCAGTGGTATTTGGGTCTGAGACGGCTTCCTGGACTCCCACTGCAGGGAAATGTCATGTGTGAAAAGCCAAACCGTCTGACCTGGTCTGTAGTCTGGGGAGGGGACCCTGTGGAGCTGTTCTGAGAGGTAGTGCAGGAGAAGGCTGCCTAAACCTTGTGCCAAACTGCTCTCTCCTGAGAGGGAAAGAGGGGAGGCTAATAGCCGTTGGAAGTCATAAATGGAGACAGACTTAAGGCAGAGGAGACCAAGGAGTTATGCGAGTACTCAACCCAGGGAAGATGGGTTGACCAGGATGCAGGGTGTCTAGCTGTAACACAGCCCAAAGCTGCCTCCAGGTCCTTGTTAGCCTGCTCAGTCTGGCTGGTGGTTTGGGGGTGGTATCCTGACCACAGGCTAGCTATGACCCAGCAGAAGGCGTTCCACACCCTGGATGTGAACTGGGGGCCTCGGTCTGACACAATGTCCTGGGGCAGGCCGTGTAACCGGAACACACTGTGGAACAGGGGGTTGGCTGTCTCGAAGGCAGATGGGAGCTTGGAACGCTGCACAAAATGGACAGACTTGGAAAACGGTCAACTATGGTCAGGACCATTGTGTTGCCTTCAGAAGGTGGGCGGCCAGTGACGAAATCCACCACTGTGTAGGACCAGGGTCGATGAGGAACTGGGAGTGGTCACGATGGGAAGCCTTCAGGCCATCAGGCTCCTGGTTGCAAGACCCTGGGCGGTATGTGAGTGTGAAATGAAATCGTCCCAGGAAAAGGGACCACTGAGATTGATGGGAATTCAGTCTGCGGGCAGAATGAAGGTAAAAAAAGTTCTTATGATCAGTCTGTACCAAGAAAGGTTGAGACGTTCCCTCTAACCAATGGCAGCACTCCTTCAAAGCCACCATGACTGTCAACAACTCATGATTTCCCACATCGTAATTCCTCTCAGCAGGAGTAAAAGAAGAGCAACAGGAGAGACTGCTAAGATTACTGGAAAAGATTGTTGAAAAAATGTAACATCGTTGTTGTTGTTTTTTTTTCCAAATAGTTAAAAAATGCATGAACAGAAATGAATTATTTACATGTATTCTTTAAACCTGAGCCATTTTTAACTATCTGAAAAACATCAAAGGTAAATATTTACAATTTCATCTAATATTTAAAATTTCATTTTTATACATCTTAACAATAATCGTGGTCTTCTACAGCCATGTGTGTCACAGTTGGAGCTTAAAGGAAAGCAGAAATTTGTCCTCGCAGACAGACGCCACTCTGCTCATCCTGCTGGTTGCTGGTGTCGTCCTGCTGTGGCTCAACATCTGTGGCTCCAAGCAATCCCCTTTGCTGATGCACAGGTTGTGCAGGATGGCGCTGCAGGCAATGATTTTCACCACAAAGGTTGGTTTTAGTTCCAGTGCCCCCAGAAACATTGCTCTCCTCCTCGTCTGCATCATCCTAAATGCTCTCTCTCCACCAGAGAGCATGCCCTGGTTGTAACAGGTCTCAACCACATTCCTCATGGGTTTCCTGTAGGGTGTCAGCAGCGTGATGTGATGTGCAATGCAGAGATGCCCACCATCACCTAAAAGGATCCTTCAGGTGGGTATGTTTGATTGACATAAATTGGGCAGTCATCGATGCTCCCCACGACCTTTTGGAAGGTGGAAGACCAAGCGAGCTGCTAAAAACCAGAGGCGACTTATGGTAGTTCATTCCCACTGGAAGCTGGATGACCCTGCTCAACGAGTAACGAGTCTGATCTGATGAACCTCATTGATGACAGAAGTAAACTCCCTGATCATTCAGTGCTCTATTTGCGTCTTAAAACTATTGAAACAAATTTTTCAAATAATATGCAAGCTGGTTTACAAAACAAAAAGCCAATCAGAAAACTGCCTGTTCACTTTCTGGAGTCAGAAGTCTGTTGTGAGTCTCTATGTGAAATTGGTCTTCAGCTGAGGGAAGGTAGACAAACACAGGAAAATCTAAACCATTGCTATGGATGGTTTTGTAATGTTTTGTATAAAGAATTGGATAAAAATAGACCAAAACAGAAATATAAAAGCAATAAAGGAATATGTAAAAGAAATCAACCTTACTGGAACAATGAACTGCAGAGTCTATGGGAAAAACTGTGTTTATCGGAGAAAAAGTATTTAAAATGCAAAGAAATGGTTCTGAAAAGAGAGCTTCTTTTTGTGTTTAAAAACTGTCAGAGTCATTTTGATAAGAAGTTAAAATTATTTAAAAGACGCTTCAGGAGGGGAAAAGCTCTTCAACTACAAATGCATTTGCAAAATAATAAATCACAGTTATTTTGGAGGGAAATAAATAAACTTGGACCTAAAAGTAGAAGGCCAATTCCACAGGAGATTTTAACAGACTCTGGAGAATCTGTTTTTCTAACAGAGCAAGTGTTAAACAAGTGGGAGTCAGATTATAAGAACTTGTTTACCTGTAATAGTAGTTCCCACTTGTTTGATGACCAGTTTTTTCTGAATATGTGCAAATCCAAAAAACTGCTTGAAGACAATAGTTTTAAAATTTCTCTGAACTACTCTGACAAAATAAATCAAGATATTACAATTGAGGAAGTTCTAAAAGTCATTGAGAAAACTAAACTTCATAAAGCTGCTGGTGTGGACGAACTATCAAACGAGGTCCTTAAGTGTCCCAAATTGTTAAATATTTTACATTGTCTCTTTAGATTCTGTTTTAAGAATGGCTTTATACCATCTATTTGGTATAAATCGATCATCAAGCCGATTCCAAAATCCCCTCAAGCAGACCCAAGAGTCCCTCTGAATTATAGAGGCATCAGCCTCCTGAGTACCGTGTATAAAGTGTTTTCTAGTGTTCTAAATAATCGGTTATCTGAATACCTAGAAACAAACGAAGTCCTTGTAGAGGAGCAGAATGGGTTCAGGAGAAATAGAGCATGTATTGACAATATTTATGTTCTGTCCTCGGTGGTGAGAGCTAGACTGCAAGAAAGTAAAAGTACCTTTGTTTGTTTTGTGGATTTTAAAAAAGCATTTGACTCGATAGACAGAGATCTTCTTCAATATAAATTACTTATGTATGGTATTAATGGTCAATTTTATAAAGCAATTAAAGCTCTGTACAAGGCTCCATTAGCCTGTGTGCAGGTGAATGACTTAAAAACAGGATGGTTTTCCACACCATTTGGAGTTAAACAAGGAGATGTTCTTTCACCAACTCTTTTTTCTATCTATGTCAACGATTTAGCTCTAGAAATTAAGAAAACTAATTTGGGTATTGATATCAATAATTGGAATTTGAGCATATTACTTTATGCTGATGATATTATTTTGATAGCGGATGAGGAAATAAAATTACAAGGAATGTTAAATACAATGAATGACTGGTGTAACAAATGGAGACTCACTATCAATAGTGATAAAACACAAATCGTTCATTTTAGAAAGCCTTTAGTACCTCAAAGTAATTTTCTGTTTTATTTTGGTAAAACTACTCTCATGTTTACTGATACCTATAAATATCTTGGTTTTGTTTTTCATAAAAATATGATGTTCTCAGAAGGGAAGCAGCGGTTATCAGATTCTGCTGGGAGGGCGCTTGGTGCAGTGATAAATAAGATGAAGGTCTGTCCTGAGTTGAGTTTTGACACGTTTGGTAAATTGTACGATGCCATGGTGGGATCTGTGTTATTTTATTCTGCAGGAGTCTGGGGTTATGAAGACGCTCCTGAGTGTGATAAGGTTCAATACAGGGCAATGAGATATTTTCTGGGGGTACACAGGTTCACCACTAAAGCCGCCATTGAGGGGGACATGGGGTGGGAACCTTGTGTGATCAAACAAAGAGCCGAAGTTCTCAGATTATGGAACCGGCTGGTGACTTTACCTGCAGAGAGACTCGCACGTAAAATATTTGAGTGGGATAGAGCTCATATTTATCCCTGGTGTAATGATGTATTTAACATTCTGTCCTCTGTGAACCTACAATCATTATTTTTAATGGTTTGAAATGTAAGATAGATAATGTTAAGGAAACTTTAGTTGGTTATTATGAAAAAGACTGGAAAATGAAACTGCTTCAAAAACCAAAATTACGAACTTATTTGCAAATTAAGGACACATTTTCTGCTGAACCATATGTTATATATAACTTAAAAAGAGAACAAAGATCCTTATGTGCTCAACTGAGAGCAGGAGTGCTCCCCCTACAGGTGGAAGTAGGGCGTTTTAAAGGCATTCCTGAGGAGGAAAGACTCTGTGAGGTCTGTGAGCTGCGAGTGGTGGAGGATGAATTTCATTTTTTGTTTTATTGTCCTTTGTATGAGAAACAGAGACTTTGTATGTATGACGTTATAGAAAAGAAATGTCCAGATTTGTTTTGGTTATCCGAAGACAAAATTTTATGTTGGCTTTTTGAAAATGAAATCTTTTGTTTGGCAAATTTTGTGTCAAAAGCATGGACAATAAGAATGGACACTATGTATTCTGTTAGACTCTGATTAGGGTGGTTATTGGTTATTGGATTCTTTTTCTTTTTGTGATGGGGATGTATCTTTATGTATTGTGTATTTTGTTTTGTTTTTTCAGTGTCATGTAAGCCCGTGTGGGCTGGGCACATTAGTGCATGACACTTAAATAAATTAATCAATCAATCAATCATCAGCTGGAGGATGCGGCCTGCCGTCCTGTGGACAATGTCCCTCACAGTGGACTGTGGCATGTAAAAGGCCCTGGCTACCACACCGTAAGATGGGTCACATGCCAGAGAAGGAACACCAGGACCTCAGTCTCCTGTGCCCCCCCAGAGAGTGAGGAACCCGAAGCTGCTCCACCAGATGCTCGATAGTCCTGCGGATCAACTGAAAATCTGGACTTGTGTCGGACTGAGCGTCAGCGTAAAGGGCCAGGACAGACACCTTTATGTTTGCAATGCAGTAGAGACGTGGAAGCCCTGGAAAATGGAACAATAATTAACATTGGGAAAATTAAATCTCATGTTTGAAATGTTTCTATTTATTCTAATGTCTTCCATAAGTATTTATGAAGGCTGGAAAATCTCTTTTTTTTTTGGGTGGGTTTTTGGATTTTCATATTGATTTTATTAATATTTTTGTTTAAAACAAGTGTTCTGTTAATCTTTTTTCTAAATAAACTGACATAGGACCCTTCTTGTTGAAGGCTGCATTGGTTTGACTCTAAAGAAAATAATACAAAACTTTCTCTGAACTCTCAAGAGTGTTACATGTATTTAAACTACACAACTCATACTCCAGTGTTGAAAAAGAATGTTAACCTCTTGTTAACGCCGAGCCAATAGCGTAACCCCAAAGGCTAAAGTTGAACTCACAAGATCTTCATGTCTGGCCAGGGCATGCAGGGGAAATCTTCTGAATCTGAGTCGTCTGCTTCTCCTCCTTGCTGCCCTGTGAAGCTGCATATCTGCTCGTTTTCAGTTTGATCTCGTGGAAAATGGTTGAATTATTGCCAGGAACACGGACAGATCAATATTTGAAATTTTGTAAGCTGTAAGAGAAACATACAGAAAAAAGGTCTCCTAGCATGAGATAGTAAATGGTTCAGTGGCACAAAAACAAATATAAGCATTGCCATGGACTAGTAACTTTGCGGTTTATTTCTGAACAAACAGATTGAATCTAAACCAATGTGTTTGCAATTTTATTATTTATAAATCAGCCACGTTTTCCATCATCAGAACACAGCAGATTCATAAAGTCTTTGTAAAATGTTTATATTTATTAGGTTTTTACTTTGGATAATTGGTTTCATCCTGATCAGTGTTAAAGTAGAAGTAGTTCACCTTCAGACCAGGTGGTGGCAGTAATGCACCATTCTGTTTTCTTGTTAAGCACCATATGAACAGCACCCGAAGAAGAAAAGTAGTGAGCATGTCCGAATGGCTTTTAAAATCCTGGGAACTACATAGTGCCGCACTATGTGGGGTTTTGGTAGTTAGGGTGGGAATTCGGACAGAGCCCAAGCCTTTTCCAGCTGTGGGGGGTCGACCCCCGCGCTGGATAAACTGAGAAAAAGGAAGAGAAGAAGAAGCCCCTCCCAGTTTATCTAGTGTAAACACCACGGCCTAAACGCGTGTTCAGGAAGTCACATTTAGAGCGTTCCTGAATGACATCAAATACCCGGTGAGTCCACTGCCTGAGGCTTTAATAAAAATTTCTTTATTTGACATGTTTGCTTGGTTGTCTTTACTTAATTTGAACATATAACCTAAAAGGTTGCACAAATATTAGGAATTAAAGACAAATGAAGGAGGGGCAAAAACTAGTTTTCAACAGCCAAACATATTAGTACTTTCATGATTTGTCTTTTAAACAATTTAAAGATGGACCAACCAGATTTAAAACCACTATAATTTGCAGACAGTATTTGATTAAATTCTTTTTAAAAAACATTGTTACTGACCCTTAGTACAAAGCAGTAACCTTGATTAAGTATAGTTCAGTAACAGTATAGTATGGGATCACATGTCTGCCCATATATTGAAAGGGCGTAAAGACAACTAAGCGGGCGTATTTAGGAACTGAGTGAGTGAACCTTACAACCGCGCTGGCGCAATCCTAACCAAGTGACCCCGTACTTTACAACTGAACGGCTGCAATCCTAACTGAGGAGTGATCCTGCTTGGTCAGATCCTTTTTGCGTGCTCACCTGGATTTACGCTCAGTGTTAAGGGGGCGTTTTTGTCACATTGGGGGGCGGTGTTCAGAGGTGTGTTTGTCACTTGGGGGCAGGAACCTTTCTGGTTGATCTGATTGGCCGAAATTTGCATGTCTCATCGGTGAGGCAGAGGGGCGGGATTTTCCTTTTTCAGAGCAGGGGGGCTAAACAGGCGGCTCCTGAGCTGCATGCGGCTGTCTGCCGTTCATCATATTTTCTATATACAGTAATTTCACAACCATAAGGTGAAAATCTTACATTTTCTCCAGAATGTACAGAGCGGCCCTAATGTGTTGTTGTGTGACTTCAGTAAAGAGGACCTAGGAGAGTAGAGCATGATGACGGTACGGCGAGAGGAGCAGACCCCCCCCCCCCCCCCCCATAGTACAAAGGTGCAGATATGTGCATAATGCAGAAGAACTTCGTTTTTAAAACCCTGGAAATGCAAAGAGATAAGATTATGAGGCACCATTTAAACTGCAAGCTATCAGCTACGCAGAGGAACACAGGAATAGAGCAGCTGCAGTTCGGTTAAGTAAGATCTTCACAGATTCAGACTTCCTGCTTCAATAACTCTTCTGATAAACGTTCAAATGTGTCAGCAAGCATCTCAATCCTTTTGTATTAACACAGAGAGTGAATCACAAATGCATTTCTAAAGAAAAAATATAGGTTTTTTTGCCTTTTAATCAGAATTGTTCGCTTCACACTGTGAATGCAGACATCCAGCGAGCCGGCCGCCAAGGGACCGTCAACTAAGTGCATACCCTGTGAAACAGGCTTATGTATCAGTAAACTTTTATAAAGTGTATACATGTCTATATTTATATGAACTGATAATGAAGACTCGTCAGCATAGTCATGCTACATTATTATTATTATTACATTTTGTTAGAAAGTCAATCTCTACTTTATTGCTGATAGTTTTTAAAATTTAATAGAGATATAAATCATAACATAAATGCTCAGTAGCTCTGAAGATACTAAAGCTTCTGTCAACAAACCTCCTGTACTGACCAATCATGACCTTATTGTCCTACTGCAATAAAGATTATGTCATAATTCACTTTGTTTATTGTTAGGAATTTTTCATATTTAATTATTGATCAGATTTGGTCAAAAATGCTCAATAGCTTTGAAGATGCTGTAGTTACTGACACAAAACCTCCTGTACTGACTAATCATGACCTAGTTTTCCTACTACATAAAAATTATGTAAACAAATTCTAGCATCTTCAGAGCTATTGAGGATTTTTGACCCAATTAGATCCATTTGTAAATATGAAAAATTCCTTCAAATAAACAAAGTAATTTATTGACATTCTTTATCTTAGTATGACAATAAGGTCATTATTAGTCTGTACAGAATGTTTGGTGACAGTAGCTTCAGTATCTTCATAACTACTGATAACTTTAGTCGTGATTCATATCTATTAACATTTGAAAAAGTATATGCAACAAGATAAAATAAAGATGGACTTTCCTACAAAAATATTTTTTGTAACAAGAATATGCTTTTTAATAATTTTATGATTTTTTTTTTTGTTGAGATTATTGATTTTTTCACAGTTCACAGAGGTTGCACTTTGTTTAGGGCCCCTTGACAGCCGGCTCGCTGGATGTCTGCATTCACAGTTTGAAGCGAACAATTCGTATTAAAAGGCAAAAAAACCTATATTTTTTCTTTAGAAATGCATTTGTGATTCACTCTCTGTGTTAATACAAAAGGATTGAGATACTTGCTGACACATATAAACGTTTATCAGAAGAGTTATTGAAGCAGGAAGTCTGAATCTGTGAAGATCTTTCTACTCATCGAACCTCAGATGCCAGAGAATTTAATGATGAATCCATGGTTCACAAGTGAGGAAGCTGGAAACAAACTCTGACGAGACAAGAAGACGCAGCAGCAGCTGAGTTTCCGTGGAAAAAGAAAGGCCTGCGTTGGAAGATCAACTCGAGGCTGAGCACAGTAACTTCCAGCAGGTGACAATGAAACGCTGTCCACCCCCCCCCCTTTTACTGGGACGCAGCGCCGACGAGTTACGCCACACTGGGACTGCAGGACCTAAACTTGGACTGAGGTGTCTGCTTTCACTGATCTTTGGAGCCGCACGGCAAAGAGACGGTCTCTGATGATGAGGAAAGGGAAGCAGGCATGTTTGATAGAGATGTAGCCCAGCTGTTTCAGATCATGTTGGGAATAATTAGAAATAGAATAATTAGAAACTCCCTTTTTACTTTTATTACATTTACTTGTACCTTTTATTACACTAATGGTTTAAACTTGATTCATTATTATCATCTCAAAATTATGTTACATCCCAAGACAGCACAGCCAAGCTATTGTCCTCACAGTTCCTCCTCATCCTCCCTTTTACTTTTTGTGTGTTCTGGTGTTTGTGCTCTGGCAAATGTCTGTGAGAACATCAGGGAGATCTGATACTTGAAGCTTCATGACCTTCAAGTATCCAGCCTGCAACAGCATGTGGGTGGGTTTTTCACACCATAGACCCTCGGACCATCTTCTGAATATGTAAATGCCAGGTATATAAACCGAACCTTTTTCTGAGTGTCTTTGTTCAGACTTTGAGATCCTGTTCATCTGTCTGTAACCCTGAGTACAAATCTGTGCTGTTTGTATGGAGTAAATCTTCACTGAAGCTAAGTATTGTCTCTGAGTCATTATTCATTCATTTCTGTGTGCTGGAAACTGAAGGAAACGAACCGACCTAATGTTTTTTATTAATACAGTCCTTTCTAGAAAATCCAGTTTCCTCACAGATCCAGAAGATGTGGACTTTGATGGATTTAAATGCTGATTGATGACTGAAAAAATAAATTACAACCAACTCAGTTTTGCGCTCGCTGCCTTTTTAAAACACACCAGCGTGCACGTTTCACCTGTATATGTGTAACGTTAAATACAAAAAAAACCACTCAAATTTAAAACGGCGCCGTTTAAACCAGTGCTGTTGTATTGTAGGGAGAGGAATGTTATTAAATAATATGGCTTTAATTGTGTGTGTGTGTGTGTGTCTGGCAGGTCAGTGTGTGGTGTGGCTCTTTGACTATCACAGTTAGAAATGTCGGCTCTACGTGTCTAACTTGTTCGTGCCCCCCCAGTGTTGGAGGCATACATAGAAAAAAACGTGGATTAAAACATTAACCAACGACCCAAAACCAAGGTAAGAAAGTGCAGCGGGGTTTTTTTGTGCTGTAAAATTTTCTCATGTGAAATTACCTGCATTTGTTACAGTTTTAATGCTTTTAATCCATGTTACAGCCACTGTTTCTTTTCTATTAAAGCCCCAAAGTGAAAGTCCCGCCCTGCGGCTTGACATGCAAATTTCGGCCAATCAGATCAACCACAAAGGTTACCGCCCCCATGTGACAAAAACGCCCCCTTAACATTGATTTGTAAATTCAAGTGAGCGCGCAAAAAGGATCTGACCGAGCAGGATCACTCCTTAGTTAGGATTGCAGCCGTGCAATTTTAAAATACGGGGTCACTTGGTTAGGATTGCGCCAGCGCGGTTGTAAGGTTCACTCACTCAGTTCCTAAATACGCCCGCTTAGTTGTCTTTACGCCCTTTCAATATATGGCAGACATGTGATCCCATAGTGTAGCAAGTCTTCTAGACCATGTACGTGCAAGTATACTAACTGAATACTTCTTCAGATTAAATTGGAACATTTTTAGTTTACCACATATAGACTTTGAATATATAGAAAGTATGGTCTTTGGCCGTTGGTCTTTAGACCTTTTTCATTTCTTGTATCTTTTTTCGTGTTCATTTTATTTTAATTTAACTAAAAATCGATAATGAGGAAACAAAAAATAATCCAATTAAAAGTACCTCCAAAAGTCCTGTTTTTATTTTTTAGGTTTGAAAAGCTTTTGTTCATATGTGTAAATAAATGGTAAATGGCGTATACTTGTAAAGCACTTTTCTACCTTTCGCGAAGGCCCAAAGCACTTTACAGTCACAGTCCCATTCACATGGGTTATTTCTGCTGCACAAATAAAGCTGCCTCGTCAGCAAAGAGTAAACAGACAGTTAAAGGCCCCGCCCTCTGTGACTGACTGATCAAACATCACGTAACACCACAAAATAACCTCCCCCAAAACATGTTAAGTTATTTAAAAAATAAAACACAAAAGGTTTTTTATTATATAGCTAAATAATAAATGACAAATTAAACCATCACAGTAAAACACTTCTATTGTAAAAATGTAGCTTTTCTAAAACCACCATGAGTTGATGCTTTTATTTCTTTGATCAAAACCCAAATTAGTGTGTGTGACTGTTCCTTTTATTTTAAAAATGCCCCTCCCCTCACACACACACATACACGTATATGTATAAATACACTCATTTTGTAAAACCAAATATTTAACTTTATATACAGACCACCTTTTTTTCTTCCTTTCTGATTTTTTTCATTTCTTGTTTCTGATAAATAACAGAAAATAACACTGATAATAAAATAAAGAGCACATAGCTACATTAACCTCAGGGCTGTCCATTCAGGATCATGGTAAAGAAAAAAGAGTTTCATAGGATGAAAACATCAAAAGGTCCAGGATAGAAACACACGAGTGCCCTCCTGTGGATAAAACATCCCAGAAACTCTGAAACATCATGATCTGCTGTCAGGCTTGTTTTTCTTCCTGTCACAGTCTCACACGGTTTTTAATAACCATGCAGCTGTCTTCATTTTAGCCAACCATCCTCTGTGGATTTTAGTGATCACCTTTCAGGTCATCAGTTTTGCCACCTAATTTTTCTTCCCATTTTTTGAATTTTAAGTTGTTTAAGTTAAGTTTAAGTTGTTATTTTCTAGCATTTAGCCTCATATTTGTGATCTTACATCACCGGTTCCTGACACACAAGGCAAGGCAAGGCAAGTTTATTTGTATAGCACAATTCGTACATTAAGTAATTCAAGGTGCTTCACAAAACAGAAAAATGCATTAAAATCACAATACATCATAGAAATAATCAACGTAAAATGTACTTTAAGAGAAAAGAAAAAAAAGATTTAAAAAGAAAGGAAGGAAAGAAAAGTGCAGATAGGACCTTTCAGTCATATACACGGCTAAACAGAAATGTTTTAAGTCTAGATGTGAACATGAACACAGAAGAGGCCTGTCTTACGACTTCAGGGAGGCTGTTCCAGATTTTAGCTGCAGAATATTGAAACGCTGATTCTCCTTGTTTAGTTCTGACTCTGGGAATCAACAGGAGGCCGGACCCTGAGGTCTCAGAATACCAGATGGTTCATATGGCACTAACATGTCAGAGATGTACTTTGGTGCGTGGCCATGGAGAGACTTGTACACAAGCAGAGCTGCTTTAAAGTCTATTCTTTGAGGTACAGGGAGCCAGTGCAGAGACCTGAGCACAGGACTAATGTGATCATACTTCCTGGTTTTGGTCAGGACTCCAGCAGCAGCGTTCTGGATGCACTGAAGCTGTTTTACAGCTCGTTTGGAGAGGCCGGTGAGCAGGCCGTTACAGTAGTCTAACCTACTGGAGACAAATGCAGGAAGAAGTATCTCCAGGTCTGGCTTTGACATTATGTTTTTGATTTTGGCAATGTTTTTCAGATGGTAAAATGCTGCTGATGTTACTGACTTGATATGGCTGTTAAAGTTCAGGTCAGAGTCCATGATTACCCCTAGATTTCTGACTTGATTTGAGGGTTTAAGAGACAGAGAATGAAGGTAGCTGCTGACACTTTCTCTTTGTTTCTGTGGGCCAAAAACAATAACTTCGGTCTTGTCTGAGTTTAGCTGGAGAAAGTTGTTCTGCATCCACGCACTGATCTGTTGGAGGCAGTGGTTGAGTGAATCCACCGGCCCATATTCACCTGTTGTCAGTGACACATAGATCTGAGTATCATCTGCATAGTTGTGATAAGAAATGTTATTACTGCGTATTAACTGCCCTAGTGGCAGCATGTAGAGGTTGAACAGAAGGGGTCCCAGGGTTGATCCCTGGGGCACACCACAATTCAAGCCCATGTAGCCTGAGACACAACTACCAATTTCAACAAAGTATTTCCTGTCTTCTAGATAAGACTTGAACCAACATAGGGCAGATCCAGAGATGCCAACCCAGTCTTGGAGTCTGTGCAAAAGGATCCCATGATCAACAGTATTAAAGGCAGCGCTCAGGTCTAGCAGGATTAAGACAGAGACTTTTCCATCATCAGTGTTCAGGCGGATGTCATTGGTTACCTTGATAAGAGCAGTTTCTGTGCTATGATGGGGTCTAAACCTGACTGGAAAACATCAAATGAATTGTTTAACAAGAGAAAGTCAGTGAGCTGTTGGTAGACAACTTTTTCAAGGACTTTTCCTAAAAATGGCAGATTAGAGATAGGTCTGTAATTATTCAGTACAGTGGGATCAAGACCGCTCTTCTTCAGGAGGGGTTTAATGACTGCAGTTTTTAAGGCCTCTGGAAATATTCCAGATTGAAGAGACATGTTAATTATTTGAGTAATTGATGGCAACACACTGTTCAAGACAGACTTTAGAAATCTAGTGGGTAACACATCAAGGCAGCATGTAGACGAGCTCAGACGGGTGATGGTCTCTTGGACAGTTTGGTCAGTGACAGGTACAAAGTGAGTCAGCTTAGAGTGAGTAGGTGGCCGTTGGATAGTTATATGTGTTGTGGAGTTGATGGCTTTTTTAATGCCCTGAACCTTGTCATCGAAAAATACAGCAAACTCATTACATTTAGGTGTACAAACCAGTTCTATTGGTAGCTGGGTTGGAGGGTTAGTTAATCTGTTAACTGTTGTGAACAGGATACGAGAGTTGCTGCTGAAACTTCCAATGATTTCAGAGAAGTACCTTTCCCTTGTTCTGCATAAGATCTGGTTGTAAGCGTACAACTCTGCCTTATATATTCCATAATGAACCTGGAGTTTTGACTTGCGCCACTTTCGCTCGGCTCTGCGGCACTGTTGTTTCTGTGCCCTGACTAGATCATCGTTCCTCCAGGGAGCTTTCTGTCTATGTTTTCTCAATTTAACTTTCATAGGGGCAATGGCATCCAGAACATTCAAGATGCTGGAAGTAACAGAATTCAGCATTTCATCAACATTGGCACCAGAGGCGTTTTCAGGGTTTATCATTTCTACAAACTGTGCCCTAGTGCTCTCATTTATTTGTCTCCTTTGGACAACTGCAGGGCCAGGCGGTGGTTTGGGAGCAACAGACAGGTCAAAGAATACACAGAAATGATCAGAGAGGGCGACATCAACCACACTGACATTGTAAATAATAACCCCCCTTGTGATGAGCAGGTCCAGAGTGTGCCCTCTGCTGTGGGTGGGGCAACTCACATGCTGAATTAGACCAAAGGTTTCAAGGACAGCATTGAGCTCTTTTGCATTTCTGTCATTGACATTATCAACATGAACATTAAAATCACCTGTAATGACTAGACCATCAAAGTCTGTGTACACAACTGAGAGCATTTCAGTGAAATCATCAATGAAACTTTGGCTGTGCTGAGGAGGTTTGTACATAACTATGCAGAGTAAGGGAGGAGTTTGATTTAACTCAGACTTAAAGGAGACATACTCAAATGATGAAAACACACCAAATGATAGTCTGCGGGTTGCAATATTATCTCTAAACAGTGCAGAAACGCCTCCACCCTTTTTATTTTCTCTTATTTCCGATTCATGTTTGTAGTTGGGGGGAGTTGATTCCACTAGAACTATGTTTCCTGTGTTTTTGTCAAGCCATGTTTCAGTTAATAACATAAAATCAAGATTAAAAGAAGAGATAAGATTATTGATTAAAAAGGATTTGTTGCATAAAGATCTGACATTGAGTGCAGCAAGTTTGAGCTTAGTTTCCTTGGCACTGGTCAATATCTTCTTGCAAGGTATGTGAAATAGATTTCTTTGATTGGACAGTCTAACTGCCCTTTGCATTCTACATGGTGCATCTACAGGTATAGCACCAGAAGGAAGCTGTTCATCACAGGGCCCCAGTTTGACATTACCTTTCCTAGGACACTGGAGGCCTGTTTCATCCTAGCTCAGGAGGATAGCACCTCTAGAGGCGCGCAGGGGAGGTCGAGTTGAGGGTAGTTTGGGTGATGGACCGGGAGGAGTGGGAGCTGGACGGGATTTGGGTGAACGACGGAGGGGGCGTGTTGGACACATACACATTACATAAAAAGAAAGAAATAATTCTGTCCAATTCTTAAAACAAAAATCATTGACTTATATTATAAACTTTCTTGGTTGGATTTAAAACATAATTGGTTGGGTTTGAGCAACAGTCCCGCCCACCACTCAAAGGTGAATTTTAAATCAAATCCTACATTTTGAAGTGACTACGTCCTAGAACACTTTAAGAATACCATATTTTCCAGCCTATAGGGCACATCTGAGCACAAGCCCTATGCTGCCTATTGTAACTCATTTACAACAGCATCAATCATCCTGCCCCAAAAGCTGTGCAACTACTAACAACCTCAGAGAAATTGAGGCCTATTTCTGTGAACACACCCACATCTGCCAAACAGCATGGACCTCACTTTTGCTCACAGCCCCCTCAGTCATAGTGAGGAACTTTACATCCACTATTCCCCACTTCCCATGAGTCTTAGGGCTGAAGGCGGGGCTAACCTCCAGGTGGCCACACTGTGTTGTAGATGGAGGATGTGCATGAGCTGAAACCGCGCACGTGTCTAAGAAGGAGCAAGGAGCGGATGGAGGGGAGAAGGGGAGAGGGAGGGGGAGAGCAGTGAAAGTGTGTTGGGGTGTGTGTTACTGTTTGTTATCCAGAGAACTGAAAGAGAACTGTAATAAATGAACCAACTCGCTCTGGAGGTTCTGGGGGTCCAAACGGGGAAGTGAACCACCGAAGGAAGATCTGCCTTCAGCGGAGAGGAAAGAAAGAAAAAAGGAATTCATGATAGGATAGGCAGCATCACGGCAGCAACATGGCTGCAACATGGTAATAACAGGGTTGGTAAAAAAAAACATATCGGTAAAAGTCACTGAGAGCAGCAGTGACTTAGCAGCGCGCGGCGTGCGCCAGAGGTTTCCTTCCAATACAGTGACACAGCGTAACACACCGCTAACAGGCTGGTTTAAAAACATGAAGGTAAAAGTCACTGAGAGCTTTCTTCATCTTCCTCCTGAGCACTGAGACATGGAAGTCTTCCTCCTCAGTGTGGATTGGAACAGTGTCAGACATTCTTCACCTCTCTCTCAGTCTCTCCTTCATTGTCTTCAGTGTCACTCTGAGGTTAATTCTCTCCTTTCTGGCTCTGTCCTCTCCGTCAGCAGCAGACTGGCTTTTCCAAACCCGTTGCTGATGGATTTTTTCACACTGCTTTAACGATTGCTTTGAACCTGAAAGCTGCTCATACTGTCGAGGTGGTCACATGCACGTTGGGTCTAATCATAAGAGCAGGGGCGTATTCCAGGAAGCATGTCTAAACTACCCTGACTTTAAGCCTGAACTCTGGCTGAAATCCGCCTGAACTTGCTTACTCTGGGTATGTCGGTTCCAAAAGACCGGATATGAGTTGGTGTAATTACGCTCAACTTGGTAACCCTGGGTTAATGCACGTGCACAGCACGTACATAAAGACATTTTCAATGGATCGCTGATTTCTGGAGTCACCATGGAAACGCGTGGAGAAAAAAAAAAGAAAGCACGACACATGAGACGGAAGTGAGACGGAGTCTGAGATTTTAATGACGGCGTATGAAGATTATACGTCCAACAAAAAAGTAACACGGCTGCATCATCAAAAAAAAAGAATTTCTGCTTGGAGAAAAATAACAAAGTAAACGCACGAGTTTCTGATCTTGTTTCCATTTCCCTTGTAAACTTAAATGAATTACTTCTATTGATAACAAATAATTTAGTTAAATTTATTCAAACTCAATAATTGTTTATACAACTCAAATTTACGTGTTTATCTAACTAAATGTCACATTACTCCATTAATCCTTTTTCCATTTTAATTACTTATATTTCTTGAATTCTCATGTCTAAGTTTGAGCCAGCAGATGCTCATTTTTATAACAATAAAATGGACGGAAAAAATGCACGGAGTGCAAAAATTCATTAAAGAACTTTTCATCATTGTCATTACAGTACGTAATTGTAGGGGTGCTATAAAAACTCATTATCCTCTCCTTCACTCTCACTCATGGTGCGGAGACGTAAGCATATAGGACAAAATAACTTGGCAAAACTCGGCAAAACACAGTAAAACAGCTAAACAACTAAACACATTTAGTCAAAAACGTACACTTAAACTCAAATCCGTCCAACCAGGCAAAGGGAATGATATCCCAGAATCCCTTGCCTCAAACTTATCGTGGGAGCTAGCATAACCTGCTTTCTGGAATACCCCCCAGAAGTGACCTCCATGCTGTTTGGCTGCTTGTGGGTGTGTCAAAGTAAACAGGCTTGTTGCCAGAAGTGAGAGTTTGCATTCAGCTTCCTCTCTGAGACTGTTGGAGGCAGCAACATGTGCATCATCTTCCATGTCTCACACTCACCTTATCTGTCAGAGCGCCCCCTAGTGGCAATCAAATAAATGCATCACTTAGCCGCATCTTTGAATAAACTTATAGTCCAGAAAATACGGTACATCCAAAGATGATCTTTAACCTGATATGACTTTAAAAACTCTATTAACCCAGAAGGAAGACTGTCAATCATTCACTTTAACAGCAGAAGCATGTATACCAGCTTTGAAGACATCAAGGACTATCAACAGAATATGGGGCATTCCTTTGATATCATAACCATCTGAAACTTGGTTCAGCCGCGACAAGGACGATGACTTTGAATTGGAAAACTATGAACTTCACTATGTGAAAGAGTAAACAAAAAAGGTGGAGGAGTCGCAATATATGTGAAAAAAAAATACTAAGTTTACAGTAATTGATAAATTGTCAGTTGGAATACTGGAATGTCTTACAATTGAAATATGTAAATACTCAGAGAAAAATGTCATCATAAGCTGTTTATAGGTCACCAGGGTCAAGCTTAGAGGTGTTCAGTGACTGGATGGAAATAACAAAATATTATATATCTGTGAAGCATTCAATATGGATCTGATGAACCCCAGCAAACACAAAGCCACCGACGACTTTATCAGCAGAGTTTATATCCAACCAAAACAAGACCCAGCAGAATCACTGCTCAAAGTGCTACTCTGATTGATAACATATTTACAAATAATATAGAATGCACTCATATGAGTGGACTAATGATATGTGACATAACTGATCATTTACCAGTTTTTGCACTATTTGACATCAATGTGAAGACAAATAAAATTATAAAAGAACCAGTCTACAAAAGATTAAGAAATGAAAAAAACATGAATGCTCTAAATAATGACTTATTCAGACAAAACTGGAACTCTGTGTACAGAGAGAAAGATGAGAAATGTTTAGTGTAATGATTTTGAAAAAGAGACAGACCCAGATGCTGGAACCCAGAAGGAAAATCAGGATAATGAAAAGGTAAGTTAGATGATTAGATGACTGTTAAGTTGGGAAAACAGATCCTCTTGAATTTTCGACCTTCGAGATAGGGCGTTAGAGTGTAGTTCCAGGAATGCTCCTTGCTGAGAGACCGTGAGATGAAGTCCTTCCAAGTTAGCTGGGTCAGTTCATTCTGTCATGATTTCGAAAACGAGACAGACCCAGATGCTGGAACCCAGAAGGAAAAACAGGAGACTGAAAAGGTAAGTTACATAGATCCAGTAACGAATATGATGGCAGAGTTCGGCAGATGAATGGTAAGATGTGGAGCGGGAATCTTGGCTTGGAGTCGTGGCTTGGCTGGAGGGTTTTGGCAGTGGCTGAGCTGGAGGGCTTGGAGTGAACAGGACTCGAGGCGTAGTTGAGGAGTATGAATAGCTCTGAAGATGGTAACCAGGTGAACACTCATGGAGAATCTTTCCATAGACGAGCAACAAACTGGCGACGAATGCTGGATCTGGATCTCTTGTACAAAGAAAAAAAACCTCTATAAAAAGTTCTTAAATCAGAGGACAAGAGAAACTGAACAACAAAAATACAAGTCCTATAAAACTAAACTAATTGAAATAACAGCACTGTAAAAAGTGTACTTCAATAATCTACTGAATGAAAATAAACTCATTTTCACTGAGGGCCACATAAACATAGCAGCTGTCCTCACAGGGCCAGATTTAACTTATACATGTAACTGAATTAATGAAAAACAAACGTAACTACTCCTAAATATTGAATAAACTCAATTATGTATTTACTATAACTTTTTAAAGTCACAATTACAGTTGCATAGAAAACAAATGTTTGCTTGTACCCCCATCCATCCCATCCCTGGTAGGGGGTACGGGGCCCTTGGCAACGGCGGCCGTGTCCCCTGGGTGCCGGTTTCCTGGGCCCGGCGGTGCTCTCTCCGCGCGCGGGGGTGGGGGGGGTGGGGGTTCACATTACACCTGAGCCGGGGGTGTCTGTATCCCTGTGGGTTGGGTTCGGGTTTTTGCCCCTGAGCGCTGGGCCCCGCCCAATTTCCATCTGTGGCCGAGCCTGGTCGGGCCATGTTTACATGTTTACCCCTTTTCCCCGGGGTGCTCCTCACCTGGGTGGGGGCGGCTGGCCCCTGCCTTGCTCCTTCCTGGACCAACCGTGGGCCGGGTGGGTGGCTGCCTGGAGCACGGAGAGGGTCTCCCTTGGGGGGTCCTGGCTCGTGACTTGTACCTGGGGTTGGGGCGGGGGGATGCCCGGAACTCCTGGGTGGTGATGAGGTGCTCGTCTGGGGCTGTGGGTACCCCTCTTGGGTGGGGCCCTGCGTTGGGCCCTCCCGGTGCGGCGGGGGGGGGGCTGCTCTCCTGGTTGGGCTGGGGCGGCCCTCTCTTTCCCACCATGCCTCCCTGCTCTCTGGCTCTGGGGGCCTCGTGGTGGTCCTTCTGGCCCTGGCCTGGGTGGCGGATGTGGTCGCCCGGGGGGTGGTTGTTCTCTGCCTGCTGCCAGGTGGCGTTGGGAGTTCTGGCTGCCGCTGCTGCTGTGGCGGGGGTCTTGGTGTGGGGATGGCTGGGCGCTCTCCCTCCTTCTTTTCACATTCCATCATCCATTTAGAAGAACATAAAGACTCACCTGAGCACAGGTGTTAGCTCACCTTTACACTAATAGTTTGCATGATTGAATGAATGAAACCCAGGGGACACAGCTGCCAAGGGCCCAGTACCCTCCACCAGGGATGGGGTAGGGGACAGATGGACCTAGGACCCACCTTCCTTGCAAAATGTGTGTGCGTGTGTTTGTGAGGGTGTATGTGTGCATGTGTGTGTGTTTGTGTTTGAATGTATTTTATGAGGGGTAAAAGGTGTGTGTACTAAGGGGGTGCAGTTAAAATTGTCACTGAGGGGACATCTCCTGATTACTCACAGTAATGTCCCCTCACCCTCCCCACCAAGGGTCCCTAAATGTCTAAGGTGCGGTTAAAATTGGCAGGTAGGGTGCTAGGAGGACATCTGCTGCTTGCTGGAAGTGATGTCCAAGCACCCCCCCTACCAAGGGCCCTACATGTCTAAGGTGCAAATAAAACCGAGAGAGGGGGGGCCCATTCCATACGGCAACCATGGAAGAGGGACCACTGCCAAGTAGCTCCCCCCAAAGTGCATCGCAGGCTAAACCCCCCACCCCCTCACCCTAATATGAGATTGTATGAGGAAGGGGGTAAGTTGGGGACAGCTGGTAGACTGTCCCCCGGTAGTCAAACAGCCGTCTCCCAGCCCCCCCCAGCATACGGCCCAGGTCCCCCAGCCTCTGGGCCCCATCCCAGAGGCACCGACGCCCCAGGCCCAGCACGACCCACCCCACACAGAGAGAGAGGAGCCAGAAAGCGCCGCCCCCCCGGAGCAAGCCCAGGCCCCCACCCCCAGGCGCCGGCCGCGAGAGAGCTCTGGTCAGGCCTCGACCCCCTAAGGTCCCGTACCCACGGGACCCCCCCCACCCCCCCAGAAAGCCCCCCACCCCCACCCCCCAGACCCCGCAGCCGCAGCGAGTGACGCCCAGAGCGACAAGGGGGCCCCAAGAGGGTTGCCACGCCCCAGGGCCAGGGAAGGGTTGATCCCAGCCCCAGCTGTAGATGGGCAGCCCATCCAGCGCCGCTGGACCTACCCCCCCCCCCCCCGAGCAGGACCCCCGCCAACCCCCCCCAGCACGGGCAAAGAGACCATCTTGAACATCCTCTGTCCAGTGTAGTAAATCCTGTGAAGAGTCTTGAAATGGATTAACTGCAAATTTTGACTTTTTGTCAGTTTAAAGGTGTTTAGACAAAGTTCTGACCAAAAGCTTTCATCTGTGCTGATGCTCAAATCTGCATCCCATTTTGTTATCGGAAGTGAAATATTATTATCTAAATTACATAAAAGTTTGTATATTTTGGAGAGAGTTTTGTTCATTGAAAAGTTAATCAGAGCGGTAACTACTTCTGGTAGCTTTAAATCGTTGTCTCTGTATTTAAAGTTTTTAGTAATAATAGACTTAAGTTGCTGATATTCCAAGAAGTTATTTATTCCATGTTTGTCTTGTAGTTCCTGGGGAGTTATGAATCTTCTGTCAGTAATTAAGTGCTCTAGTAACGTCACGCCCCCTGCTTGCCAAGCTGGGAAGTGTATCATCTTTTTGTTTATGAGGATGTCAGGGTTGTTCCAGATGGGTGTCATTCTGCACGGTTGGATTGATGAGTTAGATATTTTTAGAAATTCCCACCAGGCTGTTAAAGTGGCGTTTATATTAATACTTTTGAAACAATCCTGTTTTTAACTGTTTGGCTAATAAATGGAAGATCTGACAGGTTGATCTTTCCACATAACGCCTGTTCCAAGTCTAACCATGAGTTGGTTTCTGGGTTATTTTTTAACCATTTTAAGATGTATTGTAATCTATTTGCAAGAAAGTATTTGTGGAAGTTAGGTAATTCTAATCCTCCACATCTTTTTGCAGATTTTAAAGTTTTTAGACTAAGTCTTGCAGGTTTATTGTTCCATAGAAAGCTTGATATGGATGAGTCTAATGTTTTGAACCATTTTAGTGGTGGTTGTGTGGGGATCATTGAGAAGAGATAATTGACTTTAGGTAAGATTTTCATTTTAACCGTGGCTACCTTGCCCATGAGGGACAGAGGCAGGTTGGTCCAGTGGGTTAGATCATCCTGTATGCTTTTCAGTAATGGGGTGTGGTTTAGCTGCACTAGTTCTGATCATTTGGGGGAAAAATAAATACCTAGATATTTGATATTGCCTGATTTAACTGGTATTGTGAGTCGTTGCTCCACATAACTGTTCAATATTAATAAAACAGATTTATTCCAATTAATGGAGTAGTCTGATATGGAGAATTCATTAATAGTTGTTGCCGTTTCATTTACAGATTGTGAATTATTTAAGAACAGTAATATGTCATCTGCATATAGACTAATTTTATGATGGCTGTGTTTGGTTTTAATTCCTTTAATGCTCTCATTCTGTCTTATTGCTGCAGCTAGAGGCTCAATGAATATAGCAAAAAAAGAGGGGGAGAGTGGGCAACCCTTTCTGCTTCCTCTTCCGAGAAAAAATCTGTTGGAAGTCTGTTTATTAGTTCTGACTGATGCATTGGGGTTGTGATATAAAATTTTGATCCAATTGATGAATGATTCTCCAAAACCAAACCTATGGAGGGCAGCAATCAGGAACTTCCAATTTACTCTGTCGAAAGCTTTTTCAGCATCCAGTATGGTCATTTCCTGGTTTTTAATGCTGGCAAAGGCAATTACATTAATGAGTCTGCGGACATTGTCATCAGAGTGTCTGCCTTTGATGAAACCAGTTTGATCGAGGTGAATTATGTGAGGGGTGATTTTTTCTATTCTCAGTGCTAGTGCTTTGCAGATAATTTTAACATCTGCATTGATTAAAGAAATGGGGCGATAGCTTGAAGGACTAGTGGGGTCTTTGTCTGGTTTTAGGAGAATCATGTTGGCGGAGTTCATGTTAGGTGGCATTGATTGGCTTTCATTGTTAAATGTTACCATTTCAAAAACGTTGATGCCAGCTGTTCCTAGAATTCTTTATAAAACTCTGCAGGAAAGCCGTCAGGCCCTGGTGCTTTACCGTGTGGCATAAGTAACAGAGCTCCATGAAGCTCAGACAACGAAAGCTGTGAGTCTAGGTTTATCATCTGATCTTCACTTAATCTGGGTAGGTTTATTTTATGTAGAAATGAGTTGATGCTTTGCTTTGATGGGTTAATCTGTGATGTGTATAAGTTTTTATAAAAGTCTTTAAACACGGTATTGATTTTGACCGGATCATGAGTGACATCTCCTGTTTCGTCTATGATGGAAGTGATTGTTGATTTTTATTTATTAATTTTAAGCTGATTAGCGAGAAATTTGCCAGCTTTGTTTGAGTTTTCAAATCTTTCAAGTCATAGCCTTTGGATTTGGAATTGTGTTTGTTTATTGATGATGTCGTTTAACTGAAGCTTTGATTTTTTTCAGATCTCCCAGTATGTGTTCCTGTGCAGGAGCACCATAAGCAGTCTTCAGAGTTTTGATTTTATTTTCTAGTTCTACTAAATCTGCTTTCTCTTTGCGTTTTTTATGCGTTGAATAAGAGATGATTTTCCCTCTCATGACTGCTTTTGCTGCTTCCCAAAGAAGACATGGTGAAATATCCGGAGGATTGTTGAATTCTAAGAAGGTTGCCCACTCTTTTTTTAAAGAATTCAATACATTTTTTGTCCTTTAAAAGAGACGTATTAAACCTCTAGGCTGTACCAGAGGGCGTGGATATTCCCTTAAAATTTTTTATAGAAACTGGTGCATGATCACTGATAATAATTGGATGGATGTTGGAACTTTGAATATTTTTTAAAAGAGATTTACTGACTAATAAATAATCTAAACGGGAGTGTGAATGGTGAACTGGAGAGAAAAAGGTGAACCCCTTAGTGTTTGGATGACATGAGCGCCAAGCGTCGCAGAGACCCAGATCATTCATGTACTGCTGTAGGGTACATGCAGACCTCCATATGCGTTGGTTTTTCTGCTGTGCTGAGTCTGTCAAGTTCAGGGTCCAAAACAAGGTTGAAGTCTCCTCCTATAATGATTGTGGAGTCAGAGTGAGCTGAGAGTGAGGTGAAGAGTCTGTGAAAGAAGGAAGAGTCGTCAACATTCGGGCCATAGATACTGGCTATGCAAAAGTCTTTATTCTGAATGGATATATTAATAATTACAAATCTGCCTTCTGGGTTAGTAACTGTATCCTTATGCATAAATGTAACATTTTTATTAATCAAAACTGCAACCCCTCTTTGTTTGGAGTTGAAACTAGAAGAATACATAACTGTAAATTGTAAACAGCACAGGAGATGACCAGCTGATAAAGATAAATGGGTCTCCTGCAGTAGAGCTATATCTGCTTTAAGATCACTCAGGTGAGATAACACTTTCAATCTCTTTGGCCCACAGCCAAGTCCACACACATTCCAGCTAACGATGTTAAGACTGCTCATAGCTGCTCCAACCGGGAGAGTATCAGGCTAAGTAGAGCGTGTGCCGGTCCGTGTGCGCGTGCCTGCTGATCGATGAAGGAGCGCTGTGCGTTTGTGCGCTTGAGTGTTTCCTGACTGAGTGGGCTGCATGTTGCATGTGTTCTATGTGGGCTTATGTGAGGTGTTTGCGGGATGTCGGCGAATGTGAGCTGGTTCGCGTGTGCATGCCCATGTGCGCGCTTGTATGCGCGCGTGTGCCCGTTCCGTGCGTAAATGAATACCAACTTACCGGAGGACGTGTTGCCTTTGGAAGATTTATATATGAGGAGGGGGGGGGGAGAGGGGGAGACTAAAAAGAAGAAAGAGGTAAAGAAAAACAGAAAGAAACAAACATAACAAGAAAACAACAGAAACATGAGAGGGGAGAAACATTAAACTGCTTCAACGAGATGGAGGTGGGATGATTGATGAGCCGGTTTCTTTCATTTAACATGTTTAGCCGCTGTTTTTTGCGCTGCACGGATGTCAGATCTTCAGCAAAGCCAGGTGGTGATCTCCGGGTCTCGGAAGAGCCTTCCATCAATGAACAGTTTATCCACAGAAATCACAGCTCTGGACCCGTTGGCGATGTGATTTTTCCTCAGAGGAAAAAGGATCTTTCGGCGCCGCAGAAACTCAACCAGAAACTGGTCATTCACGCTAAAGTGTGTCCCCTTCAGCTCCCGGCCGCGGCTCTTCACCAGCTCCTTTTGCTTATAGTGGTCAAATTTGGCTACAATCGGTCTCGGACGCTGGTTGTTGGACCTTCTTCCTCCGAGCCGGTGCACCCGCTGGAACGCGATTTTCTGCACCTCCTCCTTGGGGAGCTTCAGGTGGGCCTCCAGGAAGGACTTCACTGTGGCTTTCGGGTCCTCTCCTACCTCCTCTGGAATCCCAGGGATCACCAGGTTGTCCCTCATGCTCCTCGACTGAAGATCCAGGAGGGTTTCTTTGATCGAGCAGTTTTCCTCAGAAAGGCGAGCGGTGTCACTGCTCAGGGTCTTGACAGTTTCTCTGAGGGCCTGATTCTCCACTGCTATCTCCCGCACCTACTGCTGGCTGAACTCCAGAGACTCCTGCAGGCCTTGGAACTTTTTATGGAGGATCTCCAGCAGATTCAAGCGGCAATCAAGGCTGGAGAGCTTTTTATCTATGGAATCTAAGGTGTCACTGATTCCGCTGCCTGGAGAGGAGGCAGCTCCGGGAGAATTTCCTGGTGGTGGAGTGGTGGTGTTGGACTTCCCCATAACGAATGAATTGAAGCAGTCGTCTATATAATTCTCCAGGTCCTCCAAGCTGTCAAAGGGCTTATTGAGCTTTTACAGATGTTAGTTTAACAGCTAATTTGATATGGCGGTAAAATAATATAATACAGAAATGTTTGTTCAGCTACTTACGCACCGCCAAGTTGAGTTGCCACACCGGTCCCGTCAAGTCTCGCGATACTATAGCATCACACACCCTACAGCATCACACAATCATCACACATTTGTCTATCCTTAATAAATCCTGTTTGGTCTGGAGTCACAACAGTTGGAAGAAGAGTTTCTAAACATCTAGCTAATATTTTAGCTAGTATTTTATTGTCTACATTTAAAAGGCTAATTGGTCTGTAAGATCCGGTTCTGTGTGTGGCCGGCTTACTAGATGAGTGTTAACTCTAGGAAGTATAATAAATTTTAATCAAGCTTGGAGCTGATCCTTCGCGCTGCTTACTCCATGTGGACCGGAAGCGGAAACCCCTGCCCAGCATTTTTTCTACGTCACAAATACAATCTTTTTTAAACAACATTGTTTTCATCTGTTCCTGATGCACACTTTAAATAACGAAAAACTAAGAAATGGAATTTAAGGCTTAATTTTCTTTATAAATCTTCTCCATCAGAAAAATTCCACAAGAACATGTTAAAACATTAAAAACACTATTTATATGAATGGATCATTAAGGGATCTTTAGTTTATGGAACTTTCAACTCAGTTTATATTGTAATCTTCTTTCAGTTTTTCATTTGTAATTGCTGTTTTGCTGCTTTGTCTTATTGTTTTTTTAGGGTTTTCTTGTTCATTATTCTTTTAAAAAATTAAACCTTTTAAGTTATTTTACTTAAATGAGCAACAAAGTACATTATTCAATGTTTTAGCAAATCTGGGACATAAGTATACCAGAATCAGCACAAAAGCTTCATGATGCGGAGCCACCATCAGTGTGTAAATGGTAAATGGCGTATACTTATATAGCGCTTTCTACCTTCCTACGAAGGCCCAAAGCGCTTTACAGTCACAGTCCCATTCACACATGCACACGCACATTCACACACACATTCACACACACATTCACACACACATTCACACACTGGCGGCGGCTCTGCTGCCGAACAATGGCGCCAACCTCCCACCAGAGGCAAGGTGGGGTTCAGTGTCTTTCCCAAGGACACTTCGACACATGGGGGGGGATCGAACCTGCAATCTTACGATCATGAGTCGACCGCCCTTCCGCTGCACCACGGCCGCCCCTGTGTGAATGTGTGTGTGTATGTGTGTGTGCATGGGTGAATGGGACTGTGACTGTAAAGCGCTTTGGGCCTTTGAAAGAAGGTAGAAAGCGCTATATAAGTATACGCCATTTACCATTTACCATTTCCCATGAGTTTCCTGAACATTCCTGCTGAAACTTCCTGTTTCCTGGAAGTTACTACTAGAAATCTACGTTGTTGTTCACCTTTCTGAGTTTCCCTTCAGAGGTCGCACAGCGAATCCGCTTCCACTGATAAGCACAGGTGGCAGAGAGTTTATGCTGGATGCTCTTCCTGACACAAGCCTGTGTTTTATCCGGACTGGGGACCGGCACAGGGAGAACCAGACTCTGCCCCCCTTGTGGCTACATAGCAAGGCTGTCGGACCAAGGACCCACAGTGGATGAAGCTCATTGCTTCGGCTTCCTGTGACGTCATTTACGGGTGACCGTACTCCAGTGCTAGTGGTGTTTGACTGTTGCTCTCTTGTTTGGCATTAGCCTGACTACTATTGCTTTCTTTCAGTGTTATCTGGTTTAATATTCACATTCACTTCTAGCACCTTTTAGTAGCGACGACACTACTGTTATACTGCTTGCTGTTTTATTTTATGTATTTATTTATTTAACCTTTATTTAACCAGGAAAGTCCCGTTAAGATTAAAAACCTCTTTTTCAAGGGAGTCCTGGCAAAGCGGCAGCAGCAACTAAAATACAGTTACATAATTACAAAGAGCAAAATAACAGGAAATAACAAACCGATTAAGAAAAACAAGTGCATGTTATGGAGTCAGCCTCGAGACCTCTCAGTTTAAATTTAAAAGCATTCAAGGAAATCAACTCTGTAAAGTTCCAGTCCTTTTGCACCATGTTCCATGCAGTTCTGGGGGCTCTTTCTCCAGGGACGAGCTCATGAACATCAGAGCTACAACCCCCGTGGACCTTTTTCCAACATTTCTCGCTTCCAATGTGGATTTACTGGCTATTTTGACCCAGCAGGCACATAAGAAGGTGAAGCGCCGTAGGAGAGGCGCGCGCTCAGGAGCGTTGGTGCGTCTCCGCCGGCGCGGATTTCGCACTGCGCTGCCCGGAAAATTCCTCTCCAACGTGCGCTCACTTGGCAATAAAACGGACGAACTGAGCGTGTGCTGCTCAACAAAAACAGAGACTTTTCAACTTCCTGTGTTTTGTGTTTTACGGAGACGTGGCTGTGCGACTTCATACCGGACGCTGCACTAGAGCCTCTGGAATTCCAGCTGCACCGAGCGGACAGCTGCGCGGAGCTTTCCGGCAAAACAAAAGGAGGTGGAATATGTTTCTACATCAACAGCGGCTGGTGCAGTGATGTTTCAAAAGTCTCTCAACACTGTTCTTCTGACCTAGAGACCTTCACCATCAACTGCAACCTTTCTACTCCCCCTGTGAGTTCTCCTCATTCCTGTTCGTCGACGTTTACATCCCACCGCAGGGCGACGTGCGCGCCGCCCAGCAAGTGCTGGCTGAGGAGATTCTGAGCGTAGAACGGACAAACCCAGACGCCTTAGTCTATCGTCCTGGGAGACTTTAATAAAGCCAACCTATCATCTGAACTCCCCAAATATAAACAGTTCATTAAATGTCCGACCAGAGAGGGAAAGGTACTAGACCGCTGCTACACCACCATCAGCGGCGCTTATCGTGCCGTTCCCCGCGCGGCACTGGGCCTGTCGGACCACATCATGGTGCATCTGATTCCAGCCTACAAGCAGAAATTAAAGCTCTGCAAGCCGGCTGTGAGGACCTGCAAGAAATGGACCATCGAAGCTGTGTGGGAACTCCAGGAGTGTCTGGACTGCACAGACTGGGACGTTTTCAGGTCTGCCACCACCAGCTTGGATGAGTACACAGACACTGTGACGTCCTACATCAACTTCTGTGAGGACAGCATCATTCCAACACACACCAGGGTGAGCTACAACAATGACAAACCCTGGTTCACAGCAATGCTCAGACAGTTGAGGTCAGAGAAAGAAGCTGGATTCAGAAGTGGGGACAGAGACAAATACAAAGAGGCCAAGCACAGATTTAGCAAGGAGGTGAGGAAAGCTAAATCAGCCCATGGTGTGAGAATGGAACAGCAATTCTCAGCCAACGACTCTGCTTCTGTCTGGAAAGGGCTCAAGACAATCACCAACTACAAGCCCAGAGCCCCCCCCCCCCCCCCCCACTGTCTGAACGACCTGCGTCTGGCCAACGACCTGAACACATTCTACTGCTGCTTTGAGCAGACAGCAGGCAGCCTCATCACCTCCCCCCCAGCCATTGTCCAGCAACAACCCTTCCCCTCACAACCCCACCTGACCCATCCACACAGCTTCATACCTCAGTGTCCCCCTCCCCCTACTCCCCCCTCTCCATCACAGAGGGAGATGTAAACAAACTTTTTAAACGGCTGAACACCCGCAAAGCTGCGGGTCCGGACTCTGTCTCCCCCTCCACCCTGAAGCACTGTGCCAACCAGCTGTCTCCAGTGTTCACAGACATCTTCAACACCTCACTGGAGACCTGTCATGTGCCAGCCTGCTTCAAATCCTCAGTCATCATCCCTGTCCCCAAAAAGCCCAGGATTACAGGACTGAATGACTACAGACTTGTTGCTCTGACCTCTGTAGTTATGAAGTCCTTTGAGCGCCTTGTCCTCTCCCACCTCAAAGACATTACAGACCCCCTCCTGGACCCCCTGCAATTTGCCTACAGAGCCAACAGATTGGTAGACGATGCAGTAAACATGGCCCTCAACTTCATCCTCCAGCATCTGGACTCTCCAGGATCCTACGCCAGGATCCTGTTTGTAGACTTCAGCTCCGCGTTCAACACAATAGTTCCATCCCTGCTCCATGACAAACTCTCCCAGCTGAATGTGCCTGACTCCACCTGCAGGTGGATCACAGACTTCCTTACGGACAGACAGCAGTATGTGAGGCTGGGGAAGCTCGTCTCAGATACTTGGACCACAAGCACCGGATCCCCCCAGGGCTGTGTCCTTTCACCCCTGTTATTCTCCCTGTACACAAATGGCTGTACTGCTGGTCACCAGTCTGTCAAACTCCTGAAGTTTGCTGACGACACCACACTCATCGGCCTCATCACTGACGGCCTACAGGAGTGAGATAGCCAGGCTGGTGTCATGGTGCAGCGCTAACAACCTGGAGCTTAATGTTCTAAAGACAGTGGAGATGACAGTGGACTTCAGGAAGGCCCCAGCCCCCCTCCCCCCTGTCATCCTCTTTAACTCCCCGGTGACCTCTGTGGAGTCCTTCCACTTCCTGGGAACCATCATCAGCCAGGACATCAATTGGGAGCAGAACATCAGCTCCATCACTAAGAAGGCTCAGCAGAGGATGTTCTTCCTAAGGCAGCTGAAGAAGTTTCACCTCCCTGAAAAGATGCTGGTAAACTTCTACACTGCCATCATCGAATCCACCCTCATGCCCTCCATCACAGTCTGGTTCGGCCAGAGACAGGGCCAAGCTGCAGCACGTTATCCATTCAGTGGAGAAGGTGATCGGCTGCCACCTCCCATCTCTCCAGGAGCTGCACATCTCCAGGACCCGGAGGCGGGCCGCCAGGATTGTAGCCGACCCCTCTCATCCAGGACATGAACTCTCTCTCTTTCGGCCCCTCCCGTCTGGCAAGAGGCTTCGGTCCATCAGGACCAGGACCTTGCGCCACAATAACAGCTTCTTCCCCACTGCAGTCAGCCTGCTGAACAGTACCCCAACTCCCCCAAGTTGGACCCCCCCCCCCACCACCACCTCCAAAGGACTATCGCTGCCACTTACAGGCCCCACCATCCCAGCCCACCTGAGCTCCCACTTTACTCCACTGTGTATAGTCTGTTGTTGTTGTTGTTGTTGTTGTTAACTTAATTTTTAACTTATCCTTAATTGCACTATACACCAAGTCAAATTCCTCGTTCTGTAAAGTGCGCTCTACTGAACCTGGCAATGAAGCTTTTTATGATTCTGATAAGGTGCGGAGTGGACAAAAGCCTTTTTGCCCAGTTCGGTGCAAGCAAATGGAACAGAGAGCAACACATGATCATGTGAATGAAGAAAATAAGAATAAGCCCTTTTCTGTGACAGTAAGGAATAGATATAGGTCGGCAGTAGTCCAAGCAGTGCCTTATAAATGAAAGTGTACCAATGAATCCTCCTCCGTATGGCCAGGGCAGGCCATCCCACTCCAGAATACAACTCACAGTGATGTGTCATTGTTTTACAGTTTGTAATGAACCTCAGAGAAGAATGATAAACCGTGTCATACATTCGAAGACATTGAGCTGAAGCATTGATGTAAAACAGGTCTCCATAATCTAACATAGAGAGGAAAGTGGCAGCTACAAGTCACTTCTTTACTTCAAACGAAAAACAGAGCTTGTTTCGAAAATAAAAACCTTTTTTGTATGAGGCATCTTCTTACAATTAGAAAACAACATAAGCTTGGTTTTATCAGCATTGAGAACTCATTTTAGTTGAAGTAAAGATTGCTGGACAGCACCAAAGGCTTTCTGCAAGGATTCAATGGCCTGATCAAGAGTTGATCCACAACAATAAATAACCGTGTCATCAGCATAAAAATGCATATTAGCATCAGATACATTTAGTCCCAAATTATTGATGTAAATAATGAATAGGAGGGGACCTAATATAGAACCCATCTATTACTCAGATAATTAGAGAACCAATCAATTGCTTGCTCTGACAATCCTGACCGAAGAAGTCTTCTCTTTAAAACACTGTGATGGAGAGTATCAAATGCTTTTGACAGGTCAATAAAAAGCAATGCACAATGATGTTTCTTGTCAAGAGCAAAAATAATATCATTTATCACCTTCATTGCAGCTGTAACAGTGCTATGTTTTTTTCTAAAGCCTGACGGATATTTTGACAAGATTGAATTTTAAAATAAAAAGTATTTTATTTGCTCACTTACACTTACAAGAGATTCAAGAATTTTGCACAATACTGATAGATTAGATATTGGTCTGTAATTAGCTAAAATTGCTAGGTCACCGCCTTTTAATAAAGGGAGAACAAAAGCTGATTTCCAAATGGAGGGAATTTCTTTGGTTTCGACTATGAGGTTAAAAAGAATTGTCAGAGGTTCTGCCACAAAATCAGCTGCTAGTTTCAAAAAGTAAGGGTCTATTAAGTCAGGCCCAGGAGATTTTTTAGGATCTAGAGCTTTCAGGGCTTTGTGCACTTCCTGAATGGTGAAAGGTACAAAATTAAAAGGGTGTCCAGTGTACTCTTGGGGGGGGGGGGGGGGGGGGGGGTCAGTGCAGGGTTTCACAAAGTCTGCTCCTTCAGAGTCAAACAAGGAACTAGAAGATATAAAATGTTTGTTAAAACAATTTAAGACCTCCATCCTATTAAAAACAGGGCCAGACTCATTTAGAATATATCTAGGTAGAGCCTGAGAGCTTTTACTCACAGAAAGAGACTTAATAACTTTCCAGAATTTCTTTGGATTATTTAAATTTTCTGTGGTGACAGATAAATAATATTCTGATTTGGCCTTTTTAATAAAGGAAGAGCATTTTTTTCTTAGTTGTCTAAAAACAGACCAATCATTTGTAGCGCCAGTTTTCCTTGCACAGCCCCAAGCCATGTTACGCTCATGCATAGTATCTGCCAACTCTGGAGAGAACCAGGGGTTTTCTCGCCCCTTTACCCTGTGCCTTCTTAAAGGAGCATGCTTATTTACAATTTGCATAAAACTCGTCTAAAAAAAGTCCAAGCTAATTCTACATCTGGCAAAAGACCTATACCCCTCCAGTTGACTGCAGACAAATCATGGTGATATGCTTGTTGATTAAAAAGTTTGAGATTTCTCTTATAAATGATGCATGGTTTATGTTTGGGGATTTTGGTGTTCCTAACAGCAGCTACCACACAGTGGTCACTCAAATCATTGCAGAAAACACCTAAAGATGAGAATTTATGTGGTACATTTGTTAAGATTAAATCAATTAAGGTGGGTAAATTGACCAACTGAGTAAGATTAATAGAGTCACTGAAGGACTTAAACTCATCAGTAACTGGATTAAGCCAGTCCCAGTTCAAATATTCCGCCAAAACAAGCTCACTGGAATCTATTTTGCCAGAGATTGTAATGCATCCTTGGAGACAGATGGAGGCCTATGACACCCAACAACAGTTATGCAAAGGCCCTTTGCTATTTCCACATTCAATGCCAAAAATTCCATTTGTTTACAGATAGATTCTGACAGAAGTATTGATACATCAAATCTTGATTTAACATAAACAGCAACACCACCACCTTTTTTGGGCTGTCAGTATGAAAAACATTGTAACCATATATATTAATAACCTCATTAGTTATAGGTTTAGATAGCCACGTTTCCAAGTTTATTACAATATCAGCGTCTGTTGATATAACCCAAATCCTGACCATGTCCATTTTAGACAACAACCTGCGCACATTAAGATGGACAAATTTGAGCACTGACATGGCTTTAAATTCGGATGGTGTCTGTGTACAATGTAGCTCCGGACCAGGGCTAGGTTGCACATTGCCAGACAGACGTAAAATTAAAACAATCAACAATCTCTGCCTCATTGCTTTATATTTTGAGTCTGTCTTGTGGGAGGATGATACCAAACAAAATCTCTTGTTAAAATAAAGATAAAGATGCAAAGCTAGAACACTTTGAAGTTTAGGTAAATCTCTGTGCCAGGTGAATTGATAGTTGCACAGGTTGAACAGCAGGATTACCTTGAGTGCATCCAGGACCAATGTCCCACAGGCTAAATGCATTGTTAGTAGTACTCACCCAGGGATGATAACTCACCCCCAGGTCCCACACAACCAGGAAAAAAAATAAAGTTGTAACTAATGCCATTGCCACAACTTAATGCACTCAACTACTTGCAGTGATTGGATATTAGAAGCTGCACAGACCTCAGAGTAGTACAGAAGGCTCCAGCTGTCAACACAGGACCCAGGGCGAGATAGCAGGCTCAAGCCAGTTAGTATAGGCCCCAGAATGCTGAAAAAGGATTCAAGCCAGATTAGATCAGGTCCTAGAGTTATGTGGCAGGCTCAAGCCGGTTAACACAGGCCCCAGGGTGATGTAGCAGGCTGCAGCTGGGTGTCACAGGCCCCAGCGCTAGGTAGCAGGTTCAAGCCGGTTAGCACCAGACCCAGAGGGATGTAGCAGGCTCAGGCTTGGTGCTACAGGCCCCAGAGCGAGTAAGGCAATTCAAAATCACAGGGCAGCTCACAAAAACAGGGTAGTAGTACAGATCCACAGTCTAAAAATATATTAGATGATAAAACAGAATTGCCACATTTTCAAAAACAAAAATGCTCTAAAATCCATTGAAACTGGGAAAAACAGACATAAAACAGACATAGGACTTGCTGCTGCTATCTTGAATTACTGATTACTGATTATGAAACCCAACTTAATCTTAATCTGTTCACTTTTCTCAGTTTGCTAAATAAACCACTTCTCTTTAGCTAAACACCGCTTGTTACGGGAAAGATAGGGAGCACCCAGGCGCAGAGAGAAGGAGGCAGTTGTTGCAGGTCGACAAGGATTTTAATAACAAAACTAGAGACCAAAACCACTGCTAAAGCAGGCAAACCAAAACCAAAACTCGAAACACTCTTTACACTCAAAAACCGGGGAAGAGCAGAATATGGACCAGCACAGAAGGAAGGGAAAGACAAGACTTAAATACATACAAGGCAACAAGACACAGATGGAAAAACTCAGGACTGATGGGGAAAGGTAAAACGTGAAACAACAACAAAACAGGAAATACTACAAAATAAAAGAGGAAGTAACTGAAACCTACACAGGAAATAAAGGAACCAAACGCAAAGAAACTGAAACCATTACACCGCTAGCCTAGCTTAGAACCTAGCATGGCCACCACTCCTTCTACCTTTCCCCCTCTCTCCTGCTCCATGTGCCATATGTTTAGTGACGATCCTGCCTCCTTTAGTGTAGATAGCGGTAGATGTGTTAAGTGTAGTCTTGTGTTAGACTTGGAGGCCAGGCTAGAGCAGTTAGAAGCTCGGCTCCGCACAGTGGAAGCTAAGCCGGCTAGCCAGGTCGTTACTTGTAGTGTGGGCCGCTGTGCCAGGGCTAACCCAGTTAGCACCCCAGCACTTTCCCTGCAGCCGGGAAACACACAGGGGTTTGCACCAGTTGGGAGGAAATATAGTGCTGAACGCAGAAACTTAGAGCACCCAAGACTCCACGTTAGTAATAGGTTCTCCCCCCTCAGCGACACACCCGCTGAACCCTCAACTCTGGTTATCAGCTCTTCTGAAGTTAGAAACGTGGAGCTGCCAGCGGCTACAGTCAGTTGTTATCTGGGGGCCAGAGTTGGTGACATGGAGGGGAATCTTAGGATGTTAGCTCAGAGTAAGTCCAGGTTCCGTCGAGTCGTGATTCACGCAGGCGGTAATGATGCCCGACGGAGACAATCAGAGGTACACAGCAAATTCTACCAGGCCGATTCAACTCCACATGAGTCAATTTCAACACTTATGAAGTGTCTATATGGGTCCACACCACAAAGTGTCAAAATAACTCTTTTGACAGTGTTGAGCCTTTTACACTAAGATAGAGTTGTTATTTTACTCTGTCAGTGTAAAGAATCTAACACTTTGCAACTCTGGTCAGTGTTCGATTTTTTCAACACTTGTACATAGAGTTAAAAATTAGCACTGTCAAGAGTTTTTTTTACTAAACACCAAATAGAGTTACCAATTTGAATCTGTCAGTTTATTTCAACACTTTTAAAGTGTTTATATGAGTCCACACCAGATATTGTCAATTTAACTTTTTTGTGGGTGTTGGTAAATAAACACCGTCACTGATCTACAGTAGGTGCATTAGATTACTAAAATAACAGAAACAGTGTTTAGTTGAAATGCATTTATTTTAACTGCACCACAAAAATGATAAAAACAATCTTAAAACATATAGCAGTATGGAACAATGTATGCTCTTTCATTCTCATTAGCATATTGTTTATCAAAAGGTCTTTAATAAGTCAAACGGTCAATACAAATCACAGCATATTTATCACCCTGCTCTTCAATGCAATATGGATGAAAGTGTTCATCAAAGTACAGTGTTGACAGCACAACCTATTATATAAGCATCTTTTTTATGCATTACAATTGTGAAAATTTCTTAAACTCAGGTAGATCATGGGATGTTCCAGTAAACAGAGATATACCAAGGTGGTATTCAGTACTGTAGAACATGTATGTTTTTATATCTTATTCTTTATTATGTTGCAGTTTTGTCTTTAGTGTAAAGTGAATTCATTTTGAACTCATCAGGACTTATTCCCCAGTGACCTTCCTTTATGCTTTATAGTTGCAGCAGCAACTAGGACTTCTTTGTGCAAATCTAGGAGTTTCCAGAGAAGCAATAAATATGTCATGGACTACATCTCTACCCTCTAGGTTGAAGGTTTTTCCCCTGGGAAAGTTTTCAGATTCGTGTTCTCATGTGGAGGATGAAACTGACATCTAATCTCGTGCCGGTGGTGGAGTATCCGTTTGGCCGTGTGATTTACAGATGGAGACTCTTTTGATCATGGACTGTGTGCGCCGGTGAAGGGCCACCCACTCCCGGAAAGGTGGAGTGGATCTGAAGTTGGCAACCTTCATCTATTGGCCGGGGAAGCATGACAGATGCCGGCTGATGAATCCGAGGGTTCCGGGGAGGAGATTCGCCGCCATGATGCTTCCAGCAGGTGGAGTGTCAACATATGTTTAAAAGACTGTTTGAATGGACTTTGTTGTTCTCAGGAAAACCTATGAGTAATTCGCATGTAACTTGTGCGTCTGTAGGTCTTTTATCTTGAGAATCCAGATATCTGCAATAATGTGTTTTAATCTGTTTTAGAACTATTGTTAGGGCAATAAACTTTATGTATATTTAATCCGGTTGAATCCTTGGTTTGCTTCACCACTCTCGACTCCAGAACACGCACGGATGGAAAGATCTAAAAGCGGAAGATTTCTTTTCTACAATTATGGTGACCCTAAGACGTGAAGTAGGGAGCGGAATGAACGCGGAACCGAACGGACCGGATTATAATGATGTATTTTATGAGATTACGAGACTTTCGTCGTAAAGTCAGGGGAGAGCCCCTCCACGTCTTCGGTTCTCCTGAGGGCCCTCACACAAAGGACCTGCAGCAGTTATGTGACAAGTTCAGGCATTCAGAGGCCGGGACAGGAGAATTGGTGGAAAATCCTGGGAGACGTGAGCCACCCAGGAGACCCCCCCCAGCAGCAGTTGGAAATGGCATCTGTGGCGCTCCAAATAGGGGCCAGACTGCCCACAACAAGGTACCCAACAGCATCATGCACAGGCCAGGGGCGTGGCGGAAATGAACAGCACCCATGGCTGCTACAAGCCCTCCTCCACCGTGGCGAGGACCACATTTGGTGATGCAGGAGCCATGGTCCCTTCAAGCTCAGAAGTAACACAGGATGGGACTAGTGGACACTCCATCTACTCTGACAAATGAACATATGACTCCACAAACCTGCAAAAGACCATCCGACTGACTTTTGACCTTGGTGGAACATTCATGTGTGCATTCACTACACACGCCCGTGAATCTGTTGGGACGGAACATTTTTGTCAAAACAGGAGCCAGCATTCTTTCAGACTGGATGCCATGCCACACACCACAGCCAACCCCCACTGCAGACATCCAGAGGGCCCTGAACGCCAGGTGTGTGCCATGAATCTTGTCCTTGAAGCTATCTTTCCGCCTCTGATGACCTGAACTGCACACTCTATTATGACAGAGAAGATGATCAACTGTACCAGGAAGCATTTCATTGAGTAGAACGCCACACGTGGGCATTTAAACTCCACTGACATATAGATTTGTCATGAGGGTGTAATGGTTTATTTTGCATTCACACACTCACAATTGCAATGGTACCAGATGTTAGACACAGCTGTATGTCGCATAGAATTAACACAAAAGGGGCGTTAAAACACAAACTGTCTAAACTGTGCTTTTTCAGATGTTCACTTCTCTCCCTCTATAAAAATGTACAGGATAACTTTGCCTCCACTAACTGCTCAGTCCTAGAGCATTTTTGCATTGTCAGACATCACGGGAGAGAAAAGACAGATCATGAAGATGCAGAGGTGATGTTAAAAACGCTCTCTGATGCTTCATGTCCACAGGGTTATTTAATGTTGGTTCAGGCTTCACTGTCCCTCCCCCGGTGGCAATTCAGGTAACTACATGAGCACAGGTTTTTAGATCTCAGTGCAGCTGGTGAAGGATGCAGATGAAAGGATGAAGGAAATTCTGTTTAGTTTGTGGAACTCTGGTGTAATTAACATTCATATTCTTTGTGGTGTACTCCCTTGAGACCGGTTTTGAAAGCAGATAGTAAAACTTATCGCATGGCAGATGATTTAAGGGCTGTCAGTGAAGTACCATTACTCCAGTCCTCCCTGTGCCTGATCCACACCACATGCTGTCCAACTTTAACCCCATAATGTGTGTTGTTCACTGCCATTGATTAGCAAATGCTTTCTTTTGCATTCCATTACATGTAAATAGCAGACATCTATTTGCATTTCAGTATAACAGTTTCTGTTTGCAGTATACATGCTTCCAGAAGGATTAAAACATTTTCCTGGCATTTTCAATCACTGTTTGAAGTCTCTCCGACAGATATTAGGCTATCAGAGGGTTGTGTTTTTGTTGGTGTAGGTTGATGACCTGATGAATGATGAACCAAACGAACCAACTGATGAAACCTGCCTGCAAGCAATGAAAGATCTTCTGTTTGCAGTTGTATGGTTTGGGTTTTGAAGTGTCTAATAGGAAATTGCAATTTTGCAGAAGGGAAGTCACATTTTAGCAGAACTGTTTCCAGCACTGGATCTTTCAATGTCTATGGAGTATAAAATGTCTCATTTGTAGCATAAACATCCAGAGATAGTTTGGACATGTTGGATTTATTTTTGGGGTCTTTGTGGTTATAGTGGACATTTTCTTCTTTGTTTTGGGGAACGCACGGTCCCCCTTGATGTCAATGATTAAAGACACGGTTGAGACTGACCACACGGCTGCAAGGCAACGACAATAAGTGGTTTCATTTCTTCACTTTCAAAGAAACGTGGACAGGATGCCTGTTGATCTAAACGGTGCACAGAACTGTTTGTTTTCCTATTTTATGTTCAATTTGTATTTTTTATGTTCAATTTGTATTTTTACTTTCAATTTATCTGGTTTTTGTGTCTTATCTCTGTTTAGTTCTGTAATGTTTCCCTCCACTAGTGGCCTGGAGTTTCCAGTCCAAGAGAGGGAAATGGACATTAAGAGGTCTTAAGGAAATTATTTCATTATTATTATTGTTTTAATATTATCATCGTTTAAATGTGTTTGTTTAAAAAAGGATGTTTAAATGGTAACTCAGAATTGACCTTTTTAACTTTTTAACAGCTTTGTGTGT